>VZZY01015577.1:0-142949 GCA_013400335.1 Eurystomus gularis
AGAGGAGATTTAGATCAAAAATCAGGAAGAAATTCTACACTCTGAGGGTGGTGAGTCACTGGAATAGGTTGCCCAGGGAAGCTGTGGATGCTCCATCACTGGATGTGTTCAAGACCAGGTTGGACAGGCCTTTGAGCAATCTAGTCTAGTGGGATGTGTCCCTGCCCATAGCAGGGGGGTTGGAACTAGATGAAGGTCCCTTCCAACCCCAAACCATTCTATGACTCTAAAATGATGTATTTATTACATATTTCAGTTAGAAGCTGGGATTTTAAAACTGGATGCTTATTTTCAATGTTTTGGAACGTTTTAGTTTAGTTTTATTACCTCTCAGACAATAAGTTAATTTTTCAACTTACTGAAGAGTACAATCTTTAATATTTTACTTAAATTTATGAAAGCAGTTCCATTAGAAACATACAAAAATGCTGGAAAATAACCTTTTTTGACACTGACAAAACAAAGATCATGCTGTTTAGCAATAATGTGTTTTCGCCAGTGCTTTACCCTGTGTGGTCCTTTCCTGAACACCCCTAGTCTAATTCTTCAAATGAAACGGCATTCATAGATAATATTAGACCAAAATTGGTCATTGTCTTGAGCTAGAATTGAAGCTTCATGCAAATATTTCTGTTAAAATAATAGTATTCAACTACAGTCATTATAAAACAAATATTTTAAAGACAAGAATTTTAAATTAAAACACAATGTCAAGAAAAACAAAATATTTTTATATAAAAACAAAACTCCAACATCAGAAAATCTGGACAGACTCCACTGAAAGAAAATAACTTCTCAGAGAATGACTTCAGGGCAAATTCTTCCCACAACAACACTAGTTTTGGCTAACTGTATTACTGAGTAGAAAAAAAGCACTATCCATTTATTTCATTTAATCTGTAAATTTGCTGCATGCATGAATAAGAAAACAATTTATTTCTTCTGTATGTAGTAACCTGAATTATGAGATTCCTAGAATACTGCTACTATATGTAAGTGAAGGAGAGAACACAGCACTTGTTTTCCATCTTGTCTGTAGTACAGAAAGACATGAAAAAGGATGATGATCATATGTAGAAGACTGTGATGTAAGTTTCCAAATCATACTGTGAAAGCAGAAAAAGATGTAGCTTGGTAAGTTTTAAAAATGTAACAGTGCAGATGAATTTGTGGGAATAATGCTTATTTGATCTTCAGTTCAGAATGGAAAGCTGAAAGTGGTGAGATGAAGAGCGGGCAGAAAGAAAAAGGGGAAGTGAGGGTTTACTCTGCGAGGTTAACTAGAGATATCCCGATTTTCTGAAGCTATCAGGAGTGGTAAAGGGAAGGCGGTGGAGAGACAGGTTTTTTTTTAAATCATGGAAAATGTCTTAGTTTCTTGACTGTATTTGTTTCAGATTTGTGATGTTGAAGGTCAAAATTTACTATAACACTATTCTAACTCCACCAAAAAAAAACCCCAAAAACAAGAAAGAGAAAAGAGAAAGGAATCAACCCAAAAAAGGGTAGATTTTTGAAAAGTAAGCTTTTACAATGTCAGATCTTTTTATTTAATGCTTTCTAATCCTTAATTTTCTTGGAAAAATACATTTTATCAACATATGAAAACAGACTATAATCCAATTTGTTGATAATTCATTATTTGTGGGCTTAGCAACCCCGGCACACACAGCCATTACACAAGGCTTCCTCAACAATGATTTCTAACAATGTGGAATATATATAACAGGATAAAACCATGCAGTATCAAAAGCCACATGTTGCCAAGGTGCTTTAAATGTGTATTTGATTTCTGCTATGTCAGAATCTCCATTACCCTGAATAAGATGACTTACATGCATAGAGACTAAACATGTGCCTAAGCAGTCTGGTAAAATTAACACATTCAAGCTAAACTAACATTTGAAAGAAGACAATCAGAAAATTATAGATTATTCAACTTACCATGAACATTTAGGTTAAAATACTTCTTGGCATTTCCAGCTATATTTTCCACAATGCAGACGTACCTGCCTGTATCTGTTATCTGGGAATTCAAAATCTAAGATTAAAAAAAAAAAAGATGGTTGTTGACATAATATATGAGACACTTATTGTCAAAGAATCAAGTGGAGAGAATTAAGCTCAGGTCTCTGTTTTAAAAGTTTCATTCAATTTCATTCATTGATAGGAAGGGGGAGCCCTTCAGAACATGCTATTTTCTTCAAAAAAAAGTAGTACATTTTGCAATAATTAGACTTTGTTATGGAAACTTGGATAAAATTGATGGCAACCAGTGGTCTGCCACAGAAGTTCACACTATTTTAAACTAGCTTATTTCAGTGCTGCAGTTCACAGCGTGACCCCATAAACAGCTGGGTCAGCACAACTGAGAGAGCTACGCAGGAGTGAGAAGCAGTGGCTGAGGGACAGAAACAAGGGACAGAAAGTCCCTGGGTTTGCAGCACCTTGTAGAAAAAAAAAATTCAGAATTGCATACTCAGCAAATCTAATCAGTTTTATTTTTATGGGAAGCTTGTTTGTGATGCTAAAAATTGATTTTTCATTAAGAGCTACCTGTAACCTCCTTCCGTTGGACAGAAATGTGTGTTTGTCATCTTCTGCTAGAAGGTGGCCATCCTTCTGCCAGGTAAGACTTGGAGAAGGGCTGCCACTTGCAATACAGTCCATCACTGCAACCTTGTCCACCAGCACAGTCACCTCTTCAGGCAGATCACCATCAGCTCCACTGATGGATGGTGGTACTACGAAACAGCAAAATGTAAGAACATTGTGAATTAGCACCTCTCAGTGTTTTCTGTTGGGTTTTGTATTTTTTAAGATTGCAGACCAATCTTTTAGATTGGGTTTTTGGGGGAAATTAGTGGAATCTTCAGTGAAAGATAATAAAATTCCAAGAGTAGTTAAGCTGGAACAAGCCAGCGTATCTCAAAGGGCTGCAGGAGAGCAATGCTTATGCACAGCAGCCATAAAGAACAAGAGGTGAAAACTCATTTTCCAGTTAAGTCCACCACGTTCTTTGCTGAATAAAAGAGGATTTTCAAGGCACGACCCCTTTCTAGCAATATATCCAGAGTTTTCAGTGGCAGATACAGAAATAAAGGTACAAAAGTGTTTCCCAAGGCAAAAACCTTGAGTCCATCAACAGACAAGGCAAGCAGCACACACAAGCTTTCTGTGCAATGTTTGTAAACAGATCACACAAAATGAACTCTGCAGGTATTCAGAAATTGATCTAAATCATCAGTTCCCTGTGAGGGTGGTGAGTCACTGAAACAGGTTGCCCAGGGAAGCTGTGGATGCTCCATCACTGGATGTGTTCAAGACCAGGTTGGACAGGGCTTTGAGCAATCTAGTCTAGTGGGAGGGCTTGGAATGAGATGATCTTTAAGGTCCCTTCCAACTCAAACCATTCTGTGATTCTGTGTTTCATGCAGAATTTATAAACTTTGAAAATATTAAGTAAACTTGGACTATAACATTTCATTAGTTTCCACCGAACTCTTTTTTTTGTCTTTAAAAAAGAAAGCAGGAAAGCTCACGGAGCACATGGACATCATAATGAATGGAATCCTCCCCGGCTTCGTTCACTGCCACACACATGTACCTCCCGGCATCTTCAGCCTGTGCCCGTGGAATCTGCAGCACTCGGCCTCCTGGAAGGAAAATGCATTCAAGATTTAAATGCAGCAGCAAGCAGTTTCCATCATTTCCACACCACATTTCACTAGAGACCTGAGCAAGCAAATTTATGAATGGTTAGCATTTGTTCTGAATTATAAGTAACTAAAGTCTTTTATTTCCAAGCTACTTTTTCTGCTGGCAGGTACTTGCTATGCTGCAATGTTCATACTGAAATGTTAGAAAAGAGCAATTAATTCCACAGAAAGGAATAACGTTCTTCAGCCAGACAGTATTCTTCAATCAAAACCAGAAATATTTCTCAGCAAGGTGACAGAGAATTAATAGGTAAAAGGAAATATAAGCACAGAATATTCTGGTAAACCTGTTTCAAAGTGAAAAGATTCACTTCTGAAGCTTGATAGGTGCTTTTCACTCTATTCCTCCTTTAAAGCACTGCCATACAAATAGCTCCACAAAGAGAGGACATATAAGGAGCACATTTTGGGGGTGGTTGCCACTGGTCTCCCAGCAGATGAGCAATAGGTAGACGACATTATTCCCACCACTGCCCTCTTTTACACACACCATCCCAAAGCACCTCTGCACAGAAAGGCTCCCCTTCTGTATTCTCAGCACCTCTTTCCCATATGAGGTTAAGTAGGAACTCCTGGCCATTTTTCTGCTGGAAAGATTATTTCCATGTCTCACTCCCTGGGTTAAGGGGCTTTTCCACTCCCATTATGATTTTGCCAAAGCAAAACTTAATAAGGAAATAAATCAGGAACACACCAGAGAGAAGTTATCATTACTGTATTTTATTTTTCAACACATCATATGAAAGTTAAGTGGTCACATTCATGCCATCTTAAGGACTATTTTTTAAGTGAAAGAAGGAAACAGCTTAAGTCTGAAGACTGGAGAGAAACATTTCCAGTCAAAAAGGTCTGAAAACAGCATTAAAGCAAAGTTTTGAAGGGGAGAAGTTGGTTGTTACTATACAAATACTATTGCTAATGCCATTTCTTAAGGTCAAAGAGTGACATTTTAATACTCACCTGGTAATATTAGTACTTTCTCACTGGAGCTCAGTGGAAAGCCATCTTTATACCACGTCAGAACTGGAGGAGGAACAGCATTGGTCTCGCAGTACAGTGAAAGGGGATTGTTGACAATCACATCTTTACTTTCTCCACCTCTTCCTGCATCTACTGTGTTACCTGCTTCCCATTCCTTTCGGAAACTAGGAGGAACTACAAATGAGGAGGAAAAAAACATCGGAATTTTACAGCAGAAATAGCTAGTTTTAAGTCAGGAAATGAAAAGATACTGTGATTGTTGAATAGCAGCAATAAAAATTAAGTGTATTAAATTAAGCCCTCCCCCTAGTTTAGATTAGCCAGGAAAATTGTAGTTCTTTTAATCAGAATGAACAATTGAGCAATCGATTGACTATCTTCTGAGTCTAAGAAGACCTGACAGCAAAACACAGACAGTATTAATAAACAATAATACTTAAATAGTAAACTATCTGGTATTACTCAAGTTCTAATTTTGTCTAAATTTTCAGAAGCCGCTAATTATTGGTTTCGTGTAGTTACACACAGTGTGTAGGCCCACACACTGGGCCTACAATGTGTGTCTGGAGCCTCTAAGTACCACTCAATACAAATAAATAAAATATGACGTCTTAGTTTAAATTAAAACTTTTCCAGAGTTTGGAGGAAGATTGGAGTTACTATGCCATTCCCCTGACTTCAGAAACACTGCATATGTCACAAAATATGAAAGAATAATCCAATATTGGATAATTTCCTGAAGATGAGCAAAATATACATGAAATAAAAATCACACAAAACCATTGGATTAGACCAAGCAGGTGTAAAAGACACAAAATTATAAAGAATTCCAGCATCCCAGAACATTAGAAAAGGAGACTATCAGAAGAATTTTATGATCTGAACTCTGCTAACCTTGTATATTTACATCAAATTCCACTTCATCCTCTCCAGCAACGTTGGATGCCAGACAAGTGTAACGACCGGTGTCTGATACTTGAGCCTCCTTAATCTGCAGAGTACGGCCACTAGCTTGGATCATGACATGATCACCTGGTTTAAGTGGCTGTAATATAAGTTCACATGGAAATTAATACTTGGCAAAACATACACTAGAAGTAGCCATGTTTGCGGAAATAATATGATGGAATCTCTCAAATTTAGGTTGTTTCAATATCTTTTTTAAGGCAGTATTTCCTCTGCTTTGATACACTACCAACAGAACATCCTTAAGTTTTTGTTAATACTTCCAACAAGGCCCACTTTCAATCTGTGCAAAGAAAGCAGCTGCTCTGGACACCAAATTACTGAGGGTCACCAGTTAGGACACAGTCCTAAGCTGGGTGCTCCTGGGATGGCAGCTTGGCCACAGGTGGGGGAGCCCTGCTCTCCTCTCATCTGCTTCTCCTTTCACTCTGACCAAAAGCTTTTCTTCCCTAAGTTAACTTGATCAAGCTCCAAGTTCCTGGAGACAGTTTTCTTTTCATGATTGTCACAAACTCTGCATCTTCATCTTTCTGATCTTGGTAGCTGTTCTCCTAAGAGGATATATCACTCCTAACCCCAGCTACAAGGTGCTGCTGAAAGAAGCAAAGCCGTCCCCATCAGGCAAGGGCTCTTGTGACATATGATTAAATCAGGTTGATTCAATCCCTGAACTCACTGGCCAAGTTGATGAGCTGACAGAAAACATACACACAGAAAACTACCAGTTTTCTAGGAGGTGAACAACTCTAACTCACCTTACAGCTACACAACCACTAGGATCTGCTGCCCAGCAGCACAGTGTGAATATAAAATGAATGCAGCAGCAAGACAGAGATACACAGGATAAGGTGCTACTGTCCGTAAAATTTAGAGAACCATGGAATTGTTTAAGTTGGAAAAGACCTTTCAAATAATCAAGTCCAACTGTTAACTCAGCACTGCCAGGTCACCACTGAACTATGTCCCTCAGCACCATATCTACACAGCTTTGAAAACCCCCCAGGGATGGGGATGCCATCACTGCCCTGGGCAGCCTGGGACAGGCCTTTACAACCCCTTCAGGGAAGACATTCTTCCTCATGTTCAACCTAAACCTCCACTGGCACAACTTGAGGCCACTTTCTCTTGTCCTATCGCTTGTTCTGTGGGAGATCAACTCCCACCTCACTCTAACATCCTTTCAGGGAGTTGTAGAGAGAAAGAAGGTCTCCCCTGAGCCTCCTTTTCTCCAGGCTCAACAATCCTAGTTCCCTCAGCCACTCCTCACAAGACTTGTGCTCTACACCCCTCCCCAGCTTCACTGCCCTTCTCTGGACATGCTCCATCCCCTCAATGTCCTTCTTGGGTTGAGGGGCCCAAGAACTGAACCCAGGATTTGAGGTGCAGCCTCTCCAGTGCCAAGTCCAGGGGGACAATCCCTGTGCTAGTCCTGCTGGCCACCCATGACAGTAGAGACTACACTAATACAACCTGTATCTCTCAACAAGGAGATGAGAAAACATTAGGGAGTCAGCACTGAACTCCTGGCCTGCAGGGGACAATTTATTTAGTCAGTGGATGTGTGTGAAGGCCATTTGCCCAGGAGCAACCTCAGAAAAAGCTGCTCTGACAGTGGAAGCCAGCTGATTACAGCCTCTGTCTTTCTTTGGAGACCTCTCAACTCCCCTCAACATTATTTTTCATTGGCAATACAACCAGGAGATCCTAGAATTACAGCATGTGCTTGAAGCAGACGGAGGGTGTACACACAGTCTCTCCTGTGACTCCAGGCTGTTTTCACATGCTTGGTAAATCCAGCAAGGGCTGGTCCAGGTGCAGAGGTGCAGCAGTTTGCCACATGAGAAGTGCCCTACCAAGAACAGTTGAAGCAAGAGATATTATGTTCTCTTTTCTTACAGAAGAGTTGCACCGTTTCTTTCTTATTTACAGCCAGCCCCCAGCAGACCACACATCAGTACAATTCTGTGACATCACCCTTCCAAATGGCCTCTCCTCCACAGCGATGTTGTTGTGGAGACTGCATGTGGTGGGAACCATGCCGCATTCCTCCCTGCAGAGGATCCAGATGCTTCTGTGGCTTTGTGAGCTCTGCCAGAACCAAGCGGGAGGCTCTCTGCAACTTCTGCAAGGGCAGCACTTAGAGGAACACAGCATGGGGCCTTTGGGGACTTTACACAAGAGCAAAGGGATGTGTGGTCGTACCATGGGATGCTACTGCTAGGCAGGGCTCTCTGACTTTAAAGCACAGGCCAGTGGCAGGCCCTGGAAACTCCAGCACTGATGTCTCAGTGGCGCTGTCAAGCACCCACAAAAAGGGAAGGGTGTCAGTTTGTGGAAGTTTGGGCAACAATGAATGTCCTAAGATGTGCGAGGGGTGATCCTGCCAGCAGGATGGTGGGAAGATGGCTTCCTGCTAACTTCAGCAGTGCAAGGGAGCCTGTTACACTGCATGGATGTTCATTAACAGTGACAGTGAGCATGCAGTTGGAAACAAAACTGAAATCCACCCATTCGAAGGAATTAAGCTTGTGACTGGCCTGTCCATCTTTGTACCAGCTGATGGCAGCAGCAGGGATGGCATGAGCTTCACACTCCAGGGTAAGGCTGTGGTTGACCTTGATCTTCACTTCTTTAGGGGAAAGACCCATCCCTGAGATATCCCCTTTGTTAATGGTGGGTGGAACTGCACAAAAACAAAGTAAGCGAGAGGGACTTCCATGACTTACTGTCTTATGCAGCATTTCAAAATCAACCGGACAAAGGGAAAACCTGGACGATAACCTCAGGCAAAGCAAGTGCATTCCTCCTAGAATGTGCCTCTTCCCTATAGCTGATTTTTGGTTTTAATATATATTTCTATATTTAAAACTATTTTTAGTATATGTATGATACATAAAAATCTATAAAACTGTGCTCAACGGTTTTAGATATGCAAACCTGACTACAGCCTTACCTAGCTATAGCACTTTATTTTATGTTTGTCTTGAATTCTATAAAGTTCAGTGCACTGCGGTCATTAATAAGCATTTTAGTGGAAACTAATATTCTCAGAAACACATCCGAACTGAAGTCCACTCTCAGAATAGCTGGTCAAAACTCAACATTTCCATTCAACTGAAATCCCAGTGTTGCAAAATCTTGTTTCAATCTGAATCAGAATGACAACAGAACATTTCAAAATTTTTAAGCTACCCCCCACCCTGATCCAATAATCTTTTTTATAAATGCTTCCAAAGCATTTTCCATTCTTTCTGCAATGGGAAATTTTAAGTTCTCCCTAATGCTTACAGTACCGTAATAACAGAGTTGCACTGGCATTTAGGGTGGAGATATTTATGTTGCTGCATAGCCATACTTCAATAATGAACTCTTTTGTCATCTTCTCATTATTCCAAATCCAGCAGGGCCTTATTAGTGACTTAGTGTAATTAAAATAACAGTGTGGTTACTGTGAGGGAGCAAACCAAACTCCAATTCAGAATGGGAAATAAAGAAAGATGAAAAATCATGCCTGAGTGAGTCCATAATGGAGAGTTTAAGCATTAAAATAGAGTATTAGGCACAGATGCTCAAAGGACAATGTGCTGACAGGACGCCTTGAGCGGGAAAGTTTTTGTGCATATGGTATTTTATGGAAGGATATAAAAATAGTATCCTCCTGTTTTACCTTACTCGAGAACGTTTCCCATTACATGTTACAAGTTCCCTCCCCTCCTTTTTTTTCCTTTGCTCACAAGATTCTCTGCTTGCATCATCCACTGTGCTGCTTTTGGCTGATTTGAAAATCATTCCCAAAAAAGCATTTCAGAAGAAAATGAAACTCAGCCTTTCTAACACATCTTCCCCCGGGTGGTACAAAGATTTTTTAGCCCCACAGCAGCATTAGTAAAGGACACAACAGGCAACTCTTCCAGTGTCTTCCCTCAAACACTGACGTGAGCTAACGCAGATGTTTGCTAAACAAAGTCACTAACAGAAATCCTCGTGTTCACCTGGATAGGTAACACTGCAAAGGGGAAAAATGGAAGAATGAAAAGGAAAATAAAATTTGAAGTATTTCCTTACTGTAGACTTTCACTTCGTAGTGCTTCAAAGTTTCTCCAGCCTCATTGGTGGCTATACAGGTGTACTTTCCAGCATTGTCCTCCTGCGCATTTAGAATCTGCAGGGTTCGACCACCTGCCAAAAGACATTATTCTTTAATAGCATTCATGTTACGCTCTTGCTTTCCAATATTTAAATAGTTTCTCCAGTATATTTTCAATTCTCTGGTCCACATTCTGCTCTTAGACACACACGAAAAACTGACTGCTTATCACCATGGATACTACGTGGAATCAATGTGCAGAATTTGCAGGAGTGCTTTGGGTCACAAATCCTGTTGCTCTTGGAAAATCTGTTAACACAGTTCTGTCTAAGAGATTTCTTCAAGATATTTAGATAGGAAGAAGTGACTTAAGGTTCTGCACTTCATTCACAGAAGAAGGGAAAGAAGGCATAGCCGGTAAGACTAAGCAAAACCAGCCTATTTAACATACAGGAATGACAGAGCCTGGCCCAGGCTGCCCAGAGAGTTTGTGGAGTCTCCTTCTCTGGAAAGATTCCAAACCTGCCTGTATGTGTCATCTGCTCTGGGTGACTCTGTGTGAGGAGGGGGATTAGACAAGATGATCCCCAGAGGTCCCTTCCAACCCCAGCTAGTCTGGGATTCCATGAGGTGAACTGCTGATCTGCCTTTCTGTTTCAGTGCAGTACTTTGTGCAGTGCAGTGCCTCAACTCCTTCCAGAGAATGGACAGGAGCACCAACCACAATGTGAGTAGCGTAAACGTGAATCAGTCGGTAAAGTTTAGGACTTCAGCTGGCCTCTACAAATTTGACATCCATGAATTTCCTTCCTATAGTATCCTGTTTATTTATTATTTATATTGTCTGCATTCTCAGTAGTGAGTCCATATTTAATTGGGCTGCAGCTCTTTTCGGACTGGATTCCTAGAAATTGTTCCTCCATGTAGACATTCAATTCCTTGCTATCAATATTGACTCATTCTTCCTCTGAACACTTGCAGTTAATGCTAAAGTACATATTCCTCTACATTACTTCAGTGTTACCAGTGAAGCTTGTTGCTGATTTCCACCTCCACAGATGTGCTAGGTAAGAGTTATCCTACTAATGACCTAGAAAAATGCCACCTCATTCTTTTTACTAATGTTAATGTCTGTAACTCTTTCCATGTAATTTCCACACTTAATTTCAAGCTATTTCCATTCATTATTAACTCCAATGAGCCTGTTTACCATCACATCACTTTACGGAACAAAATATACCTGAATACAAAAAGAATACAAGTAAATAATCAGTCAATTGTGAAGCACTTCAAAAATATTGGAATGGGAAGTGCTACACAAGTACAAACACTGCTCTTAATAGAAATATATCCTTTGGCTTTTGAAAAAAGCCGTAACAGGAAACTAAACAATAAAAGAATAATGTGTTCTGTTACTTCTCTACAACAACAGGAATTTTACCTGGCAAAATGCGGATATTTCTGTTGGTTTCTAAAGGATTACCATCTTTCAGCCAGGTGATTGTAGCTGGAGGATATGAGTAAGCCTCACAAACCAGTGATGTTGGGCTGTTGAGGATAACAGTGACGTCTTCTGAACTTCCATGGCTGTCTGCACCCACAATGGTTGGTGAGACTAGGAACAACACAGTCATTAACCAGAGGAAGAACCTCTATGAAAAGCCAATTTTCTCTTCCCTGCTCAGTCTAGGAACCTGGTTGCAGCCTTAAATAGCTGAGAGCCATTCTCGGAAGGCACACCAAAGCCCAGAACCAGAAGTCAACAGTCAGCCTGTGCTGGTGGAATGCATACCCCCCTTGGCCTTTGTCAAGCACAGGCCACCAGGAAGCCAGCAGCTTCTTGCACAGCAGCTGGCAGACCCACCGCTCCATCATCCAGGGAGCAGTGGATCAGTAGGAGGCAGAAGCCCAGGAGATGAGGATGTGGAAAACAAACTCGCCATTGTTTGCATTTGGTTATGCAATAACCAGTGAGAAAAAAATGAACTGCAAATGGTTTGGGCTTTTATGAAGAGATCACAATCTGAAGGGCTCTTTAGATACTCCTTCCATGAATCACAGAAAGGCAATGTACTGTCCTGCTCATTCCATAGCATGTTCCTGTTATAGCTCCCCATTTTCTAGCTCTAAAGCACAGAACTGTTGTTTCTTTCGAACTATTATTATTTATCAATTACTAAGCTACAAAATTTTAACCGCAGCCAGGCAACTTAAGCATTCCTGTAATTTAAGTACTACAAAATTCCAATGTGACTATGTTTCTTCCTGAGATGACTATTTTCTCTGCAAGAGCCAGCCCAGCTGTCTTACCAAGCACGTTGAGACTGTAACTTTTGCTCTTATCTCCAGCTGTATTGGATGCAATACATGTGTATCTCCCAGTGTCGGTGACCTGAGCATTGGTGATCTGCAGGAAACGCCCATTGGACAGAAACTTGTGGTGTTCATCCACAGTTAGAGATTGCCCATCCTTTATCCAGGTGATCTGTGGTACAGGGTTGCCTTAATGGAGTGAAGAAAATTGCAAATATTAGTTGCAAATATTGTTGCATAGCCTCTAGGATATGCCAAGATTTCTGAAAAACAGACAAATACAGTTTCAGATGCCCTTGTGAAATATATCCTTTGGAGAGATGTTTTGGAATCAAGTCTTCAAACCTCCTGAAGTACCTCCTCTTAAATTCCACAGGCCTTTAGAGGAGAAATATCACAACAACTATCCTCTTGGTTACATTTTATACAACCTTTATAAGAAGGAGTGCTTAGTCCTGCTATAAGCACCATGGTTAAATCTGAAATTTAAAAATTTCACTGAACTGAAAATTCCATTAAAAACAAGCTGTCAGAGCCTGGAATATGCTGCCCAGCACAGTGGTGGAGTCCCCATCCCCAGAGGGACTGAAAAGCTATGGAGATGTGGTGCTGAGGGATATGGTTTAGTGGTGACCTGGCAGTGCTAAGTTAATGGTTGGACTTGATGACCTTGAAGGTCTCTTCCAACCAATGAATGATGATCAACACCATGGGTTAGATCAGCAAATATAAGCAATATTGCAGACTTTTACCTATCACTTCACACATTAGGGTAACTCTGTGCTTCTCTTTCACTTTCACATCTTCCAGTTTATTCTCACCCACAATCCCTGGAGGCACTGCAAACACACAAGAAGACAACACCAGCAAGTATTACTTACACCAATCAAAATACAACAAAGATACACTCAGGCTTTATCTCAGTGTATGCTTCCATTAATCACACCAATCAATGAATGGCTCAGATCTACCAGAAACAAGTTCAGACATGAGACATGGTAGAGCTGACCTGCCTGGACAACAGGTACACACTCTGTTCTCCACCCCTTAATCATACAAGTTGTGGTGGGTTAACCTTGGCTGAACGCCAGGTGCCCACAAAGCCGCTCTATCACCCCCCATTTTTCCCCTCTCTCTCCACAGCAGAGCAAAAAAGGGAAGGAAAATAAGATGAGAAATAAAAGCAGTTTAATCATAATAGAAGCAAAAGCCAAGCAAATCTGCGCGCAGAAGCAAAAGAAAACAAAGATTTATTCTCTACTTCCCATCAGTAGGTGATGTTTGGCCACTCCATGGGAAGCAGAGCTCCAAGATGCGTAGGAGTTGCTCTGGAGGACAACAGAACGCCCCCCCCCTCCTCCTCCTTCTCCCTAGCTTTATAGCTGAGCTGACGTCATATGGTATGGAATATCCCTTTGGTCAGTTTGGGTCAGCTGTCCTGGTTGTGTCCCCTCCCAAGATCTTGCCCACCCCATCCCACTGGGGGGCGAACGCTGGGAAGAGCCTTGGTGCTGAGTGAGCCCTGCTCAGCAGTAGTCACAACACAGGTGTGTTATCAACACCCTTCTAGCTCCCAGCACAAAACACTGCACCATGAGGGCTGCTATGGGGAAAACCAGCTCAGCCAGACCCACTACAAGAGTTCACACACAGGGCAAGAGAGGACCACAGACCCATGAAGTACTCACCTCACCTCATCTTCAGAGCTAGAGAGATACTCAGCATGCAGAGAAGCATGGTCTGTAGGGCAGCATTTCTGAGTGAGGTCAGTAGGGCAATAGCTATGAGCTCTTGTTAGTGGGTCCAGGTTTGATTTTATGCACCAGCAGCTTTTAAGTTTGTAAACAACTCATATCATCCATAATAAGCAGCAAGTGATTTATTTGTTCAGCTAATTCCACACAAGCAGGTGAATAAACTATATAGGTCTAAAGGCATCTTGCTGTGGTACAAACTATGTTTCTCCAGGGAAATAGAAGACAAAACCATATCCTGAAAATACATACCCACTCCTAAATATCTAACTCAGTACAAGGAAACTTCTCCTTCACGGCTGACCACTTGATGACATGTTTCCAAACAATCTTGGTAACCAGGACTAGACAGACTCACATGCTTTTGGATGAGAGGCCAGATTATGACTGTGTTAGTGAGTAGCTGTGGTGGTGAAGAGCTCTGACCAACTATTTATTTCCAAGTAGAGGCATTTGTAGATTCAGGCCAAAAGGAAATGGCACAATGCATCAAAGTAGGCATGGAGTAGAACAGGTTGAAGAGGAGGACTATAGTTATCAGGAAGAAAATTCAGTCTCCGAGAGACTTTGGAAAGTGTTTTAACAAAATTGGCAGACTAGGGAGCCAAATGCAAACTTTCAGTCTAGATAGAAGGTCAAAAGTGAGAGGAATTAAAATATATTTAGCAGCTTACTTGTGAACTTCCACTAAGTCAGAAGCAAAAGTTTTATAAAAATGAGAATCACGGTAATACAGAGAATTCATTGTCAGGAGAGAAAAATAATGTTAGACCAGATTTTTGATGAAGGGTACAATCTAGAGAGAAGAATAAACTAAACAAAATGAAGAAGATTTGCCACTCACTTGACTGGTTTGGCAAGGACACCCCTTCAGTGTGGCTAAAAGCTGGCCTCTAAACAGGACATCTGGTGAGATGCGGGTTAGTAGAATTTAGCATGCAGGAAGATGTGGCCAGTACAGGTACTCTCACCAATTTGTGATGCCATTATGATCAAACACCCTGCTGTGGCTGTACCAGTGCAAAACAGACTTTTGTATGGGTTCTAGTGTCCAAATGCAACGAGATAAAGATGCATCAACTAGTGAAGGAATTACACAGGGGAAAATATAACCCTTCCCCCTGGACTTTGCACTGGTGAGGCCACACCTTGAGTACTGTGTTTGGTTTTGGGTGCCTCAATACAAGAAAGACATTGAGGTGCTGGAGTGGGTCCGGAGAAGGGCAAGGAAGCTGGTGAAAGGCCTGGAGAACAAGTCCTGTGAGAAGCAGCTAAGGGACCTGGGGCTGTTTAGTCTGAAGAAAAAGGAGGCTCAGAGGAGACCTTCTCGCTCTCTACCTTATCCTCTCAAAGCAGGCTGGAGAGAGTTGGTCTCTTCTCCCAATTAACAACTGAGGGACAAGAGGAAACAGCATCAAGTTGCACCAGGGGAGGGTTAGGTTGGACATTAGGAAACATTTTTTCACTGAAAGGGTTGTCAGGCCCTGAACAGGCTGCTCAGGAAGGTGGTGTAGTCCCCATCCTTGGAGACATCCCTGGAGATGTGGTACTGAGGGACATGGTTTGGCACTGAACTTTGTAGAGTAGGGTTATGGTTGGACTAGATGATCTTAAAGGCCTTTTCCAACCTAGATCATTCTATGATTCTAAAATCATGAAGTTCAGGACTTTTACGTCAGGCTAAAAGTTGCTGTTCATGAGCAAACAGAGCAACTCATTGCTTTGGCCCCAAAATAATACAGTAAGATATCAACATACATTAATTTCAGAGATATGATAAAGCCACAGCAAACACTTTGCAAATACATAAATATTATGCTTGTTACACCAAGCTCTCCATGCAAACTGGCTTGCTTGGTGCACCTCCTACAACAATTTATACAAACACCGGAATGTCTCTGTGCAGTTCCTTTTTACAGTGAGCCGGTGAAAACTGTGTGTCACTATCAGGCTACATTCCAGTAATTTTCCTCTAGAAAGACAAAGAAATGAGCAGGGGGAGGGAAGAGTAGACTGAACAATGGAATTTTCCACTTAGATCACTTGAAATCAGCTTCACCGAGCATTTTTCTTTAAGGCAAACAAAGTCTATGCAAAAGAGATTCCCAGAACCCTGAAGAATACCCTGCTACTAAAACCCTCCAAAGAAAACAGTGAAACAATGAATGCTTTTCAGTGCTGATCCATCTCTTCCATTCCATCACACTCACACTTCCATGAGCTCATCAAATAAACATGAATGGACATGAATGTGAGTTATCATTTACAGGCTGAATATGCCTAAGTCAGTGAAGGCAAGAGAAGCTGATAGCACTCGGCACCTCAGAGAAAAGAAAATTAAGGGAATATTAGGCACAGTAATACTATAAGACAATCTGCATCAGGCCTGCTGATTATTGATAAAAACAACAAAAAGTTACTAATCCAAACAGCAGTGTTTGTGGGAGAAATGCTGTGTTTTAAAACTAAATAATGTGACAAAATTACACATTCATGTTTCCAAACAGCCATCTAAAGAACCTGCTGTACCAGTCCTTGTCTGAATATGTTGGCAAGATCACCCACTACTATACTTGGGTTATATTCTTTACAATACCAATGGCTCTACTGACTGGTAGGTTCCCACTGACAGTTGCCATTGGATCAGAGATCGCCAGTTCGCAAAACCAGTTCCAGCTCCAGTGTTTAATTTCCCTGTTGGTCTCGGTTTTGCCTTCACATCTTTGTTACAACAGAGTATTACCATCATGTCACCCTGCTAATACATGTTATACCCAGGGCTGCACAGTATTGCTGGTTTGAATCCATGGGTGTTGCATCTTTCTGCATTTGAGTATTAGATGCAACAAATTCACATGAATTTCATATGGTTTCCTGGGTTTGAAGTTTTCTTTTGACTTAAACAAGTTTAAATTCAGGCCAGTGCCAAAAGAAATAGCGCTATTCCCCTGACCACTCACACTTGTCATCTTCTTTTCACCAATACTGGCATTTCTAGGCTGTGAAGTGAGCCAGCATGGAACTGATCTATCTGAAAGTCTCTCACTGAGAGCCCTGGGGCTGTTGAGCTGGAGAAGAGAAGACTGAGAGGGGATCTGATCAATGCTCATTAATATCCAAAGGGTGTGGAGCAAGAGAATGGGGCCAGACTCTTTGCAGTGGTGCCCAGCAACAGGACAAGGGGCAACAGGCACAAACTGGAACCCAGGAGGTTCCATCTGAGCAGGAGGAAAAACTTCTTTGCTGCCAGGGTGGCAGAGCCTGGCCCAGGCTGCCCACAGAGGTTGTGAAGTCTCCTTCTCTGCAGAGATTCCAAACCCTCCTGGATGTGATCCTGGGCACCCTGCTCTGGGTGACCCTGCTGGAGCAGGGTTTTGGATAAGATCATCTCCAGAGGTCCCTTCCAACTCCCACCATACTGAGATTCTGTGAAAATTAACCTAACAAAACACAAATTCCCACCTTTCCAGATCACCAATAAACTAACTCATCTTTGCCCAACGGAGAGTGAAGCTATGAGCAAAAAGAAGCAGAAGAGATGATGAGAGTTTCCCCCCATAGGACGTATTTTTTGGCATAATGATTTTTAAAACACTAGCAAAGTATACAGTAGACCCCCTATCTTCTTCTACTGTAACAAAAACTATCATGTACTTACCTAGAACAGAAAGGTCAAAATCCTTCCTTGCTTCTCCTGCAGCATTGGTCACCACACACGTATATTGACCTTCATCTGCTACGCTTGTGTGTGTCAAACGGAGCGTTCTGCCCCCTGAGGAGAAAGCCAAAAAAAGTACAATCATTAAAGTCCCACTTCAGCCAACAGGCTCTCAAATTGTCCATGATAACTCATGATTTTTTAATGTTTTGGTTAAATTCATAGCTGCAAATTTTTTTTAATGTGGTCTGTTTTTTAACATGCGTTGCTTTATTGAACAAACACTAAGAAGAAGTGGCTGACCTTACTCCTGGTCCCATCAGGTGGCTTTCCAGTACCTGAAGGGGGCCTACAACAAAGCTGGGGAGGGACTTTATACAAGGGCTTGTAGTGATAGGATGAGGGGTGATGGCTTCAAACCGGAAGAGAGGAGATTTAGATGAGATGCAAAGAAGTTCTTGACTCTGAGGGTGGTGAGACACTGGCACAGGTTGCCTAGAGAGGCTGTGGATGCTCCATTCTTGGATGCATTCAAGACCAAGTTGAATGCATTCAAGACCAAGGTTTGGGTTGGAAGGCACCTTAAAGATCATCTAGTTCCAGCCCCCCTGCCATAGGCAGGGACACTGCCCACTAGATCAGGTTGCTCAAAGCCCCATTCAACCTGGCCTTGAACACATCCAGTGATGGAGCATGTAATGGATTTCTTAAATTTATTTTTTCTAAAGGACATGTAGAAAGCATCTTCAAAAGGAAACATCAGCACAGTATCTGAATTAACAGATTAAAAGTTGCCAGCAGTGTGTCCACACTTTCAAATCATCTGCAATGCCAAGTATGTTTTCAATCAAGAGAACCAAAATCTTCCTTTGGCAAAGTATTTCACCTCCTAAATTAGTTGAAGAGAGAGATTTTGTTGTTATTTTTGTTGTCATATTTGTTTTTTTGACAGCTGTACAAGCACAAATAAAATTCCAAATGCCCTATTGGTTACAGTCCACTACCACAACATGCAGTTTTCTGAAGAACTGCAGAAAAGCACAACATCTGCTGGAAAACAAAGCACTGAGTCCTGGCCTGTTTCCCCACTCCCACTGCCGCTAACATTCAGAGACAATAAACATCTTTTTGTCTCTCACCCTGCCTGACTCCGCAATCTGGGCGATGATACTAGTCTGGGTGTAGAAATCAACAGACAGAAGAGAAACAATCAAGCCCAGAAGGTATTATTTTCGTTGATAGCAGCTCTGCGCAAAAAGGAATGTGTGTCAACTCAGATAGTCAGATTTATACCAGATAAGAATCAGACACACACTCCTTTTTCCATGCACCATACATAAAAATGGGAAAGCAGATGACAGGACTAGGTGTAATGTTAAAAGCTGCACTGATTAAAAAAATCCTGAACAATTTCAGCTTCAAATCCAGTCTCATCTGAGCTTTTACACATCTTCCAGCTCCTTTACCTGTCTGACAATTTTCTTGTGTTCATGCTGTAGGATGGCTTGGCTTTGCACCATGGCTATGTCAGACCATTAAAAACTTCTTCAGAACTTATTTTCATGAAATTTCTAGCTGTGAGTGGCAAACCCAAGATCAAAGAATCATCTTGGTTGTCATCTATACATATCAGTTGTAATCAGCTACTTCATTCTATGCACTCCACAAAGCTGATCCCCAGACACGTGAAGTCCACACATGGACTCAATCTCATGGGTTATTAATTTAATATCCTATTGTAAACACAAAGCTTTGACATCACTGCAGCTGCCATCCAAACACTCTCACTCCCCTGTGGTATTGCAAGAAGATGGGTTACAGGACAGGGAGCAAGTCCCTCCTATTTCAGACACCTCTGTCAATCACTGCTGTAATAAAAAGGCATCTGAACTAGGTCTTTGTAGGTTATTCCAGCTTGAATATCAAGATCCCTGATGAATCAAATCTGTTTCTCCACTTGCCTATACAAAGTTTCTCCAGATCTCCTTCATTAGTCTCCTTGCTACTGCAGCATTCTGTGCCATCTTTGACTCATCATCTAATTCCAGCTTCTATTAGAGGACATTCGGGAGATCAGATGCAGTTAGCTCCAAGGCAAGGAAGCATTAATTTTGGAGCCTCACAAACAGGTTTCCCTTTCTTTTTATATATAGATCCACAGAAATTAAAGATGTGTTTTGTTTATTGTTCACTTGTATTCATTCTTTCAATGATTCTTCCTCTTTAAAAGGTAAAATAACTGTGATGAAGAAGAGTTAAAAGAAAACTAATCAAAGGACAGATCAAATGCAGTACACCTATTGGCATGACAAAGCAAGATGTTACCATCTGACATATTTCTGGAATATGCACTGGACTAACACACACTAACAGCCAGAATTACGGCTTATTCCATGGCACAGATCAAGCAGTTAAAGTTGATAACACCTAAAAAAGTTTACATCAGCTATTCACCAGGTGCTCCAGCTGATCTGACCCTGTTTACTGAAAAGCTTGACACTGAATAAGTTTCTCTTCTCTCCTTGTCTTTACAGATTATAAAACCAAACCTTCTTTCATGTGAAATACCTGCACTGTAGATGCAGAAGGCCCTTCGCTCCCTTTCCTTTTTTCATTTTATTTTTTCAGTAACTATGGCTTTTGTACCTGAGAGGATTCGCACCGAGTTGTTCAACATGACAGGCCATCCGTTCTTGAGCCACGTTATTGATGGCAAGGGAATTCCTGAAGCTTCACAAACCAGAGAGATGGGATTCTTCTCTACAATGCTGATGTTTTCAGGCACCTCCAGGTAACCAGCAATACTTGGGGGAACTACAGAAAGAGTAAAGAAAGGCCATACCTCAGAGCAAACAACAATTCATTTTGCCCTCAAAACATCCTGTCATCCAAATAATAATCTGCCGAATCTCAGATAAGCTTGGCAAGTGAAGAGCTACAAAGCTGAGACATTTAATACTACATATTAATTATAATTTCTTAGTATGTAATGGCATGGAAATATTAAAACTAAATCCCACCTGTTCTATTATACTTATTTTATGGCTTAAGATCTGTAGTAAATGACAGGTTATAGTACTTCTGTCCGTTCTATGCCAATTATAATTTCCAGTATCTAATGAAACACTAGGGAAAATTCTAACCCTGACAGAATTATATGCTTTTTCTAATGGAAAGAATAAAACCCTATTAAATAACAACCACAAATTTATTTCTTAGCTTTTCTTTGCTAGAAATAAGAGTATTTCCACTTTGGAAGGAGTTCTACAGTTAATACTTTAGAACATAAAGCCTGGGGTCAAGAACTGACCAACATCCTCTAGCAATCTGAGTAGCTTGAAGAGGTTTGAAGTTTCTCTTTACTACTATACTCTTTACAGTACAACAAATATTCCAGATTAAAAAAATATCACTGGTAAATAATTTTGGCCTCTCATTTTCAATAATGAGAATTCCTAAGTTTACTTTCACAGTAAAACATGAACACTCAGTGCTTGATGAAGCATAAAGAGTCATATGCAAAAGTATTAGAGTGGCTGTAAGATAATGCGATGTTCTGGACAATGCCATCAAGTCAAATTACGGAGATCAGTTACAGTTGGAGGTACCATCTTGGAATTCTTCTGATTGTGCAAAATGGGAGAACCATGTAATGAGATACTTGAGATACTGGCTCTCCTCAGCTAACGGTCCCCTGGTAGTGACCAGATTAAACCTGGATTTTCATCTTCCACAATAGAGTATTTCCCACCATGACACTCACCCCAATATCATATCAATTTATATAATATCTTGATTTTCTCCTCTCTGGAGAAACAGGGGGACAGGGGTAAGATTTTAATATATTCAGGAGTTATAAAATCAGATTTGTATTTTTGTAACACTGTAATTGAACCTGCATCACTGATCTGCAATTGAAACCACATCACGTGCAAAGCCTGATAGGGGTGGTGCATTTAGCTACACGTCCATTACTTGGATGTTGTCTGGTGAATCTAAAGGTCTACTTTGTGTAGCGCCTGCCCCATTTTACCTGCACTCACCATGAACATTTAAATCGTATTTTCTGTCAGACAACCCTGCCACATTGGCAGCCACGCAGACATAGCGGCCAGTGTCTGACACCTGGGCGTTTTTCAGCCGAAGAAAGCGACCGCCATGAAGTATCGCAATGTCCCTTCCACCAAGCAGCGGATGGCCATCCTTCATCCACGTTATTGCTGGGTCAGGAACCCCCTGTACCTTGCACTCCAAGGAAATTTCATTTCCTTGGGTGATGACAACTTCTGATGGGTGGCTACCACTATTTAGTATAGTTGGTCGAACTATAAAAGAAAAAGAAACAGCATAGAAGTCAACTGAACAGCGATCAAGTTCAGCAGATTGGCATTTTTAATAAAGACCAGGTTACCACTGGCAAATCACTTAGGGGCACCCTGCAATTCATTTTCCACAGGCCCAAGGAAAGATGAGTAACTTTGTCTCCCCACCCTTCACCCCATAAAGTAAAAATGTTTTTTAAAAAGTAACTTATAGGCAATTCTAAATGCAAACAGGAGGAAAAAATTCAATTTAAAAAGACTGCCCCAAATGCTGCCAATCCCTACAGATTTTTGAAAATTTCCTCTTTTGTGGATTGTTTAAAAATACCTCTGGTATTTTTTATTTCGGGTTTAAAAATATTTTAGTCGGGAACAAAGTCCTGACCAAAATACAGAAGTAGCAGTAAAATCTAAGGGAAGTCTAAGTTCAATTAGTTGTCATCACTATTACAGTTTGGTGATGAGAAGCATCACAATACCTAAAGGGGTTACATCCCTGTAATCATCTCTGGCTAAATGCACTTTCAACAGGTATATGTGATGTCTTGGTCAATATCTGAGTCCAAATTGCCAAAATTTTAGGTAGAATCGTAGAATCACAGACTGGTTTGGGTTGGATAGGACCTTTCAAGGTCATCTAGTTCCAATCCTCCTGCAGGGAGCAGGGACGTCTGCAACTAGAGCAGGTTGCTCAGACCCCCGGCCAACCTCACCTGGGATGGTTCCAGGCATGGGGCATTGACCACCTCTCTGGGCAACCTGGGCCAGGGTCCCACCGCCCTCAGCATAAAGAATTTCTTCTTTATATCTAGTCTAAACTCCCTCTTTTAGTTTAAAACTATCTCCTCTTGTCCTGTTGCAACAGGCCCTGCTAAAAAGATTTACCTAACATTCTCCTTGGAGTTACCCTTAAATTGTCCTAGAGCTAGGCGTTACTCCCTGTAACATCACTGTGCTGATAACACCTTCGTAACATTTCTCTATTGCAGAACTGGCCAACTATGAACGGAAATTTTCACGGTCACTCACCGTACACTTGCAAACTGTACTCTTTCTTTGCATTTCCAGCTACATTTGAAGCAATGCAAGTATAAGAAGCAGCATCAGACCTTTCAGCAATAGAAATTTGTAGCTGTCTGCCTCCAGACAATATCCGCACCCTTCCTGAAAGGTCAGCCACAAGCGGAGAGCCTGCAAGAGACATTCTTTCAGATAAAATGACAAAAAACGGTACCGAGCTTGCTCATGTGGTGTAAAGTCCACTGGCTCATCTTAAAATTACTGAGCTGCATGACTGGCCATTTTTGAGCTGCTCTATCAGAGTTTCCAACAACCTCAACTCTCTCAGCCTGGCCTCACAGCAGAGGTTCCGGCCCTTGGATTGTCTTTGTGGCCTTCCTCAGGACCCTCTCCAACAGGTCCATGTACTTCTTGTGCTGGGGACTCTTGAGCTGGATAGCTTGTATAAGCTGAATTTCCATTTCCCGCCTGCCCATTTAAAATCCTCTCTATGAATAAGCGCACAAAATGTCAAACATGATGAAAAATCTGGCTTTCAAGTAACATTCAAGACTCTACTACTTTCTAAGTGCCCTTCTACGCTTTCCAAGTGGTTAAAGTTTCCTTTCTGCCATTTCAGTGTATACATTTTAGCCTCACTGTACACTATTAGAACATGTCATATGACACATTTTTGGCTTCCAATAGTTGCAGTTTAAAAAGAACTTGATAAACTTTGTTTTCTCTGAAAATGTTATGCATTAGGAAACATTTTGTAATTCAGATCTGCTCTTTCCAGAAGCCAAAATTAATTGAGGTAGGCACATAGCACACTTAATTGTGCCCTCTAGAAAAACACAGTGCAATAGGTAAGTTGATTAATAACAGAAGACTTACCACAGTGGAAGAGTTCAACATCTTACTTTGTCTAATATTATGTCTCTGACAGTGTCCATGCTTAAAAAAGGTGTTAAAACTATCTGCTTGTGTTGACTGATTCATAAGAAGGTGTTTGTCAGCATTACTTTAACACCTAAAGCAAAAAGGTGTGCAGACTACTCTTAAATATGAAGACGGGATGAGAGAAAAGTTCAGTAAATCCCCAAAGCAATTACTACAACTAGGTGCATTTTCATCACTTGGCAGTATGCCATTGCTGCAAATTTAGAAATAATTCAGGGAATATGTGTGTTATCACAGGGCAGAGGCCCTCAGCTCAGCATCACAGGATGTCATGGGGACTCACAGTCCTGTTGGCTGAAGGTCTCAATGCTGCCCTGCTGCACTGTGGTAAATAAGCATATTGGAGGGGTTAAGCGCTTCACAGCGCATTTTTAAGTTAGCTCAGGAATCTCTGCACTGTACAGGAATAATGACACCCAATCCAAGCAGAGATGAGTTAGAGAGAAGGGAATAATCTACTACTGTGGTTCATTTTACTCAGTATAAGTACTGTTTAGGTATCATAGAATCAGTTAGGTTGGAAGAGACCTTCAAGGCCATCAAGTCCAACCATTAACCTAACTCTACCAAGTCCACTGCTAAACCATGTCCCTCAGCACCACATCTACATGGCTTTGAAACCCCTCCAGGGATGGGGACTCCACCACTGCCCTGGGAAGTCTGGGCCAGCCCCTGACAACCCTTTCAAGGAAGCAATTTTTTTAAATGTCCAACCTAAACCTCCCCTGACACAACTTGAGGCTGTTTCCTCTTGTCCTGTCTGGGAGAAGAGACTAACCCCACCTGGCTCCAACCTCCTTTCAGGGAGTTGTTGGGAGTGAGAAGGTCTCCCCCGAGCCTCTTCTTCTCCAGGCTCAACAACCCTAGACCCCTCAGCTGCTCCTCATAAGACCTATGCTCTAGGCCCTACATTTGCATCCTTGAACTCCTCAGAACACACCACCTCAAATGTCCACAGGAAAAAAGAGAAACTGGTAGGTCAGAATTTTCATGTTTGCTTTATAAAATGGACAATGAACAGTTACACACCATTCTTTTTCCAGGTAAGACTCGGTGGTGGGATGCCACTAGACTCACAGATCAGGCTTATCAAGCTCCCTTCAGTGACTGCCAGTTGCAAGATGTCATCTGAGCCATAGATACTTGGTGACACTGAAAAGAAATGCCAAATAATTACAGCACTTGAAACAAAACATTATCATCCAACAGTAAGATGCAAATGGCCCTCAAACAAATTTGTCCCATTACACTCTGAAGCAATTTTAAGGATTGTGTTTTCTCTTGCAAACCAGACCCAGGGTAGGGAGTAATATACTTGTGACTGACCACATTCATCTTTCCAGCCTCCAAGGTGACTTTTTCTGGCTGACTTTTGAATGGACTTCACAGAGGAAAGCTGTTCCTGTGATTTATGTAAACTGACTCCAAGAGTCTGCCTCATTCATGGCCTTGGCTAATAAACCATCATTAGGTAGAATGTGACTTTTAAAATTCAGCCCGAGTTTTTCCTTTGAATTTTTCCTGCATCAACACACTGGCTGACAGGTCCAATGCTAAGGACCCCATCCCTTCGACTGTCCTGCTATAGCAGAGTGCCAGCTTCCCTCTACAACTCTGTAACCTGGCTGCAAACAAAAGGGACCACTGTTTTCACTCTGAGTCTCAAAGAACTTTGGTTCAATCACCAGGGCTGGGACAACTGCCTTCTTGAAACAGGGGAACCATCTT
Organism: Eurystomus gularis; assembly: GCA_013400335.1. Lineage (NCBI taxonomy): Eukaryota > Metazoa > Chordata > Aves > Coraciiformes > Coraciidae > Eurystomus > Eurystomus gularis. Next base: position 25,491 of record VZZY01015577.1, read on the forward strand.
CATCAGATGAAAATAGTGTAGGCAACACTTGCAAAGAGACCAGAAAAAGCAGAGGAGAATGTAGGCTGAACCTGGAGAATAAAATCTCACTAATTAATAACTAACCCACCACATTTTTAATGCACATGCCGGTAGAAAGGTTCTCCTTCTGACACTTCAAATCATTTAGCAGCAACCAAATGCATGGGTTTCAAAATGGCTGACTGCGAAGGGCTTTATTGTGCTGTACTGGCTTCAATCTTTTAGTTGTCCTGCTTCTAGCCAAAAGGTTTGTGCCATTCTCTATGGAGGCACACCTCACATTTAACACATGGGCAGGTTCCTGGCACCACAGTTAGCTCTCAGGATCTCACACTAACTCTCTGAAGGATACATATTTTAAACCTTAAAACCATGGCAAGCAGGCCTTTTGGCCCCAGTAATTCTAAATACTTATCCACAGATGACTTTTCCCAGGCAACTTTTGGTTTCTATTAAGGTCATTCCATCAAAGCTGCTAACCAGCAAAGAATTATCCCAGCTCTCAAATCCTACTGAAACAGTCTCACTGTATGAAAAAAACAAATCCATATCACTCCACCAGCAAAAGTCTTCTGCCAACACTGCAGATCTTACAGCTCCAGGGAGGGAGAGACAAGAGCTGAAGGTGACACAGACAGTAAAGCGGTCTATGCTTTAGCATGGGGAAACTGCAGAGCCTTGCATGGTACTACAATATCCACCAGGAATGTTTCTTTTTAATAAATAATGACACAATTCTGTACTAAAGATGGTAGTTTTAGAGTTACAAACCCTGTTAGGTAATTCTAGTCTTGTGATTCCAAAGCAAGAAATGAATTTGTAACAGCAAAAAAGGTGCATTTCAATTTGCATACCAGGAGAAAATGATGGTGCAGAAAAAAACCACTCAAAATCAATGATTAAAATAAATGCCCTAAGCCACATTCATCATCTAGCCATAGAAAAATTTTACTAATGCTATTTTTGTGATTCAGAGCCAATAACACTGCAGAGCAAATAAAGCTAGGTAAACCACCAAAGAATTTCCATGCTTCGGCCTTTTAAAAATTGGAAAGCTGGTACTTTAAATAGTATTAGAGTGCACAAATAGGAGATATGGATACAAAGCCGATTAGTTACAGCTCCAAATTACCATCAAGCATGCAAACCCAGCCTGACAAAGGCCTACGAAGTAGCCGGTATTCATTTTGAACCAAACCAAATCAATTTGAAATATGTGTGTACTTTCCTGGGACTGTTAAACTACAGCACATGTAATAACATCTCCCTGCATGAACCTCAGCAATTAAGCATTTATAAACTAGAGAGGATTTTAGCATCTCACATCATAATTTTACTCTAAGCTCTGTTCTCATTCCTGGAATAAGCTTAATGAATCTTACCCCAAATATTGACATTGTAGTTCTTCTCAGTTTTCCCAGCGACATTTGTTGCTTCACATGTGTAACGGCCAGTGTCCTGTACTTGAGCTCCTTCAATCTAGGAAGACAATGAAAACCTGGATTTCTTCCTCTTACAGTTATACATGAAACTTGCAGGGAGAGGATGCTCGGGATTCAATTTTAATATTGAAAGGACTTATGTACAAATAAATAATACCTATTACTCCTACAAAGTCTGCACACAAACATCCAGGTGTCCATGACCTCCCTCACTCTTCTCTATTGCACCAGAATGCCTAACACTCTCCAATCTCTAGCGGATCTCTAGTGTCTTCACAGTGGGTCTAATGCCCCCAAAAGCAATCACCACTGGAGCCTGACTGCCCAGCTTACCTTCAGTATGCTTCCATCTTCAGAGATGCTGAGGCCTGGCTTCTTCAGCAAGGGTCGTCCATCTTTGAGCCACATCAGCACGGGTGGGGGAATAGCATTGCTCTGGCAGAGCAGCTCCACTGCTTGGCTGATAAGCACTGAGACATTCTGCTCCTCTCCCATGATGTTTGGTGGAACTACAGCAATAAATCAAAACAAAGGACCTTTGGGCACTGCAGACTTCCCAGATTAAACACACTGTGGAGTTCACTCTTCGTTGAACAAAAATAATATGACAATTACTACCTTTCTGAAACACAATTTAAGTTGTCTTCACGTCACAAAAAGCACCGGAATAATTTTTGTTACTAACAGAATATTCTCTACACAAGATATATGCTAGTGAGATACTGGGTACAGTGAAACCCTGTAGATAAGCCAAGACTAGCAAAAAAATACTTAAAATACAGCTAGAAAGGAAAATCGCCAGCATAAAAAGAATGGAGTAATACATTCCTGCTTGAGACAAAAAGAGCTGATGAGTGAAAAGCTCAAGAGATAATAATCATACCCAGAAGCTGAAAATGTCTTAAACTGTTCCAGACGGTGCCAAGATGGATACTTGGCTTTAAGGAGAACTCTTGACTTTAAAAAGAATTTTGTCCAGAGATGGCCAAATCCAGAAGACAGAGTGAAAACTTACATGGTTGTAGCTGAGTGAATGGCTTAATGACTCAGTCATCAAGCCATCATCTACAATCACTTTATTGTCTATCTGCTCTGTGTGGTATCTGCTAGCTAATTATTGGCACAAAGCAGTATATTTAGATTTGTTACAGTTTCAGTGATAACTTCATTATTACACTATTACTTCCAAATTATAGAGTAGAAAAATCAGCTTTTTGCATGAAAGTTTTCTACGTAGAAGAAAAACAAAATGCTTCTGGACATTTAAATCAAAGCACATTAGCTGCTCTTGAACAGTGTCAAGATTGAAGATAGCACATTTTTTTCCCCCATTTTTCAAATTATTTCTATTTCCATAGTCAGAAAAACAAAGCAACTGAGAACAAAACCTTGGAACGCAGTAAGTCTGCAGCTTTCCATGGAGAAAGTGTTCATGGCTGGAGTCAAAAAGAGCACAAAGGAAAAACTGGACTGACGAGATGAGCTTAAATGAAAAAATTAAAGTCTAAAACGCATTTGTCATCTATGGCTTTGTATCAGTATTCATGGCTGAACCACATGTCCTTTGGTGATGGCATGTTGTGTCATTGGGCAGAGGAAATTTGCTGAGACTGCTCAGGCAGTGTTGAGTTGTTGATGGAATATTACTTTAAAACTTTTAATATGGCATTTAAAAAAGTAAAAGTGATCAGGGCCAAATATAAGAACCTTTATTGTCACATTTCCCTTGCTTTTTAGTTTTGCAATACATTACTCCAGAAACTGCATCTGATTGCACAAAATATTGGGGTAAGAAGGAGGAAAATAGTGAGACTGCCTGTGAGAAATACTCTGGGCTACGCTCTGCACTAAAAGATACTGAATGAATTAGCACACATAAGCTTATAAAATGTCCTGAAGTGGTACTCAGTAAACCAGCAACGCAACTCTCAAGATGTCCTGAAAAATAACATTAACAAGAAAGCTTTGTTTTGCTTGCACAGGAAGTACTAAGCTGAGCAACTGATTTCACAATTTGGAAATAATTTAGGGAAAAGTCTGGTCTCTGTGGATAAGAAATATAGTAACTGAAAAAAAAATCTGTTTATCTGACTTTCTTTGCAGAATTCACAAAGGCCCAGATTCTTTACAAGTGTTGTGGAACTGAAAATTGGAAGCTGATCCAATACTGTAGAAGGAAATTTTTTTTCCAAATGCTTTTCCATCAATTACTTTTCCTCTCAGCTGAATGAATTGAAATGTGTTTAAAAGGAAACAGAGTTTATGAAACAGAGACACAGACACTGAAGCATTTATTTCTGAAGGAACAGGGTTTAAAATTAATTTCATTATGCTCATGGTAAGTATATGTTATCCAGATTGCTCTTAGGCTGGCTCAGTGCAGCACATTTCTAACGATCTCAGCTCCAACTGCGCTCCAAATTATTTTCCTACTATGACTTCTTAATCAGATCACCCAGATGAGGCCAAGTCCTAAGAGTAATATTACTTTCTGGTGACACCCATACTCATGGCCCTGCAGCTGAGCTCAGCCCTGGCCAGCTTCTAATACAACAGTAATTTTAAACACACAACTTTTAACTAACTCTCTTCATTTCATCTAGCTAAAATGGGCAGAGCTTCCAGAAGGTAAAAAAGAAACAAAAACTATTTCACATCTTTTCTCCTATTGTTTATAAATGAGCCTTTATGCATTAAACTTGTAAATTCACTGCTGCAGCTACATTTCTTCAAGGACACAGAGAAGAACATACTTACATACTTTAATACCTGCATACATATGTGCATATATACACATTTTTACTAACATACTTACACACCCACTCCTCATTTTGCCTTCCATCATGGGTTGGAACCACTTTTACTCAACGCTGCTAAAGGTCTGGGCCACAGTGTGTTTAATTACAGCTCTGTGAACAGTTCTTATGACAAAAAAAAAAAAGGGTCAGAAATGAGTCAGAAAATCTCACCATAGACTCTGAGATCAATATCTCTTTGGCTCTCGCCCGCAGCATTGACTGCAACACAAGTGTATTTTCCTGTGTCACTGATCTGAGCGCTGGTCAGTGCCAAGACTCGGCCCCCAGACAGCACCTGCAATGCAAGCAGGACATATTCCGAATGCACATCTCAACGTAAAACACAAGCAGAGAGAACCAGTCTGTGCCCTGAATTGTCCTTGGAGTATACAAATTTCCTCTCTTTCCTTTCAAAAAGCAACTATGCCCCCTCCTTGTAACTCTGAATATCTCCTGAAATATCTGAAGTGTCTCCTAAAATATCTCCTTTCATCAGTGGATACTCTTTTTTTCTGAATTGCTATTTTATGTAACGATACATTACATGACCTTGAGCTCTATAGGTCTCTTCAGCATAGGAATATGATCCAATTGCTTCTTTTTGTCAGTAAGTGAAAAATTTATTGATACAAACTCTTACTTAGTATCAAATTAAAGGACCACCTTATTTAAGTATACCCATCCTGCCCACACAGTGACTACTGGAGCCAAACTTGCACCGGTCACTTGGAGTAAAAGGCCTTATACTTTCATTCCAAAACCTCTAATTATTCTGTTCCACTAAACTGCATCAGTTTAAAAGCCTCCTACCACAACAGGCAACAGCACAGAGAGGAGGATATGAACTCAGTACCTGGAGTCCATCACTAAAGCTGGAAACGGGGCTACCATCTTTTAGCCACGTCAGAATAGGCGCAGGGATGCCTCTTGCTTCACACTCCAGTCGCACTAGATTATTAACCACCACTGTCACCATTTCACTGCTGCTAGAGATTGATGGTGGGACTGAAAAAAAGAAAACAAAGCTGAAACAGCTACACAAGAGTATTAACCACAATGAAATTAAACGGGATGCTTACCTTTGGATGCTATTTCTCTTTGTGCAAGGCATTGTTGGAAAGATTTCTCATGTTACTGCTACTGAACTCCTGTCATTTGTTGGCTCTGTGCCAAATGCTGCTCTTTCATAGAATCATAGACTGGTTTGGGTTGGAAGGGACCTTCAACATCATCTAATTCCAACCCCCCCTGCCATGGGCAGGGACACCTCCCACTAGATCAGGTTGCTCAAGGCCCCATCCAACCTGGTCTTGAATACATCCGGGCATGGAGAATCCACAACTTCCCTGGGCAACCTGTGACAGCATCTCATTCCCTTCAGGATGAAGAAGTTCTTTCTCATTTCTAATCTAAATCTTCCCTCTTCCAGTTTGAAGCCATTACCCTCCATCCTATCACTATAAGCCCTTGTAAAAAGTCTCTCCCCAGCTTTCTTCTGGGCCCCTTTCAGATCCTGGAAGGCCGCAAGAAGGTCTCCCTGCAATAAATGCAATCTTCCCTTGCATAACTTCAATGAAACTACCATGAGCAAGGTAAGCAGGCCTGGGCCCACGGCCCAGAGGACAGCTGCAAAACCCAGTAACCACAACATAAAACCAGAAAAAATTCCCTCAGACTTGTATAATATTCCATTTAGACCTCGTGAAAGACATTAAGAGTGGTGGGGATTAAAGAAAGATGTTTGTAATGTAAACTGCATAAAGCAAATACATACAGTGAGTAATAAATTGGCCTTGCAGAGCATATGTGAACATTTACCAGATTAGGCTGTGTAACATCTGTCCAATGACAAAATCAACCTTAGCGGAACATCACAAAGCACTTACTAGAAGTGCCTTATACACTCTATCAAATTTTGCAGAGCTATGTTGAAAAAGGAGACAAGAAGAATTAAAAAAGGGAGAAGTTTCATTGATCTGGAGAATCAAATCAATTTTCTTTTCTTTGCTCCCACATAACCATAAGTCAGTAGCAATACAAAACTTCATACTTGAAATCAGTCCTAGAAAGAGACGAGAATGCTGTGATCCGTTCATGAATATCCCATGTAAGGAAAAATAAATAATGTATAAAATTCTGTACTGAAAATAAGACTAATTAATAAATGCAGCAACCTCTAAGAGCCTGTAACTCAGGCTACCTACTCTTAGATAAATTCCAAAAAGCAATTCCTCTCACACATGCAAGCAGTTCCCCTATTTCACTACAATAGCAGCCATTGTTCTCCAATGCCTGACAAAGTTACAGTGGTGAGAAAGAAGTGGAAAAAAAATAATACAATGAAATTCTATGAACATACTGAGCTGGAGTTCAACCTGCAGGTGGGCCCAGCTTCATCTAATGTAAAGCCTGCAGTATCAAGCATTGGTTTTAATGCAAAGAAGAGAAAAACTCAAGCTTTCTCTTCTCCAACTCATAAACCCTAAGTCAACTGGATGATAAACTTGTTCATGGCAAATTAAAAAGCTCTTCACTGGAAGCCTGGCATGGCACAAGCTAAGTAGGTTCATGGAGAGGTGTTTCAGCTTCCTTTGATGCAATTAGTTCTGGCTACAACTGCATGTATTCTGTGGTGGAAGGGGAAACAACTTTGTGTGTCTAAGTCAGAAAGTATTAGCTGCCTAGAAAACTCCGGACATATCCACTGATATTCCGCCACACATATAAAGACATAAATCTACTTAGGAGTTATTACTCATTTTTCAGTTTAACCAGAACAGTGACCTTGGCTCTAAGTATTTCCTGGGAATTAATCACTGGGTGGGGTTAATCGCCCTTGACCATGTCTTGAGCCAACAGTTTTTCCCGTGAGGGTCATTAATTCCATGGAAATGTAATGCCCAGTTCATTACTTGTTAATTAATGTTAATAGGAACTACAGACTCTGAGTGCATCTCAGCTAGGGGCACGGTGCCAAATTGGGCCACACTTTTGCATAAAAGACTTCCGCAGAAAAGCAGCTACATGTATGTGCATGTATCAAAGATAAGAATTTGGATTACAGCCCCATCCAAAAGCCACTGAAATCAGGGGAAAAGCTCCAATTTGGCTTTTGATCAGGTGTCTCATGTCTGCAAACACCCACACTTCTACTTCATCTTATTAACCACAGGACCTTTTTGTTTAAAACTCTTGGATTATGAAAGAGCATTTGATCTGTGTCTCTCCTTTATCTACCATGAGCTTTAAAGTCCTCTACAGCAAAATCCAGCATTTGTGAGGCCTTCCAAATTGCTGAAGCAGTAACATAAACACCTCTTCCACTAGTGTGGTGTCTCTGCTCAATCTTCCTAGAACTGCCTTCTGTTAGAAAGGTGCGGACAGAATTTTTTGCAGGGCCTGTTGTGACAAGACAAGGGGTGATGGTTTTAAACTAAAAGAGGGAGATCTGGACTAGAGAGAAGGGAGAAATTTTTTACAGTGAGGGTGGTGAGACCCTGGCCCAGGTTGCCCAAAGAGGTGGTCAATGCCCCATCCCTGGAACCATTCCAGGTTGGCCAGGGCTCTGAGCAACCTGCTCTAGTTGCAGATGTCCCTGCTTGCTGCAGGTGGGTTGGGCTAGGTGACTTGTAAAAGTCCCTTCCAACCCAAACCATTCTATCATTCTGTATATTCTAAAGTTGCTGAAAAGCAGGAGAGTGATCTTTCTTCCCACTGACCACTGCTGTTCTCCTTCCACTATGATGGTGTGATGAGCGATGGTAAGTCCGCTAAGCAGACTTGAAACTTGAAAAGTGCACATAGGTGTTTTTTGTTAGTTTTCTAATACTTACCATGAACTTGAAGACTGTAAAACAGCTCAGCTGTGCCCGCTGTGTTGACAGCCACACATTTGTAAATGCCAGTGTCAGAGATCTGAGCACCCTCGATCTGCAGAACCTGCCCTCGGTGCAGGACCGTGGCACTGGCAGCGCTGGTAAGTGGGCGATTGTCTTTGTACCATGTGATAGCTGCATAACGAAAGGAAAGACGGAAAGTACCCTGTAATAACACATTGCAAACAATGACAGCAAAGAAACTTTCCACCTAAATTTTCAGATACATAAAAACAACAGTTAGAAACCAAGACCAATATTAATCGTAATTAATAATAATAAAAAGTAACTCGAAAATGAGGAAATCTGTCACATTTGTGGAAAATACTGATCACGCCTACAGAATTCAAGAGCAAACCTGACACTATTATCCACTTGCATCATAGATTTATGAAAAAAATGTTCTGAGGTTAAGAATTTATCACACAAAGCATACTTGTAGAGGATTTATCATCTCATACCAAGGCTGAGCTGTTTAAAAATAAGCAATAATATGACATATATATAATTTTTTTCATCTTTCACCCTAAGTTATTGCTACAACCCACTGCAATGCTCCAGGCTTGAAGAAGAGTCACTGGAAACTGCCCAATGGAAAAGAACCTGGGAGTGTTGGTCAACAGGTGGCTGAAGATGAGCCAGTGTGTGCCCAGGTAGCCAAGACCACCACCAGCATTCTGGCTTGTGCCCACACTAGTGTGGCCAGCAGGATTAGGGCACGGATCGTCCCCCTGCACTCGGCACTGGGGAGGCCACATCTCAATTCCTGGGTTCAGTTCTTGGGCCCCTCACTCCAAGAAGGACAGTGAGGGGCTGGAGCATGTCCAGAGAAGGGCAACAAAGCTGGGGAAGAGTCTAGAGTACAAGTCTTGTGGGGAGTGGCTGAGGGTTGTTGAGCCTGGTGAAAAGACGACTCAGAGGAGACCTTCTTGCTCTCAACAACTCCCTGAAAGGAGGCTGGAGTCAGGTGGGGGTCAGTCTCTTCTCCCAAGGAACAAGTGATAGGACAAGAGGAAATGGCCCCAAGTTGTGCCAGGAGAAGTTTAGAAATGTCTTCCCCAAAAGGGCTGTCAAGGGCTGGCACAGGCTGCCCAGGGCAGTGGTGGAGTCCCCATCCCTGGAGGGATTGAAAAGCCTTGTAGATGTGGTGCGGAGGGACGTGGTTTAGTGGTGACCTGGCAGTGCTGGATTAATGGTTGGACTCAATGATTTTAAAGGTCTTTTCCAAACAGAAAAATTCTGTGATTACACTGAACCCACTTGGCAAAGTTTACAGACTCAAAACACAAGCAATCAAATCCGAGTTCAACTGGTAGACTTAAAAACCAAACATAAAGCCTGGAAGACAGCTATTACTCCAAAATAAAATTTTATACCAACAAAATCTGAGCACTTTTTTGCATCTCAGCCAAAAGATGGCACCCTCCATCAGCAGAATGTGTAAGTAATGCTTTACTAGCATCACTTTGCTACCCAATAAGATGAAAGTGCCACCTGCTGAGTCATTTTGCATAGCAGACAGGTTTTCCGTGAAAGACACATTCAGGAAGTAACCTGGCCTGGCTGATGAACAAGACTTCTAGAACAATCACACAAGCTTCTTTCTTTTTCAGTGTGATGTGGTATCACTTCTCTTAGCTAACGTCGTATCTTGACATTATTAAGTAGCATCACAGCATACACAGAAGAGTGAATGAACTGGCTTTATTTTAAAAACTATATGAATTCATTTAATTGTTTGTCCTAAAATAACAGACAATTTGATGAGCTAAAAAGAGTGCAAATGGATAAAAAAAAAATCTCTTACATTCCCATAGCATTTTACATATACCCCAGTAATTTTAAATTTTGCTCTATACAGCTATAAATGATTCTAGAAAACACTACTTTGCTGAAAATTAGGTCTTAAAAAGGTAGATAAAGTGAACTCAGATGCTCCTCTGAAATTTAGTAATGCCTTTCTTCTGATAATGGCACTATCAATAGCACAAGAATAAATTGCTGCATTAGATATAAAATCCTAGTTATAAACCATTCCCCAAGTTTTGCTGTACAATAATTAGTACAGAAAATTATTCTCATATTAACACATTATTTTTATATTCCATCAGAAGAAAAAAAACGCACATTGGAAAGAAGGAGGAAATAAATTTTTATCTGTATATCTCAACAATGAGATAAAAACCAAAGAATAAATATTAAAATAAAATAAGCCAAAAATTCTAGTGGTGGAAGAATCCCAGCAATGAAGCAATTAAAATCCAGATTGCTTTAGATTTCTTTCAGTTCAGAAACAATTTAAAAGCTCCATCAGTCTAAACAGGAACCAAACTCCTTCAGCTCTCACCTGAGGAAATGTCTATGATTTCTAGGGGAAACTTACCTTAAAAAAAAAAATATATATATATATATATAAAATTCCACATAATGCAAGGAAAATAAACAGAAATACACAGCCTAGTTTTCAAAGCTTAGAATGTAAGGAGAACCCACAACGTTATTAGCATGATTTCTCATCAGGGCAAGCCACAGAAAGCACTATACCCACACAGAAAGCCTCCTATTAATGTCAGTAGACTTCAGAGGAGGTCCTAGACATGGCCACACTTGACATGCACCCTCAGAACACTGGGTATTGTTTGAGGTCTGTCCTACACTATAAAATATTGACCTGATGGGGGAAAAGAGTGGTTGTGTTTGAAGTTGATACTTACTCCATATCAGCTGATATATTGACATTTCCCATCACAGAGAGAGTTTAACAGTTTCTAGCTAAAGACAACAGATTTAACTTCATGTTCAGAATATCCATTATTTTCAAAAGACATGTAAAAGCGAAAGCCTGTTATGAGGTCTGCTTCATGTTCTCCAAGGTGCATGTGCATACCTGGCAGAGGGTTCCCAGACGCTCTGCATTCGAAATGGATAGGATTATTCACCACCACTGTTTCATTTAACATTTTCCCTGCATCTTCCAGACTGGGTGGTTCTAGGAAAAGACAAAAGGCATCAGCTTTTCATTAATTCAGCCACCCAGCCAGAACATCCCATCACAAAGTCATCTTCCTTCTGAGAAACTCTGGGCATTGAATTGCACAAGCTTCAACTAACTGCCGGGTGACCGAATGACTGAGGAATTTCTCAGGAAAGTCTGTCTTCGAAACAGGAATACTCTCTAATTATATAACCTCATTGGTGTAAAGAGGAGTAAAACATTACTTTTGTTATTTTGTGTTTTTTCAGGAAAAATGGCACTTAAAATGGCCTTGCAGGAAATGGGTGCACACCACAGAACAGTAATTCTAACATGGCAAGCTCATCTCACTTGAAGTGGTAGCTTTAAACTGAATGTTGTACATGGTCTTCAACAAAGCAAGACTCTTCGCCTTACTAGAGTGTATAAATTCACAATGTGACAGAAACACCAGGTAACAACACTTTGAAGACTGAGAGCAAAGGAGATATTTATGGGCATAGGACTGACACTAAATTAACTCTGACCAATTGCCACAGTGTAAGATGACTGTGGTTCTTCTTTCTATGTCTCACCCATGCAGATACCAAAATCTCTCTTCATTTCAGTTTAACATTTTCCAGTTACTGACTTGGTTTGACAATAAAAATCAACATAATCATACTCCTCATGAGCATTTTGCCACAGTCCATTCCCGCATCTCCAGTATCCTCTGCGGATTGGGTCACATGAAGAATGAATGGTATCTTGTGACCACTTCTAAGGCAAATACACGTAAATCATGGTGAAAGCATTTATTAAATTCACGTGCAAAAAACAGCTTCTCAAATTTCCCTGATTCTTTTAATATTGTTTCTAGCTGCAAACTAAAATTCCTTTTAAACAGTCTGAAAAATCTCGTCCTAAGATAATGTTTCTTTCTCAGAAAAGTCATTCCTGTAAAGTTTCCCCATTGCAAGGTCATGGGGAACGCCATTATCCCCAGAAGACTTGGATCAAATTAATAATGCTGACAGTGGCCCATCATCTCTTGATTCAGAATCCCTTTTGGAGCAGTGGGTTAGTGGCAATGTGTATGGCTTTCTGGGACACCTCTGCACAGAAGAGGTACCTGGAAGGGCACTCATTGCTGTGGCCCTCACTACCACACGAGAAAAGCTAAATCCCAGGAAAGACAGCTTTTGCCTAGATGTCTTACTGACAGAGAGGGACAAAGGAAAAAAACTGAAAGATGGATGTGCAGAGACAACAAAAATGCCAGAGAGCTTAAAAGAGAAAGGAATATAGATGTAAAAAAGCTGCCTTGAACCAGCCACGTTTAGCTTCTAACTAAAGGCAGAAACATTACCATGCACATGAAGCCGAACGTGCTGTTGGGCTTCTCCTGCAGCATTTGTTGCCACACAAGTGTATCGGCCAGCATCTTCCTGCAGGGCCTTCACAACTTGCAGAATGCGACCTGAAGACTCCAGCTGTACCAAAACAGAGAGCAGGGAACCACTTTATACACCGATCCCAGGCAGGACCGCTAAGCCTAATGGCAAAGCAGACGTTTATGCTGAATACAGCCAGTCTCGTCTCTCTTCTGGCCTGGGGATAATATTCATGCAAGAAGTATCTTGGTAGTTCAGAGACTTCAGTGTTCATGGAGCATCAGGATTATTAGCTGTAAGGAGACCTAGATGGCAGAGGGGCAGGCAAGCAAAGTGAAGAGGAGGCTGCAGCCAGAGAGAGCTGCCGCTGGCAAGGTGGCAAAAACTGCTCCAGCCTGAAGTAAATCAAAGCCATTAGAAGGACTCAACCCCTTGAAGCAAGCAAGCACTGGGAGGAGCTGGTCACTGAAAGTCAGAAGGGAACCTACAGGTAGGTGCTGCAATGGCAGTGCTTAGAGAACAACTCATCTAATCCCGCTTCACAGTGACAAGTGGGTAGAGCCACCTTGTATCAAGGCAGGCAACGATACTGCGAAGGTTAAAGTACAACTGAAAGGCGCCAGATCTTGAAGTTACAGTCACAGATTCTTCTGATACGGCGGTGTCTAATGGGATTCAGTCTACTAAATGCTGCTATTTAATCTGAGATATTTGGGTTAAAATCCCATTGCTCTCTGGGATGGATCATTAGCATCTTTATATCACAGTATGAGAGAAGCAAAAGGAAAAGCAGCACTAACATTTAATTTATTGTAACTATCTTTCATGGTTTGGATCCCATAAAAGAGCAGTGCTTACTCTTATATTTCCTCTGGCCATGTTTACTGGTTGACCATCTTTTAACCAGGTTATGGAAGGGCTGGGAATGCCATTGGCTATGCACTGCAGTGTCACAGGCTTGTGTATCACAACAGCTCGCTCAGAAGTCCCAGCTGACTTGATGGTTGGAGAAACTGCAAGGAGCACCACAAACAGAAATGAAGTATCACTTGAACGTATACATTTAAATATACAGAAGCAATATCCCACTGGTAAGCAGCTCTGCTTCCATTTCATCTACTCTCATCTCCAAACTTTCAACCCACTAATAGAAATAAACGTTCACAGAAAATCTGAGCACCTTCTTGCCAGCAATTTAAAATAAAGGCAGTCTGCTGCTTGTCCCCCCTCTTACCATGCACAGTAACATCAAATTCCTTCTCATGTTCTCCTGCCTTATTTGCAGCCACACATCTATAGCGGCCAGTGTCTGACACTTGAGCTCGAGAGATGAGAAGTTTTTGTCCATTTAATAAGAGCTTATGTCCAGCTCCTTCTTCAACAGGTTGACCATCTTTCAACCACCTAGCAAAACGAAAGTACAATCTCAGATCTCTGTGAAAATAAGATCCTAATGTATGCAGAATTCTATTAAACAGAACGTTTTGGTAACTCTTATTTGCATTTCTAGGAAGGACTGGAGATGTATTGGGCTTTTCTGAGTGCCATGGAACAAAAGAGTTTATCAGGAAAAGAAGATATAGGGTAATAGGCATTAAGGAAGAGGTCAGAAATGTGACAGCTTGGGAAGCAGTAGTGAAAGCGGATACCACCAGCAGAGGTAGACAGAGATACCCAAAGCAAAAGCCATAACTGGTGGCAGATGAAAAGTGTACAGTTGCATTAGCAAGGGAATGAGAGTTTTCTCAGCTCTTGCTACCTATCCTGATTTCCAGAAATTGCACATTGGCACAACATATCAAACTCAAAATTCTGATCCTGTCATATGTGTGCCTGATGCTACCTTTAGTGAAGCCAGGACTTTGTCCTGCACACATTGACATCACTAAATAACATTGCTTCCTGGCTTGTATCCACACTAGCGTGGCCAGCAGGGCTAGGGCACGGATCATGTCCCTGGACTGGGCACAGGGGAGGCTGCACCTCAATTCCTGGGTTCAGTTTTGGGCCTTTCACTACAAGAAAGACATTGAGGGGCTAGAGCGTGTCCAGAGAAGGGCAATGAAGCTGGGGAAGGGTGTAGAGCACAGGTCTTGTGAGGAGCGGCTGAGGAACCTGGGGTTGTTAAGCCTGGAGAAAAGGAGATTCAGGGAAGACCTTCTTGCTCTCAACAACTCCCTGAAAGGAGGCTGGAGCCACGTGGGGGTCAGTCTCTTCTCCCAAGGAGCAAGTGATAGGACAAGAGGAAACAGCCTCAAGTTGTGCCAGGGGATGTTTAGGTTGGACATGAGGAAAAATGTCTTCCCCAAAAAGGCTGTCAAGGGCTGGCACAGGCTGCCCAGGGCAGTGGTGGAGTCCCCATCCCTGGAGGGATTGAAAAGCCATGGAAATGTGGTACTGAGGGACATGATTTAGTGGTGACCTGGCAGTGCTGGGTTAATGGTTGGACTTGATGACCTGAAGGGTCTCTTCCAACCAGAACAATTCTATGGTTCTACGGGAATTTCCTAAAGACTACCTCCAAGCTCACTCAATCAATCAGTACATTTTTATTTTTCTTTCTACTGTCACACCAATCCCCTTACGTGATAGTTGGCGAGGGTGTCCCGGTTGCCAAACAATCCAACTCCAAAGGGCTATGGAGAATCACAATGTAGTCCAAGAGCTCACCCCCACCTTCCACAAGTGGTGGAACTATAAGAGAGAAAAAAATCCACCAAACAGAAATATTTAAGCATCAGAAATGTCATAAAAATATATCTAAAATAATAACATTAAAATCAAAATAATCTTAACATCTATCTCACTTTGGGACACGCACTGATTCGTAGTTCAATATGAACCATGATTCTTTTGTTAAGAGAAATATCAACCCAATTATATTTTGTGACTTCAAATCATTTTATTAGGTTTACTGAAATCTGACAAGTCAGTAGTTCCATGCTCACACACCTAAGATTTCAACTTCATATTTGATTTCTTGTTCTCCAGCTATGCTTGTGGCTACACACAAATACTGGCCCCGGTCAGCCTCAACGGCATTTAGGATCTCCAGCTTCTTCCCACCAGCTACCACACGGAGGTTGTTGCTTGCTTTCACAGGCACACTGTCTTTTAACCAGGTAAGGAGAGGCGGAGGGTTGCCAGCAGCTTTACACTCCAACGTCAGTGAATTCCCAGCAACCACCTGCTTGTTCTGGGCTGTGTCAGCATTGCCCTCAATTACTGGAGGAACTGTAGAAAGGAAAAAATATATTGCAGGCATTTAATTCTGTAGCCAGAAAATGTATCGAGAGCAAATGGGTTAGGTCCTTCCCACCCACTTTGGCTCTAGATACCATTATGTCACACGCAGTTTCATGTGAAAATTTGCTGCTGGGGTAAGCCAAGAAAAAGGGGAAACAGAGAAGTCAAATGATGCAGTTCAATATTGACTGGTTGTATAAAATAGAGGCTCTGCAGGGCTTTGAGATGGAAGAATGAAATATGAAGGTCTTAAAACCATGTGCTAAAGATCCCACCCAGAGCAGCTATTTCAGGTAAGTGATGTTCAGCCTGCACATGTGAGAAAAAGAAAGGATACATGGAGAAGAAATAGTTCTCATACTTCACTAAAGCATGGTATCAAGGCTTGTAAATTCAAGAGATTCCTGAGAGTCACATAAAGTGACGCAGACTTCATCGACGCGGCCCTGCTAACAGGGACCAGTCTTTAAATGCATTGCTGTGCACCCCTGACAGGCCTGCAAAGGCTGCTGACATTACAAAGGCAGCAAAGCTCTCCTGTAACATGGCAAATAACCAAGTTCAATAAACCCTTGCATACCGTAGACTTCCACACCATATCTTTTCTCAGCAGCTCCAGCAGCATTGGTCACACGGCAACTGTACTTTGCAGAATCAGATACTTGGGCCCGAGGTATCCGCAGGAATTGTCCTCTATCCAAGTACAGAACTTGGGAACTGGAAATAATTGGGCGTCCGTCTTTATACCACGTAACGGTAGGAACAGGGATTCCCTTGGTTTCGCATTCCAAATTTATTGGATTGTGAAGAAGCACCGATACCTCTGTGGTAATATTTCCTCCTTTAATACTAGGAGGGACTATTTCAAAAGACAAAACAAAAACATTACTGCCTTAGTATACAAGCCTGTGCAGATTTAAATGGATTAAACTTTGGAGTGCTGTAAGAATAAAATATTTTAGCTTAATCAGACTTCAAGCCCTTCCTGGTGCTTTTTGTTTTGGGTTTTCTTTTTTCCCCAGCAGAGTTACACATTGTCTGTATAATTCCCCGGGGCACACAAAGAGTTGAAAGCATGAAGAAAACACAACATAAAGGGCCACAATCTAAGAAACATGAAGGGCCACCATCTACTTAAGTGGCACTGCAAAGCATTGCTGCCTCACTAGAGGAACCTGGAAACACTTTACCTGCTAGGCTCCAACATGTGCCAGGTTAGGACAGCTGGGCCTCCGTGAGTCCTGCAATGGATGTGGGCATGGCTCTTCCACTTCCCTGCCTCTGAGAGGTGAAGAATGAGCAGCCCCTGTATATCTTGGGAGGTGCATCCCAACAGCAACCTGCTATTTCAAATACCGAAGACACCCAAGAGCCTCTACAACTGGAGTCAGCATTCGAAACTTCTGAAGATGAAGTCATTCGCTTTGAGACTAAATATGAGCTTAACAGTCTAGCTTTACGCTCCTATTTTTGAAACTTTTGGCCCACAGTCATTTTGCTTGCTCACTAGGCAGCCGTACTCACATTTTTCTAGCAAACAAGCTCTCGTGTAAATCAGCCAATATAAAGAGTTCCTAAATCTCTGTAGAAGTAATAAAAACAAAGCGCAATTGGCAACAACTAAATTTATGACTGCTGAAAGTACCAGACACATCTGGCAGACACATTAACTCCTCTGCTGCCAAACATGCTCAGTATAATCCGAGACTTCCACTGACTTCCATAGTGCTCATTTAAAAGCCACTGCAGAAATGTAAAGCAAAGTGTCAGTGAATGGATCTACACCTACAAGATGGGTCTAGCTGGTTATCAAAACACGATGAATTATTTACCTAATTAAATAATTTGTATGCAAAAAACCACAAGCCTATAAAATATGCCTAAACACACTCACTTCAAAGGCAAACACATTTCTCTATCAGCAAATGCTTTCATCCACAGAGATGGGGAATGGTTTTAACATGGCGTTTTGAGAAAATATCAAAGCTAAAAGTAGGGCTAAACAGATAAAAGAAAGTAAGAACTAGCAAGAATTAGCATCTAGGCTCCTCACTTACTCCATGGGCTTCTGTTTGTCAAGCCAGGATTAATGAGAAATTTAAAAGTAAAGAGATATTCCATTTTACTACTACAACTTCACCTCTCTCTTCTGAAGAACCTGAACTAAGATCTACTCATCTGCAAGGATTTATGACATACCACCCTACCTGAAGATCATCTGAAACATCCTTTTTCAAAGACTATTTGAGTCTGATTCTTACTGGCTTTGCACTTCATACTTTCGCACTCACTTTAACTTATTCCTAGCTGAATTTAGTCCTAGAACTAGGTTAAGGAAAGTTAAGACCATGAATATATTAAAATTAAAACCTTCTAATGAACTTTCTCCTCCCCACAACAGATGAAAATAATGAAGCCTATGTGATAATAAAATAATTCAGCTGAAACTCATTAATAGCAAAATGTGAGAAGGCCCTTGAAGATTTTTGGCTTTCACCAATTGGAAACTAATAAAGAGCTCATAAAGGTCAAGCTTGCAAAGACTACATCCACACTTCACTTGATACGTATCTCAAAAAGATCACTTTGTGAACAGATGGGAATTAAGTTATGCTTACACACAAACGTTGCAGGATCAGAGCCTAAATTTGTATTTGTCTGAGCATCTCAATTCAGAAAAGTAATCTTCTGAGTAAAATTTAAGTATCTTCTAGGATCAGGCACCCTATAAACTTACCATGGATGATCAGCTTGACCTCCTTGACTTGTTTGCCAGCAGTGTTGGTGGCACTGCATTGATAACGGCCTTTGTCAACCCTTTGAGCACTCTTTATGTGTAGAACTTGACCTTTATCCAGAAGCTCAATGTTGGGATCATCCAAAAACAAGGGCCTGGAATAGAGATTATTTTGCTTCATGGGACTCTGACCCCGTACTTTCAACATTAATTTAAGATGACAGTAATAAGAAAGGGCCCTTTAATGGCAGTAATTGTACGATTTAAGAGTACCACTTAGCACTAGAGTAACAGCATTAATCTGAAGAACCACCATAAAGTGACAAACCAATTAACTTATTCCTAGTTTTTAGAAGAAACCAAAACACAGAAGTACTTTACTTGGATTGTCCAGGATACCAGCATTGGAGCTAGATTCTTACTCCTGATCTAAGTTCCTTTTCCTAATTACTCAGGTCATTGCTGATAATACTATCTCTGCATTTACCAGATGGAAGTGTCAACGTTTCAATACCAAAGACTAACGAACTGTCACGCCAGAATATCTGTGAGCACTATAGCCAATGTCTATAACTGAATTACACTGTTAAACACCAACACTATTTAAAAACATTTACAGCCCACTTTGCTCTTCAACAAATACTTAAGCCATCAAGAATTCCTCTCTCGGTATGCTTTCCTGGAAGATGAGATGAAGAACTGAAACATGCAGGCTACAAGTTTCAAAACTTTTTAATGTATGAAGATACCTTTAATATATGCTAACTGCACAAGGCACTAGATAGAAAAACATTTGACATGGGCACTGTCTACCAAGGAAAAAATCATGGCAGCAAAACAACTAATGATATGTTTAAAATAATCCAGAGAGAATGAACTCATAGAATAAACTCATATAAACGGTTAAGTTTATCTTGGTTCAAGCATCCAAATACCACAGAACTGCTCTGCAAGCGCCAGTGTCAGTGGTTGGACAGTTCACAAAGAAAAGCAGGACATTAAGCTTTGATTAAAGAACTTACCACCTCAAATTATACCTGATGACAATAACTTAACCCTAAATAGTTAAAAGTAGAGCTTGCTGGTACAGCGCATCCTCTGTGTTCTATGGGAGGAATAGCCTAGATATTCAAAAGCTGTAATACACTTACTTCCCATCTTTGAACCAGTGTATGTCAGGAAAAGGGAAGCCTTTGGCTCTACACTCCAGACTTATCTCCTGGTTGAGGATGACTGAGATTTCACCAGGGGTCTCAGCACTGATGATACTTGGTGGAACTTCAAAAAGACAAACATTACAGGAAGAACTGGTGTTTAATCAGAGAAGGTACACTATGAAACTGGAAGAAATGCCATAGTGGGTCACACTATGGCCTTGAAACAACTTTAGTTTTCACTGCAAAGTGACTCCTGCTAAATCACAACCTCATTTCTGATGTCATGACAAGCGCGTTCACACTTGTGCTGGTGAACGGTGTATAAAACAACTTCCATGTTAGACTGCGGTACACCCAAATTAGAGAAAGTATCAAAGGCCAAAATCCAGTAATGAAAAGCAGCATTTTGTCTGGGTTACTACAGGAAAATTTTAAGTATTCAAAAGCCATCATGACAAGTGCTTTGGCAGCCAGTATTTAATGGGCAGTAGGAGGAAGAATATATTTATAATGAGTTGAAATGTATTGGCTCCTTAAATATCGTTTTTCAGATCACTATATTAAAACCAAACAAAAACCCAAACCCACAGAACTAACCTAGTATATCCAGGTTAAACAGCTTCTCAGAACTTCCTGCTATATTTATGGCTTTGCATGAATATTGTCCAGCATCATCAGTAGAAGCTTTAAAGAGCTTCAGTATCTTCCCATTGTGCAAAATCTGGAGAGTACTGCTTTCCACAACCTTAAAAGAACCCAATACATTAGCCTTACGTGATCCAAGTTACATCAGCCAAATATCACAGCTGGATTTTTATAAGAAAATAGTAGTTTTAGTCTAAGGATAATCCGTTTCCTCTTTCAGTTACAGCACTAATCTCCTCCACGTCTGCAAGCTATTCAGTATGACTTGTAGCTCAAAATACAGGAGCAGAAAAACCAAAGAAATACTTTGTCCATCAGTAATGGTCAGTCACAAAGGTGCATAAAGGGGTCTTTCCTCATCTGAAACCATCGCTTGGCAGCTACAAGCAGAACTGTAGGACTCAAGGATGATCCTAAGGAATTCAAATGACCTCCAAGGGTTCTTATTTCTCCATCTATAGGATAAAGAAAATTGGTCCCCTTTGCAAGGACTCTGGCATCCACAATACTGGGAGATTGCTAAGGCTAATTCCTAGGGGAATCTTGAAAATAAGGAGTTTACTTTTGACTTACAGAACAGCTGAACTAATGGATCAGCCATATTTAGCTGTCTTTCTGTGTGGGTTTTCTCAGCACAGTTTAAATAGACGTCACGGCGTGTATGTGCATTTATTTTAAATGAGCTTTCATACCAAGCACTCAGAAGTCAACACAAAACTGACTGATGATGGGTATATTACTTCATTTAGGTTAATCGTACTTACCTGGATATCTTCTTTATACCAGGAGATGACTGGGAAAGGGTTACCAGATACTTCACAGAAGAGACTTACAGGGTGGTGAACAACTACCGATGTATTTGTCACCTTTTCTTGATCTCTAATTTCAGGAGGAACTGCAAGGAAGTTCAAAGTCCTGTATTAAGCTTTCTATTCCAGTAATTTCCCACTTACTGCTTCCCTCCCATGTCAAAGAGCGCTGTAATCAGAATTTCTCAGACCCTTCTCATTCCCTCCTCAATGCTTCCATTTGCATTTCGGATCTGGACATATCTCTCTGCGTCCTTTCTTCTATCAAAAATCAGTCTTCTCTTGCCCAATAGCAGACTCCCAGGGAAATACACTCAACCACAATCACCATCAACATTTTAAGAGAATAATCTTAAAGTTTAATCTTAAATTTCATTTTATTTAATCTTACATTCCGTGCTATCTGCTTAGCATAAAAAGGAAGCAGTTTCCAGAGAGCTGTCCTTCCTCTTCACTGCTCCACTCATCCCCAAGAACATCTGCCTATCATTTGTCCCACTATGAATACAAAGAGAATGGCTTCAGGTAGTGGATTAGAAAGTTCAAACCCCACTGATGAGCTCTGCTGGCACAAGACGGAATTCCTGGTTTTCTCAGAATAAAGGTAAGGATATAATCCTGCTCAGGCACCAGGACCATCATGGGAAGAGAACAAGGCTAGAATAAAAGTACTCTGAAAGAAGCAAAATATCAAAACACATCTCAAGGCCACCTGCTGAGTTTCTATTTTCCAGTTAGGATTATGGAAGAAGAATATTAGGAGGAAGAATTCTCCTATTCTGTGCTCATTCTTATAAATAACTTCTCTCACATTTGTATTTGAAATGCTGATCTACCACCCAATATTTAATTTCTACAGTACAAAAGCCTTGATTTATTATTTGCATTGAAGTTTTCAAGTACAACTGGAACCCTCTACAAATGAGATGCACCTAGAACCGAGCAAAACAAAGGTGGATTGTGCATAAAGTAGCAGAGAACAGGAACAACAGAAAAAAACAGAGAGTATCAGAAGAATAGAAAAGCAAGAATTCTGATGAGATTTTATAATTTGACTGCATATCGGCAGACTTGAGGCATGGAATTTCCAATAGCAGAAGAGAAGATGTTGTTCAGAAACAGTGCCCTAATAGTTGTATCTCTTATTTACCGTTAACTTTCAGGTTGTACTTTCTTTCTGTACTTCCAGCTTCATTGGTGGCCACACAAACATACTCTCCATTATCAGAAGGTGTAACAGAAGCAATGATCAGAAGTGTCCCATCCTCCAGAACTGAAATCCCTGGTTCACTGCCTGTCAGCTCTCTTCCATTGCGCAGCCATTTGATGACAGGCTTTGGAATACCTACAAAGAAAAAGGTGAAACTTCAAGAAATGGTTGGTTGGGCTCTGAATAAGGAAGACTCCAACAACTCCCACCACTTGCTGGACGTCTTACTGGCAAGGACAATGCACAGGGAGGCCACAAGCTTCCAAACTGAAGCCCTGACTATTACAGTATGATTTTAACATTAAAAATCTTAGTCCTAAATAAACATCATAATATCCTTGTTGGCTAGCAATAACTTCTCACAGAACTTTCACACAGGGTGGTTATTTAAACCACTGTTAATTTGAATTATTCCATATAAAGTATATATGGAAAATACTGTGCAGACTGCATTTTTACCATGACAAGGAGTACACAGAAATTTAGTAATTTTCAATGGTTAACAGAAAAAAATATAGACTTTTGTCATTAAAGTTGGCAACAATTAAACACACCTTTTGCTGGGCATGGGAACGCGATGCGTTGATTCGCCACTCTCTCTTGCAAGGGACTATTGTACGGAGGGTCCAGATCCTCGATAGTAGGAGACTCTGAAAAAAAATCAGACCCTCAAAAGTCCTTGTTTTCTACTTCAAAACGTGAAAATACAGCCTGGCAATACACAACACTTCTAAGGCTCTCTCATTCACACGAGGTTAGACTACAATAACCCTCTATGCATCAATCAGAACATGTACTATCCAAGCTGTCTTGATTTCAGTGGGAATATTTAGGAAGTAAGCAGTACAAAGTGGCATTCAAATCTGACTGAAATTGGTTTTGTCTAAAACCCACTGTATTTGTTTTGAAGGCAGAGACAGTGTTTCTGCAATGTCTGAAAAATACTATTTAAACTCGTTTTTTTCTTAGTAAAAATAATATTTAAACTGGCCACATTAGAAGTGCTGGGTTAACAGTTGGACTTGGTGATCTTAACTGTCTCTTCCATCGAGAATGATTCGATGACTCTATGATACTAGCACTACTTCCATCCTTAGTTCTTGTGTCTCATTTTAAACTTGTGTGGACTGAGACTGTACAAAGAATATTATTTATAACCACATAAAGTTACTGGCAGTTCTTTGTTGTTTGTAACAAGCATTTCTCAGCACCTTTAATCCAACGGGATTAGAATGTTGCCTTTAGACGACCACAAAGAAGAAGTAATTCCTGCTTAGCTTTTGCCAGTCATGCTGCATTATTTATGTCAGTCCATCAGGTGAGGAGTTATACCACACACTTAAATTGGCATGTTGACCATTTCTGCCCAATCACCATTTCAACAGCACAGTAACCAACTGAGTGAAGAGCTCAGTTTCAGCTCATGAAAAATTCCAATTTTATTTAAAGCTGTAACACGAGACTCTGCAGTTCGAGACTACCTCTGAAAATATGAGACATCTGAACACACAGAGATCAAAACAGGTTTTCCATACTGGAATCTGATTTGAATTACCTACTACAAAACCATAGTAGCTTGAAGATTATTTTTTTCAATTAAATATATTTTGAGTTTCTTTTTCTTGTTTCTGCAAACTCTCCAAAGACTCTTTGACTATTATGATTTTCCTTAATTAACATCAGAACGTAACATCTAAAACAGACTTGGATTTTGTACCACGTAACAGCCCACAGCAAAGACCACTGCCCTCCAAAACATAAACCACAAAATCATACCTAGCCAGGGCAGGAGGCAAGTTTATGGTCCTAATATAAATACCTTGAACTTGTACTGTTATCTCTGCTGTGTCGCTGCCCACTACATTACTCGCGACACACTTGTAGATTCCAGTGTTGGGAAGCTGGACGTTGCTGATGCTCAGGGCTCCATCCAGGCCGTGGATGAACTGCCCACCATCTATGGGTACAGCACTCCCGCCTTTGAACCAGGTGACTGCTGGGGGAGGGATCCCCTGGGCACGGCAGGGTATGTCAACTCGGTGGCCAGCTTGGACTTTCAAAACTCGAGGCCCACGCTGTATCTTTGGAGGAACTAAGGAAGACAAGTTTAGTCCATAGTAATGTGAAGAAAATGATGTGCAAGATTGTTCTGGAAGGAAATTCTTGTCTGGCTTTGTCATTTTAGAAAATGTCCTTCCTTAGTCACTGGAACCACACTGCCCCAAGTGACTAAGGAAGCAGACCTGCATGTCCTCTACATAGGATAGGATGGACAATATCCTACTGCTTAACTTATCTGAAGAAGCTACATTTCAAATTCTGCTGTATGACTTCCATACAAGTAGTAAAATATTCTTATACAGAGCACATTTGAAGAACTATGGGTACCGGTTCTTAATAACACAAAACAATTCAAAAGCTTTTATGCTAAAGTTAATCTTCCTTTTGACATTTTCTTTTCCTTCCACTAATCCCTGATTTTTGTACGCTTCCAAATGCAAGTTCAAACAAGGAGATAAAATATGACTGGAAGAGATTTTGCTGGTCCCAAAGAATAACATAAACCAAACATAACTCTTTGCCACGACGCTTTTCTTTCTAAGGATGGTTGACAATTAAAAGACTTATAAAGAATGTCTGGAACAATAACAAGTGCCATTTTTCCAGACTCTCTGTTAACATACAGCTACAGATAAAGATGTATGCTGATAGCAGCCCCTTCTACACACAGAACCAGAAAGCAATCTGATATCACCGTTGCAGCTGAATTAGTGTAGTCTGAATGTTAGGGAGCTGCTGGGAGCAGGAGCTCCAATCTGGTACATTCATGGTATGTGATCCATGTGTGCTGGAAATGGGCACTGGTAGCAACACTGCCGAACCCTACATGAGCATTAACCGCAGGAGAACTATCTATACACTCACAATTACTATTGATCAGCCTCATGCAGGCTGTGCCAGGCCATGGCTCCTGCACCTGCTCTCCTGGGTGCTTTAGCACTGGCACACATGCCACAACCTGTGTTTCTGTCTGGAGTCTCCTCTGGAGACTTTCAAAGCCCACCTGGACATGTTCCTGTGTAACCTGCCTTACGCAAACCTGTGATGATCTCCAGAGGTCCCTTCCAACACCAATCACTACTCTGCGATTCTGTGAAACTTACTGCTGAGAAACCTCTTGCACAGAAAACATCTGAGTGCAGCAGAACAAAAGTTTCCAGTTCTTAAAATCCCTCTGGCTAAATTAAGAGTCAAATGTCATACTGTGCTATAATTCTTTGACGAATCTAAAGACCATTAAAGGAAGGCCTGGGTGGGTATATAGGTATACATATGCGTTTGTGTGTATACAATATTTTCTATTCATATAATCAGTAACAGCTTGCATATGAAGATAATATGACCTGAAAAATATAAGTCTATAGCATTTAATGTACATAAAGAAAAATGCTGGGAAAGCTTGGCAGGATGCTAAATTCCATGCAGAAACTTGCAGATACTATTACGTTAAAATCTTTTAAGTGAAAACTTACCATGTACACTTAGCTTCACTGACTGAGTCACATTCCCGGCGATATTTGTGGCTACACAGATATACATTCCACTGTCCGAAACTTGTGTCTCACTGATCCTCATTGACCCTGAGGGTAGGATAGTGTGTCTAGAAAAGTAAGAACCATATATGCTGCATAAACATGTAGCAAAAGGTGAATGGCCTCGACGTACACATTGCTAATGATTGCTATGAGCTAAAATAACACAGAGGTGTGTCATACTGCTAAGCTATGACTTGCATTTACTCATTTTTAATGTTTACTGAACCACTACTTCAGAATACACAGCAAATACCTAAAATATAAGATCTAAATTACAGCATTTGGTTCTAGCTACTTACAGGGAATATTAAAATCTGTCTTGTTTGTGGAAATGAACAAAAAACCCAACAAAAAAACCCAAAACCCAAAGGTAGAGAAATGAAGTCTTCAATCTCTTGTCAAAAATTTCTCCTCAGCCCAGGTCAGCAAGTCGGAAAGTTAAAAAACTTTTGATACTACTTCATCCTAGCAAAAAAAAAAGACATTACGTTGTTTCAAGCTAAAAGAGAGTATTCTGAAGAGCATCCTGATTTAAAACTGCCAGTTCTGGTGTTGATAGAAATGGTCATTATTGATCAGTAAATAGTTCACTACGTAGCATTAATTTTTACTACAGCTCTGGTCACAGGCCTGTAACATTACAAGATACATTGGCCATCTAAGCCAAAATCTTCTTATGTAGAAGTCCAAAGTAATACAGATAGGGAAAATAAATGAGGAGAGAAGAAAAAAAAATGACAGCTAAGAATTAACAAGAAGAAATACAAGCCTAGCACTCAAGGTTATGCACAGAATTGAGGCAAAGGTGGTGGGAATTGGTGGTGTCATCTATCTCCCCTTCTCTGGCACTGTCGAATTAGGACAATGGTATCATATGAGCATAAATTGTGAGTTTTGGGATTGCAATGGCCCAGAGAGACTAATGGAAAGAGACTGAAGTGTATTTCCTGCAGGTCACCCAAATCTGTCTAATGCTATGATTCCTCCTCTGCTGTCTGTATCTTTCCAAACCTTTTTTTTTAATAACCCCAAAAGATTGATTGGTGAGGCAACTTATCTTCCATTATTTTGTCCACTAATTACTTTTTTTTTTTCTGATAGAAGTTCCCTCATTTCTGATTTCACTCTTCTCTTGTTTACTGGTGACATTTCTAACATCAGCTTTGGGTGGTCTCAGAAAACTTTCTTTGAACTTATTCTTTAACTTTTGCTGACATGTGTAAACAATTTTATGGAAAGGGCTGAGCTGGACTTGGGTTACTCTGGACAACTTGGATCTCTCCACAACAGCCATGAGGAAGTAGCTTTATTTATTAATATCTCCTGAGGTAAAATGAGGACAAGCAAGGGACCAAGCATGCAGATTTGTTAGTGCATGCGACACACTCATAGGACCCAGTAGAAAATTCCACACAGATTACTAGCACCACATCAACTCTCCATGCTCAAGCCTCCTTCCCCAAATACACTGGCCCATTAGCTGCTGAGGCTGTGGCAGACTCGCTGGAACAGGTAGCCAGATTTGGTGACAAGGGAAAGAGGCTGACCCTCAGGTCTGCATAGTTCCTTAATTCAGCTCAGATGCTGCCTGATTCTTTCTACTCCGATCACCGAGAGACAGAAGACAACAAGTGCATCCATTGCAGGGTGCCCATCGCCAGTGCTACCATTCCCTGCTTCATGAATACAGCTGTAGCCTTCATCCCCTTTCTGAGGTATCTTGAAGACCAGAAAGCACCAGCATGGCCCATGACAGTACCTGGCACTTCAAGTGGGAACACACAGAGATCATCTCCTACTCATCTCCTCCCTTATTTTGTACTGTAGTAAAACAATAAGGAAGAACTCCAACTTTGTGGCCCATGCTGTACACAGACAGTTCCTCCCAAATTCTCATTCTCTAAGGCTGTCAACTCAACATTTTTATGAGCATTTCACTGTTTTCACACGTTCAAGAATATCCGGAGAGTTCTGGGATCCAAAACACAGCGAGCAAAGAGCCCTTGTAAACACTCCCAAACATTTATCATCATCTGTATTCTACTGGCAGCCCAGACTTCATGTGAATAACAGACAACGTTCCCCTGAGCATAAATATGAAGTACTTAAGAAAAGAAAAACAGTTTTTAAACATTTATAATCAGGCATGTATTATGTGGGTGTCTGGCCCCACAGTACAAATACAACAGGATCTCTTTTGTCTTGGCCTCCTGAGCTTGCATATAAACACACACTGGCGCGGAAGCTGTACAATGTCTTAGTATCCTTCAGAGATGTGCTTGGGTTGGGAAAGAGATTTTCAAGACCTAGTAAAACAGGGTCCTCAAGCAGGACAACTTAATACCTTCTGATTGATGCTGCGGCAACTAGAAATGTTATAGCTTTCCAAAATCTTGACAGCTTAGATGCAATTTCACTTTTCTTTTGTTTTCATCAAACATTGTTACCTTGGAGAGAATGGAGATATGAGCTGCATTTCTTTGGCCCAGGTAATTATGGGGGGTGGCAAGCTCTTCACTTCACATGGAAGTGTGACATCTTCCCCTGCAATTACTGAGATCTCTATGGGTTTATCATATGCATTTCCTTGCTGGTCTCCAGGCCTGGATACTCTAGGTTTCACTATAACATGGAACACGTTAAGAAGCTGCAATGAATACAAGTATTTGTACAAACGTAACACCATACAGTTTTACTGCAGATTAAACATCTCTTTTTTTTTATCAGATATATTAACATTACAATCCAATTTTTAATGACATGTCTGCAATAGACATAAATCCCCATGACGCTGCTGTACAGTGCCTGTAGCTCAGACACTAGCTGATGCCTATATACAATATCACAAATACCAGCAAGACCACATTACGCACCCAAATGTAGCCCATGCATATGCTGAGCTTTGTATTGCATAGGGAGTTTGCAACCAATACCTGAACTATGTTACACTACAGCACCACTACTAATAAGCCACAAAGCCTTGCAATGCAAGTCTACACCAAAAATCTTTTTTTTTTTTAAAATATTGGAAGGTGGTAGGAAGCTTTGGGACTGGTGGGATTAATGGATCTTCATTATTCTATCAGCAGAAGAATGAAGATTCTATCCCTATCCACTTCTATAAAAGATGAAATTAGGATCAGCACAAGATCCTAGTTCATGAACCCAAGGTAACAGGTATCAGGATTTTTGAAGAGCATCGTTATGGCTGAAGGATGGGCCTTTCAGTATCAGCCATTGGTAAAATTGCCTACTATGTGGATCCAGTGATCTACGACAAAGTCAAAAGCGCTAATTAGAGACTAGTTTCAATCCCATTTGCGCTGTGGGTACCCTAGTTCACAATCTACCTGAGCAGGTTTTACTGTCTGAAGTAGAATGCAAGACGGGGAGAGAGATAACGACACTGTTGTAATTTGATTTTAGCTCACACATACCATAGACAGTCAACTGGACTTTACGTGTAGCATAACCAGCAGCATTTGTTGCAGTGCACACATATTCCCCCATCTCTTCACCCCCTGGGGAAACTACATACAGACTTCCATCAGAGCCTGCAGAAAATTTATCATTGCTGGAGATAATTACTTCTCCTTTCTGTGGAAAGAGAAAGGAAAATTGAAGTCTGCAGCACCTGGATTTTCTAAAATAAACCAAATTACAATCATTTAATTCAATAAAAGCTAAAGATTACAGCGATAAAATAAAATCTAACATTAAAATTATTCAAGGAATATAAAAATTGTTAGTGCTCATAGCATCTCACCTATCTTACCCCATTGCTGGAACCCCTCTCCTTCAAGGATAGGCTGAGAGAACTGGGATTGTTCAGCCTGGAGAAGAGAAGGCTCCGGGAAGCCCTTATTGCAGCCTTCCAGTATCTGAAGGAAGCCTACAAGAAAGCTGGGAAGGGACTTTTTACAAGGGCTTCTAGTGATAGGACGAGGGGTAATGGTTTCAAACTGGAAGAGGGAAGATTTAGATCAGAAATGAGAAAGAACTTCTTCACCCTGAGGGGGATGAGACACTGGCACAGGTTGCCCAGGGAAGCTGTGGATACTCCACCACTGGATGTGTTCAAGATGAGGCTGGGGCCTTGAGCAACCTGTCTAGTGGGAAGTGATTTTTAAGTTCATTAATATTTTTAATCTTTAGTTTCAAGATTATTTTTGAGATTTCAGCTAAGTTAAAGTTGGCATTGATTTCTGATGTCAAAACAGACCTTGTATACATTACATAAAATGTTTCTTAGTCAGCAGATTCTTCCTTGTCTGTATTGGATAAGTGAAAATTAAGAAAAAAACCCTCCTCTCGTGTTTTCCTCCCTGCCGAACCATTACAGTTAACTGGGTTCTATTTCTTTTCAAAGCTGCTCACAAGGTCCCAATCAGTGACATCTGCACAATTTCTGGGGCACAGTAGTGCCCTAACAGCAACGTCATCAGAGCTGTAACACACCCCAGATAACTGTTGTTACCAGAAATTACACTGTTCAAGAAGGGAAAATAAAAAGCCTGACTTTCAGACAAATTCCTCAAGTGGCTGAGGTCCTCCACAGTGGATATCTTGTCCAAGAGAAGACTGAAAAGTGACAGAAGGTTAACCATGGAATGTCATTATTAGATACCATTTCCTCAGAGGAAAAAGACTTCTTAAAGTAAGGCCCCAAAACAAAAATTAACTTTCCATCTGTGGCAGGTTGCCTAATCTCAAGTTATCAACTCACAACAGGAATATGAGCAATTTGCAAAGTGTTAAAAACATAAAGCTACAGTGATGACCAAAGTGCTTCCAAAGAATAGAGCACTGATCTATGGCTGGACCACAGCCAGAAGGCACTACTGTGAGAAACAAAAGCAGATTGGAATAAACCGAGATTTCCAGGCCCCTGACGCTGTTGGCCATGTTTCTTGCATATAGTTTTAATGACAACTAAATGATGTGTTCAATTCATCTTTTACTGTGAACAGCTCAAAGATGAGAAATTACCTTGGACCAGACAATAGCTGGCTTAGGAACTCCACTTGCTTTGCATGGTAATGTTACCGGGATTCCTTCAATGGTGCTGAATATCTGCTGCCCATGCTGGATAACAGGCAGAACTAAAAATAAATGCAAAGATTAAACACAGGCAGAAGATATTTCAAACTACAGCACAGCTCTTACAATAACATCCGTATACTCAACTACTACTTCATACAGACAGCAGGGTTTGGGAATTTTCAGCCTCTTCTCTGAACCCAGCCACTTTTCCTTCCTCTCTCCAGTCTTATGACAGATTAAGTAAGTGTTCACAACAAAGCATATCAGCTGTAGGCTGACCATTGGATTAGTACATATAGTTTTAAACTAACCATAGGTATTTCACATAGCTGATTGAAATAATTTCAGAAAGTCACAGTATCCTCCTGACAACATTTTAGGCTTCCCAAAAAATCCTGTACAGCACCTTTCAGGAGAACGGGTTCCGCATTTTTGGGCTGAACTAACTTCCATCAATGGACATGTTGAAGAGAGCAAACACGACAGATCACACTCCAAGCTTATTTAATCTTTGTTATAATTGCTACAAAGTTGTGCAAACTGCAGTGGTTGTTTCTGCAGGGATTGACTGATAGATGAACTTGAATACAAAATACCAGATCCCTTCACAAAATCAGTAACAAGAGGTAGCAAGAACCCCAGTTCCCCCACTTAACTCAGCTGGCTTTGAATTGACAACAGAAAAAAGATCAGATTTAAGATTATAATACCAAAAAACGAGATCTTTCTAAAAACTTACAAATATATTCCTGTCTGCTCTCAAGTTCTGAAATATCCCAAGAACTAGTGTTGACATGGAAGACCTTATCAGACACAGAGTACTTGCTTTCTTAAAAAATAATAGCTACTTTTAACATAAAAGGATGTTCCAGCATCTTCAGCGAAGCTTAAAATAAATCTCCCATGATTAATTTAACATGTGAGAAAATTTCAGGCTGTAAACCATGAAGTCATGAGCCCACACAGAGTTAATACAAGGATCTTCAGCTCAAATGCAGATGGGTTACCAGGATGCTAACGCTTTGTCTTGTGGTCAGCATAGTTTTTGGTATGTTTTAAATAAAGAAAAAAGAAAGGCAGGGGAGGAAACTCAGAAAACAAACCACATTTTGCCAAACTCACAATTCATTTTAATTCTAATTCTCCCGTGAGCTGTGCTTTCTTACGTGTCCTCGTTTGACAGAACAGAACTAATTCTGTTCAGTGGTTTAACTTTTCAGCTCAGTCATTTCTAACTAATGGCACTGTCTGAAGTTAATAGCAGATTTTCACAGACATCTCTGCTTCCAGCAGTGATAACGCTCCATGTTTAGAGTCACTACCATGGATTAGTGTGTGCAGAAAGGCTCTTGCTTGTACTTGCTCCTGTGCAGACCAACGTCACTACTCAATCTTGTGCCCATCGTTGGGGTGAAGTCAGTAAGAGGTGGCACCTGTGGGGAGGAGCAGCCAGGACAGGGGACCCTAAACTGACCAAAAAGTGATTCCATTCCATGTACAGCATGTTTAGTGTAAAGCTGAGGGATCACAAGGGTCGAGCCTCTTGTTGAATGGCCAGTGCCCAAGAAGGACTCTGTCCATTCTGCCTTTGACCCTGATCCATGTGTTCCTGAATCCAGTTCCAGAATTCAGCTCCTGAATCCAGTTCCCATCTGCTGCTGAGTCCAGTAAGGGACTTCCCCCTGCTCCACAACACCAGTGGTGATGGTGACCAAACTGCCATCAGGGCGGTTGGGTTCAATATGGAGTTTGTATATATTCCATTTCATTATTATTACTCTCATTAAAGCTGTTTTCTTTTCCAGTCCACAAGTCTCTGTCTCTTATTCCCTTTCTCTTCCCCTATCGGATGGGAGACTGTTTAATAGAGAGCGTCTGTCATTCATCTAGTGGCTGACCCAGCCCTAACCCTTGACACTTATATCAGCTATGAAACCGCCAGACAGTGTTTTTTATGGTTTTCCAGTAAATTTCCACTTGCATGTGTTTTGTTACTAAACCTAGAGGTGAAGACTGTACAGCCCAACTTTTGTGGATGTTTAGAAATGAGGACCTTTTACAATCACAAAATGGTGTTATTGTTGGTTTATTTTAGAAACAGTCTCAATTACTCAGTTCTTCCCTGTGCAGTGGATCCAATTTCCCACCATACTACTTTACAAAGTAACGCCATTACAAAAGAGGAAATTTGAGAAATTAATAACTGCAACAAAAAAAGCCAAAGTGAAAGCTGCTGTTAGAAAAGCCACCAGACCGCCTTCCTTACCGTACACATTAACAGTAGTAGTTTTGTTGCTTGTTCCTGCCACGTTACTTGCCATGCAGGTGTAATCGCCACCATCCTGCAACCGAACCCTTTCAAGGTGCAGGCTTCCATCACTGCGGACATTAATGTAGGGACTGGGAACCAGCTGCCAAAAGAGTGATGTAACGTTTTACTGAAGAAAATACTTGTTGATAATATTTACTTTGGGGCGCAGCGTGGCTTTGCTTGACTACTCCACATTCTTAAAAATTAGATGTTCCTGGAGAATGTTATTAGAGTATTTCCTATTTTCCCTCTCTCATAAAAAGCTAATTTTAATTAAGAATTTTGGTAGCGCCTTGTGTTTACTGCTAGAGTGAGATTGAGGCCTGCAACAGCAACTCTGCTCTGCCACAGCACATGCAGAACTGCCACTAATCCTTATAATTGTGCACTGAAGCAGAAACAAATTTAGCTAAATTATTTTACTACACTTTTAATTGTTATTCCAGTAACACAATTGGATCATAGATCAGGTCTTGGTGAGTATAATGACTTCTTGTTCTTCCACAAACAAATGCTTTTATTTTTTTACAGTTACCAAACCCTTTTAACTTGCCATATCTGCTAAGTAGAAGAAATCAGCTCTGAAGGACGCCATTGTGAAAGATCAGAAAAGTGTAACTTTAACCAGAGAATAAGCTTGAAAAAACTATATACCCTACAGCAACATCAAAAAAATCCATGAGCTCAGCAACATAGACTTGCCTTGTAGAAAGGCTGGTAGAATGCAAAATTTTTCCAGTCATGCTGTGCTCAGAGAAAAGCTGCATTCTTCTCTAAATATAACTTACTCCAACACTTTCCTTGGAGCGTAACTTGTGCCCTGTGCTTACAATTGCAGGAAACTAGCACTACCATACAGAGGAATCAGCAACTCAATCAGTTTTTCTCCCAGAAGTTACAGCTTGTGCTACTTGCACTTACATGGTCTAAACAAAAGGACAGTGATTGCCAGTGATACAAAACCTGAGCAGAAAACTCTAGCAAGTAAAGGGTCACCCAGTGCCAAGGTTCTTCTTGGTGACAATAAATAAAAAGCTTTGCTATCATTTTTTACTTACAGCCGTGGAAAAAAGGCTTTAAGGAGAAATCAGCAAGCAAGATAAAAATTAGAACTTCATAGGGATGTTTAAGTCAGTAATTTGGCTGCTTCTAAAGAAATGAGACTTCACTTAGGCCAAGGGAGGGGATTCTGCCCCTGTGCTCCGCTCTCATGAGACCCCCCTACAGTGCTGGGGCCAGCTCTGGAGTCCTCAGCACAGGAGAGACATGAACCTGGTGGAGGCAGGCCAGAGGAGGCCACAGCAATGATGTGAGGGCTGCAACCCCTCTGCTGTGAGGCCAGGCTGAGAGAGTTGGGGTTGTTCAGCCTTCCCATATTCAGAGCCCAAGGCTGAAACTCAACAGCTGACAAGAATGCATAAAATTGCTTTGAAAGTAAGTAAACTAGAAGATAAAAGGACAATTCACAACTGCTTTGATTCCTAGATCTTTTCTAGACCTTCACATCCCTCCACTGCCATCTCCTGCTCCCTTATCTGAGTTAGGTATCTCCTAGCATGGGCAGCCATCAGTGAGGCATAATCACTGGGATGCCACACTTCCACTTTCCTATTTTGAATCTTAATAAACTATCGTTTCTCAGGGGAACGGCTGTACTCTGAATGACAGCACCTGCAGAACCTCAGAAGCAGCTACCACCTTACAGATACAGCCAACTGGCTCCTTCTGAGGAGGCAGCAGCTTCTGTTGAGGGGTGGGTTGTTTGCTGTAATTCACCCCGATGACACTGGACCCTTGCTCCCACTGCACCTGTCCCATCTCCTGAAGCATCTTTATTTGTAAGCACAAAATCTATCCGTATATTTGTACATCAGCTGATGTAAATAAATCCAGGTTGTTATTGTGGCTTGAAATGTCCATGGCAGATTTTCTCTGCCAATAAATCTTACAGGAAACAAAACAGTCTTACCACCATACTGTTCTTTATCCATCTCCGCTCTGGAATGGGGTTTCCAGCAAGCAGCACACATGGCAAAGTCAGCTGCTGGCCCTCAATTACATTGGCTGTGGCTGGACTTACTCCGATCAGAGGTGTAACTTGAACAAAAGAAAGAATTAGAAGAAATTATTAAGATTTTTTATATCTTCAGGTAAAGTACTAAATCAGAATTTTTATTCTTAGTCCTGTCACTAATGCTACTTGCAGCAGCATCAGATAAAGGTCTCCTTGTGCAAGGTACTATGCAAATATAAACATTTCCTACAATGGAAAGTATACGATTTAAATGGAAAAAAAAAAAAAAAAGAGATAAGAAAAATGTTTCCATCAATGAACAACATGAGAGTTCTAACATACTTAATTTTACAACAAAAAATACCAGATGGGATTCTGGTATCTGAGATGTCAATGATGCAAGCAGGAAAAAAGGGAAAGAAACAAGTGAAGGGGTGGGGTTTAGCACAGGAGAGAAAGGGGGCTGAAGAAACACACGGACTGTGATCCCAAGACTGAGGAATGGCCAGAAATTAGGAAGTTGTCCAGCTGAAACTGGATTCAATCCATCATTTCCCTGAAAACTCATGTCCCTCTGATAGCAAGCTGATATATTCTTTTTCCTTACTTGGGAAAAATACCCAAGAACAAAAGCAGCAGGTTTGGAGAGGACAAAAAAAAAGTGCTAGTTTCCTCTGAGCATTAAATTTTGAAGTATTAGAAGAGAGGTCAACAGCCCAGCAGAAAATTCTCTGTGGAGAGCCAACAGAAAGCACTCCAGGGCATGTGCTTGGTAAAGTCATTTGAAGTAATGGGGATTAAATACCACTTTTAAATAGGTAAAATCAGGTCTATCAAATACTGCTAGAATTACAGATTCTCACTACATGTTTTCAGTCAACAAATGGTTTCTTTGATGGCAGATGGATTCCATCCTTCTCCTCCCGCAAATATATATACATTCCATAGTATTACTTCTCCTTTTATTGCCAATTGTCCAACTGAGAGAGTAAACAACTCCTTAATAGCACAGCTATTGTCAAAGCTAGACATTTACTGTCGTCTTAGATCACTGAGAGTCCTTCCCAGTTCTATCAACACACTGACCTAAGCACTTTCATTGCTGCTGTTTTTTCACCACCAAACCCCAGCATTAGCATTCATCATTATGGTGATTTCTCATTCCTTAATAAATTCATTTAGGAATGAGAAATAGAAGACAAGATAAATCACTTTAAGGTCTGTGTTATAAAGTGTAGATAGAATTAATCCATAGTCATGTAGCCAGTCAAAAGACAATGTTCTAACGTGCAATATTCACTGAAATCAATTACAATATTCCATGCAAACGTCTTCTGATTTAGTTTGTGTAGGCAGTAACACGTGTAAATATAGCATATTTATACGTCATTCATCAAATATATGTCACGTGTACATCCATGACCCACAGACATCCTGTTTCTTGTACAAACACCACCAACCATCACCTCCCCCAGGTAGTGAAAGGTGGCCAGTGTCTTTTTTCACTGTCATCACTGACACTAAGCAGCCTTACCCAGCCCAGTGACTGTGATCATGGCTGGCCGCGACTGAATCCTTCCAAACTGGTTCTCAGCTTCACAGATGTAAGTTCCTTCATCGCTGACCCACAAATCTAGAGGGAGGAAGAAAAAGATATCCAACTGCAGCATCTGAAATGCTGTGGAGTCTTCAATACCTGGATATTGTGTCTTTTTATCTTTCATTTCAAATATTGTTTTGGCCAGATCATGCCTTTCCATTTGTCACCAAGTACAGAAGTAATGACTGAGTAAATAATCAGTAAAGCATTGACTGAGTATAAGCATGTGAGTAAAAAAGGCCTTATATACATATGTATGCCATTTTTCATCACTTCATCTATTGCATATACCTTAATATAGCATTTATTAATGTGCATAAATAATATATAGTAGTACATTATATATCTACATGGACACACGCTATCATGTAGTGCATTGATTGTGGAATATTGCTTACTATAGGCAGCAACATGTATCTGTATGTGAGTAGATACCCATAAAATAGTACATAAGGAATGAGTTACTGCACTGCACTTCACCCAACCTCATTATGTCCACAAGGGAATAAAAAAGCTATTAAGAAAAGAGAATGACATCACTTAGAGTAAGGGTGACTGAATGCTCCAAATAACTGACATTGTAAAGACACTTGCAGAATTTTTAATTATTACTTAAATTGTCTACAACAGTGAGTTGAGAAACAATTCTCTCAAATAAAAACCAAAACCCCCCAAAATTTGTGGTTCATCAGTATCAACAGAGACTATAATCCACATATATTTAAACAAAGGTGCAATAATTTCTACGAAGAGTAAAGTCAATAATCAAACACAACTGAGTTCACAAACTCACAGGAAAATGTACTATCAAAAGCAACAATGACAGTATCAGAAACGATCTCTGATAAAAACCAAGTCTTTGTACAAAGTTAACAATTTCATAAAGTCATACGGTAACTGAAGGGCATGGCATATGTCATATTTCCTTCTCTTTTTTTTTTTTTTAAGTTCAGTCTACCTACTATTAATAGATAGAGCTCCTGTTCTGAGTTGAGTGATCGAACTGACTGCGAATGGTCTTGAGAAAAGGGCAGCACCATTCAGCCGCCTCCACTTAATCTTTGGTTCTGGGTAACCCTGAACATAGCACGGCAGCGTGACGTTTGAGCCAATATCAGCAGATTCATCACTGGGCTCCTGTGTGAAAACCGGGGCAGCTGGAAAAAGAAAAAAAAAAAGCCAAAACAGTACACAAAGTGAATTGGGGTTGCAACGTGACAGTTGCATTCTGCTTACACTACTGACAATTTAAATTTATAGAAACATTCTGGCTGGAAGAGACTTTTCAAATCATCAGGTCCAAACACCAACCCAGCACTGCCAAGTCACCACTAAACCATGTCCCTCAGCACCACATCTACGTGACTTTTCAATACCTTCAGGGATGGGGACTCCATCACTGCCCTGGGCAGCCTGGGACAGGCCTTCACAGCCCTTTCAGGGAAGAAATTGTTCCTCATGTCCAACTTAAACCCTGGCGCAACTTGAGGCCATTTCCTCTTGTCATATCGCTTGTTCCATGGGAGAAGAGACAAACACCCACCTTGCTCCAGCCTCTTTTCAGGGAGTTGTTGAGAGCAAGAAGCCTCCTGTTTTCCAGTCTGAATAACCCCAGGTCCCTCAGCTGCTCCTCACAAGACTTGTGCTCTAGACCCTTCCCCAGCTTCATTGCCCTTCTCTGGACACGCTCCAGCCCCTTAATGTCCTTCTTGGAGTGAGGGGCCCAATTATTCTTTCAACAACAGATTCCCAACTCTACCAACACCTTACAAAAGCAGCCTTGTGTGCTCTGTACTTACACGGGGAGCTGCAAAATGGGCTAAACATCTCAAAAATTCATCCACCCCCATCAGAAGAACCCACATACTCAAGTGTTAGCATTGTTAAGTTGCTCCCCTCCTTCAAATGCCTCCTTGCTCATTGGTTCGGAAAGTGTATGTGCTGGACAGGAACATGCATTTAACAAGACATGGTATGTCAGGCCACAACCAGTTAGAAAGAATTAGGACAAGAGAAGGGGAAGGGCTAAGTTACAATAACCTTACGAGTAAATTAAGTTAGTATCATATATTGTCTCCTTGAGGACTATGTTAGGTTGAGGTTTGAACAGTTTCCTTCTCCTCTGCCTCTCTTCCTCCTCATAACTTTTATGCTTCGCAAAAGAAAAGCAAAGGAAAGCTGGAGTTCAAATAAGACAAGCTAAAATGTTGTTTTCAGCACACACAGAGACTCACACGTATTTGTGAGAAAGGTTCAGATAACCAAGGCACCATTGACCACATACAGAACCACTGAAATGAGAATGTTTCCTGCCTAGATTGCAAGCTACTTACAGCCAACATCAAGAGTTATCCTTCCAGAAGCTTTCCCCGCATCATTGGTAGCCACACAGGTATAGTCACCAGCATCCAGGTCTTGTGTTTCCTGGATCTTCAAAAGACCCCGATGAGTATCAATAATGAGAAATGCTGATGCCCTCAACTCTAAGTCACCTAAGTCCAGACAGAAAAAAGTGAACTGAAATATAACAGGGTATTTATCAAAATTGCTCCAACAAAACAGCACCCACATTTGAGATCTGTTCACAACATGTTCATTCATTTAGCAGATGAGTACTCAGACTTCCACTCAACTGAGCAGAAAAGTTCATCACTACATTAGATACAATCCTTTGTTATTTATTTGTTTTACAAGGGGAACACAGACTAAAGTCACTTTGGACAGTGACCAGCATTAGGACAGTGTGCCAGGCTGCGTTTCTCTTTCCCAAATCAGAGGCTACATGTGGCAGCCACTCATCAGCCAGCTCTGTACCAAGATGAGAACTCTGCAAAATGTAGAAAACAGCTCTGCTAGTTCTCAAGCTCAGCATGAGTCACAATACTGATGTGTAACACTCAGAACTGGCCTACGTATACTCTGGGATTAGTATCAAAGCCTGTGGACTCCTACTTTCAAATACAAGCCATTCATTAACTGCAGCGAGTTCAGAAGAAGCTTCCTTTGAAGGAAGGTGATTTGCAAACAGACCACAAAGAGTTTTGGGCTTCCCTCCAGCCACTATCAGAGATGAAATATTGGACTAGTTAAACTATCTTTTGGCAATATTTACCTAACAAGGTTATTGGTTTTCCAGAAAAATCAGCAAGCAGGTGGTTTATACAACCACACACAGGAGTCAGCTGCTTTTTCTGAGAATAAATGTTCAGTCTTGAGACGTGGGATTCTCTGACTCCCATTTAACCCTATAAAATCCTGCAGTTCTGATGCCCAATATACTGAAATTGTAGTAGACACCTCTGAGATTTGGAAGAAGGAACCCATACAAATTTCCTTGGTGTTGCAAAGGAATTGCAGCAAGCATCCAATGAAAAAACAGCAAAATGTTTTGTGCTTTTTGTAGCATATAGATAAACATTTCCTGACAGAATACTGAACGTTATTTAAGTAGGCAACAGGCTTAGCTTAGTTTTTTTATGAATCATGTTACAGTACATTAATTCACTGTATTTAAACGGGAGCAAGAATTTATGCCCTTGAGGTCAAGTGCCAAATTTAGAGAACAATTTCACAGGTGAGTCACTAGTTGAATACTACATATAGCTGTGGAGAAAATGAAGTCACTTCAAGACCATTGTTCTCAATATTCCTGCTAAAATAAACAAACCAAACACAAAGTAATAAGTGCACCTTTAAACCATTTCACTTGGGGTTGTGGGATCCCAGTTGTTTTACACTCCATAATAGTTGTGTCTCCAAGAGCAACCAGAATTTCACTTTGAACTATAGTCAATGTTGGGCCCTCTAAAAAGAAACAATATAGAAAAAATAAGTTCCTCATCCAAACATACACTACTTTAATACAAAAACCACGAAAGACTCTAATTTTCTATTGTTATATGAAAGAATATTTGCATTAAAAGTCAAACAGGCTCAAAAATCATGTAAGGTGACAGAGAAGCACTGGGAAACACAAAAAAGTCTGGTCCAGAGCACCTGGATCACAGGTAGAATACACAGGGAATTTAAGAATTGGAAATGTTTCATTAGGTGGGAAGTAAAGCAATTAAGAGTCACTCTCGCTCTCTAGCCAGATGTGGTCATCAGGAATTTTAGTCCTCTGTTATTAAGAGTGCTTAGAGGACACAACTTGGGTTAGGAGTACAGAGTGCTAAGCACATTACAGGAATTTACAGAAACATGACTCCTTTTCCCAAGGCCTGCTCAGGTTTGCAAGCCTACCCCACTTTAATATCCAATTTTAGATGTTTTTTTTTCTTAAAAACATAATAAAAAGAAACATTAAGCCCCATATATCACCTAACAATACTAAGATTTGAACAGAAAACAAAAGGGACATTTGGGAGCTGTTCAATGTATCTTCTGAGTTTTGTGAAATTTCTACCAGCACGTTGTTCATGGCTCTACTGATTTTAACAGTTCCTCCCTGATGAGGCATTTTCGATGTATTTTGATGTTGCTTTTCTAACGTCACTATGGTGGTTCTCTTCCTTACCAATGTACATAAGGGTGGATGTCTGCTTCTCTGTCCCAGCTGAGTTACTTGCCAAACAACCATAAATTCCTGCATCTTTTGGAATTGCCTTTCTTATGATTAAGGTGCCTTCTGGGCTCAGTCTATACCTGGGGACACACAGGGGACCAACCAAAATGATCAGTTAAAGAGAAGAGTAATGGTTCCATTCACACTCCAAGCAGCAACAGCAGCAGCTTAATCAGATGGTTTGTGAACAGGTATAGCTGGTTTTTTCTCATGATAAACAATATTAATATTATCTACCAGGGAATATCAATGCATTTTATAAAAAGCGTTTAAATTAATCTTGTAAAAAGTCTTCTGAAGAAGAGAACTAAAATATTTCCATTTTAGAGATGAGGAATTTAAATGAAAGGGTTATAAAAGCAAAGGTTGAGGTACTATTTCCAAAACTCACAGACTCCTGTGGAAGAAAGAGTCAGAACATTTTGGCATTCTTCAAAACTTCTTTCTCACACAGGAAAAAAATAAAAATAAAGCAAGCTATAACCCCTACCTGCTTGAGCCAATAATAAACATATCGTTGTGTGTCCATACTACTGTCGGCTTTGGATAACCTGTTGCAGAACACCTGATAGACACCTCAGAGCCCTCTGTAAAAGTCTGATTCTTCGGTGAAATGACAACCCTAGGTGGTTCTAGTAAAAGAAGTTAAAACAGCAATGAAAAAAATATCTGTTTAGAAAACACTTACAGATTATAAGAATCACTTTATTCCCATTTCAAGCAGCTC
Organism: Eurystomus gularis; assembly: GCA_013400335.1. NCBI lineage: Eukaryota > Metazoa > Chordata > Aves > Coraciiformes > Coraciidae > Eurystomus > Eurystomus gularis. Next base: position 67,633 of record VZZY01015577.1, read on the forward strand.
TGTAGTGAGAAAACAATCCTGATCAAGGTCAGAGCCCACTCATTTCCTCCATGACAGTCTGATAATTCCTGAGCCTACCTTTGAAAAGTTAGTAAGTCAGGATTCAGGGTACAGAGACCAAATCAATTCCAGGCCTACACAGTTTGCTTTGTTCTGAGATGCAGAATCTGGAGCTTCCATCTGTAGGCACCAATTCTGAAAAAAAGCTTCCAGAACGAAGCAAAGTTCATCAACATGATCCACCAAGGTCACAAAGCCAGGCTGGCATAAGTAGTAGCGGTGCCAGAGCATCATTTTGAATAGAAACTATGAGAACATTAGTGGTTTTACAACTGAATTAGAGGGTTTGTTCAACCTAGACAAAATAATTACATAATAATTCACTTAAGCATGCATAAAAAATTCTAAAACTCAGCAAAATATCAACAGATCCTATTTTGACCGATACAAGACAAACTTGTGCAGACTCCTGAAACCTAAAGCCGATGACCACAAATCCTCAGGCGTGCCAATGGTCATAATACGACACGAGTGATAAAATAAAAGTCAGTATTTAGGCACACATGCAGAGTAAGAAATAAAGAGCAAAATCACATTGAAGATAATTAAATCTGCAGTGTTAACAATTCATCATAGAATGGTTTGGGTTGGAAGGGACCTTAAAGACCGTCTAGTTCCAACCCCCCCGCCATGGGGAGGGACACCTCCTACTAGACCAGGTTGCTCAAAGCCCCATCCAACCTGGTCTTGAACAAATCCAGTGATGGAACATCCATAGCTTCCCTGGGAAACCCGTTTCACCACCCCCACAGTGAAGAGCTTCTTTACATTTAACCTAAATCTCCCCTAGTCCTATCACTAGAAGCCCTTGTAAAAAGTCCCTCCCCAGCTGTCTTGTAGGCCCCCTTCAGATACTGGAAGGCTGCAAGGTGGTCTCCCTGGGGTCTTCTCTTCTCCACGCTGAACAAGCCCAACCCTCTCAGCCTGTCTTCACAGGAGAGGTGTTCCTGTCTCCCATTTGCTTAAAATCCAAGGGATATGATGGATTTCAGCTGCATTTTCCCAAGAAAAGATTGGTGAACTTCCTGGAATTCATTTACTTACATCCTTGAACAGATTTCCTCAGTAAAAACAATCAACGAAGCAATTCACTGTGGCAATTGAGATTTTCTTCTATGGTACATCTGACTTGTCTTATAGGGGCAAGGACAAGATCCACATCACTAGATGAATAGAAAAGTAGCAACCTGTAGTGCTAACTGCTGCTACTTCATCCGAGTTACGGCTTGAAACTGGCTACTGTTTGATCAGTGGCATCAATCTCAATTTTAGAAGCTTTGCCCTTTGCTAATCATGCCCTGTATCAACATGTAGCTCTTTACTAGCAACCACAGAAGGACAAATCTAAGCCTAAATCTCCATTTTGGGAGAGTAGAAGAGGCTAAAATATATATAACACAGCAGTACCTCCAATCTAGGGCTGCTCTATAGCTCTTTTTTATTGGCTTAAGTGGGAATTACACCATCCTACAGGCTCAGGTGACATCTGACATGTTTTCATGGCTGCTATGGAAAAATGTGTCCAAGAGCCAGTACACACACTCTGTTGATGTGTGGCATGATCCATCAAGAGCAAGGTGAAAGTGTGACACTGTGTAACTTCCAGGAAAACAGCATCCATCTCTCTAGTTCAGGCTGTCATAATTCAAACAGAAATAATTCCGAGAGCTCCTGCAAATGCTCTCCTGGAAGAATTCATACCATGCCCTTTCCATTACTGTGGGGAGGAATATTATTTTCCAAGCTCTGTGTCGCAATATCAATTGCTTGAAAAGCTGCTAAGTAAAAACCACAGTGGTTTTGGCCTGGAAGAAGAATCTTCCAGCAGAAGACCGTCCAGCTTCCAGGACAGAGCAAGGCACGGTTCTGCCTCCTTGCAGGGCAGGGACATAGTGATTAACAGAAAATGAGATAATGAGAAATTAAATGGTTTTCAAACGCTCAAACACACAATGAAGAGTACAGGTAAGAACAGTGGGAGATCTCTTCACCTTTTACAGGGAAGGGTTTGTCAAGAGTAGCGCAGGTTTGGGAAATACAGGTTGGTAAGTCTCTCGATACAATCGAGTCATACTCTGCTTGCTTTAACAGGGCACCTGTGGCCCTGCAGGTCCAGCTTCACTTGATAATATGGGCTAATTACAACACATCAGAGCTGCAAGGCAGGGGAGTCCCCTGGATATGAGACATTTTATTGCCTCCCACAATCACAGCTACTGTGTCCTCTAATAAACCTTATTGAACAGAAAAGCAAGGTTCCCAGGGAAAATATTAGTTCTGAAATATTAGTTGTAACATCAGTATACAAGTCATGGACATAACTTCAATTTAACCTTTTTAGTCTGTTTTTATTGAAAATATTTGCACTCTGTCTTGTATCTGAGTTTCATGAATAATTCACACCTGTTAGTGATTCATGCAAACTTATCTGCATGCCCCCTTTAAGCACATAAAATCCCTCTTCCAAAGACAACTGTAATTGCTGTTTTGAGGAAAGCTCTTTGATGCAGAATGGCACCTGATTCTCCAGGGAACAGAACTATTATTGCTAGGACTAGATGAGTCTGTTTGCAGTCATTAACTAGATGTGTGAGCTTGTAAACAATCCTGAGATCTGTAAATAAAAGTGTATTCAAAGCCACACAGCTATACTGCCAAAGAGAAGGAATAAATTAAATAAACAGCAACTAATCCACACATTGTTGCAAAATTGTAAACACAGATGCATATAATGCCTTATAATTTCCTTTCTTAAGTTTATGTCTGTTAACCTTCCCTAAGTTCACTAGTTTTTCCACTTGCAGATTTAATAAAAAGCTGCAGGGTCCTGAAAAGTCTCTCCCGTGTTTCATAACAGCGCTGAAAGCTCTGAACTCCCAGAGGAAGGGCACCAGAACAACGCAGAGATGTCATTCCAGAAGGACAAGGATTACATCCAAATGCAAGGGGGCAAGGAGAGGCAAGAAATGGATGTGAGTTGCGGAACTATCCTCAAGTGATTCATGATGTGCACAGCTTTCTCAGCTATTTTCATTTTGTTTTAAATCCTGCCAAGAGATGCTGGGAGATATTCTGCATGCACTGGACTTCAGGAAGGTCTCCTCTCATGTTGATATTAGGAAATTGTCTCTGACAGTAATTACACATCGTGCTTTGGCAATGCACCATTGCCATCGCAGTTACTTTCGCACAATGATATTATTACATGAGCAGAAGTAGGTGGAAGAAATATTTGTATTTAACACATAAGCAATGAAATGCATTGGGAAAAGTCAATAGATAGTTGTAATTCTAGCTGGCAGCTCAAGTATCAGGGAGGTCATGTTTTCCACTAATGAACCTTTTCAACGACATAGATCATAAAGCTTCTGAAGAGAAAGGCTGGTGTGAAGGTTTTGGGGTCTGAAGCATTCACACATGTAACCATCCTTGGCCTCAGTATTTCTTAAAACCATGTGAAGCAGTTAAACTTAGCATGAAAAAGGGACAGCAAACACCACATTTTTATTTCATACAACATAAAAAGCCTCTTATCACCCTTTATTAGTAAAAAGTAGACTTATTGCCAATGTTTTTTCACTCCTTTCTGCACACCTTTTTTTTTTTCTTCTTCTTTAAGGTCTTCAGTCTGAACTGACCTACTTGTGCTTCTAACCACCAAGATACTGCAAGAGTAGACGCTTAACACAAAGCCCTGCTTTTAGTAATACACCAACTACATTGCTGGTGTGAAGAATTAATTCTCTTCAGGCCAAAGTCCTGTGTGACCCCAGTGGTGTCTACGAATCGTTGGGCTACTGAGAGTTTCAGGGATATGCCTTAGTTTTATCATGTGAAGACATAAATGGAGGTGAATGGCTTTGATCTCTACGTGTCTAAAACTACATTCTGCTGATGTCAAAGCAGGGGAAATACCTACCTCTAATATTTTGATAGCTATTAACATGTCCGTGAGTGAGACAGAGGACAGAAGACTTCCTCCCAGAGCATAGATTTCCACTTTGATGTCAGATCAGGCACAGAATTCACTTTATAGCCCATGTTACGAAATAATAACAGAAATACACATAACCTGTCATTACATCCACAAGAGGAATCCTCTGTGTCCATCTGATTTCTATTAAGTTTAAATCATGTTTAGCAATATGCTTTGGAACTAATGTTCAATTCAGCTTAATACTCTTGTTCACAAGCCAAATGAAAGAAGTGTAGAAGAAAGCTCGCACATCAACAGAAGAACTGACAAAAGCTCCTGTTTGAAGAGTAAGCTGAGAACAGATTTCTTACAGCACAAATAAGATCAAAACACTCAAGAGGGATAAACAAGTAGCCTTCAGCATTAATAAGTGAGCCACATTCATCTGCACTTTTGGCATCAACCAAGTGAACCCAATTAAAAAGGAATATTGTCTTTGGATGTTATTATCTTGCTCCATTCACTTGCCAGCTGTCTCACTTCGCTGCCAAGTTCCCAGTGATCTCCTTCCCAACCGAACCTCAGCCATCCAGAGTGTGCCGTACTCCATCATCCTTTTCATCATCATCTCTTTTCAGTGGTGCTCAGTGATAGGACATGGGGCAATGGCCATAAACCCAAACACAGGAAGTTCCACCACTCCACCTCTGGAGAAACTTCTTTGCTGTGAGGGTTGCAGAGCCTGGCCCAGGCTGCCCACAGAGGTTGTGGTGTCTCCTTCTCTGGAGAGATTCCAAACCCACCAGGACGTGATCCTGGGCACCCTGCTCTGGGTGACCTTGCTTTAGCAGAGGGGTTGGACAAGATAGTCTCCAGAGGTCCCTTCCAAATACCCACCACGCTAGCATTCTGTGATACTCTTACTTACTGACACCAGAAAACACACAAATCTACCACAAAATCACGTTTAGCATCACTCAAATTTCAGGGATCTGAGTTTTAAGTGTGTGTTTGAAATTCTTGGAGGAGGAAGGAAACAACAAAACCACCACAAACCCATCTCTTCAGTATGTACATTGTTTCAATTTTTAAAAAAAGAAAGAAGAAAAACAACCATCAGTTCCTCACCCCCCCCAAATCAATATAACTTATGTGTATCAAAATAGATAAAAAGAACAGAATATCAAGCTACCATTCAACTTAATAAATATACATATAGTAAACTCATATTTTGCCTACAAGACTGTAACAAACTGGAAAGAAAAAGTTTACAAGCTCATGGAATTCCACTCATCAGTGAGAAGGATCTCACTGAGAAGTTTATAGGGTCATCAGTGTTTCCCACTCCTGGCCAATCTCTAGCCTCACACAGCTGCAGTATGCTCCAGATAAATTATATGAAGCATCTGAAAAAGTAGTGAATGCCTCACAAATTAATTTATGTTTCCACATAAGACCTATCTGTTGGGAGGACCTGAGCAATTTACACTATCTAGTCATTATTTAACAAGGTCCAAAAATGAGCATGTAGCACTCAAAAATTAGTCATAGCACTCAATAAGCACCAATACAATCCTAGAAGACTCAAGAGCTTATCACAGAATGCCAGCATGGTGGGGATTTGGAAGGGACCTCTGGAGACTATCTTGTCCAACCCCTCTGCTAAAGCAAGGTCACCCAGAGCATGGTGCCCAGGATCACATCCTGGTGGGTTTGGAATCTCTCCAGAGAAGGAGACACCACAACCTCTCTGGGCAGCCTGGGCCAGGCTCTGCCACCCTCACAGCAAAGAAGTTTTTCCTCATGTTCAGATGGATCCTCTTGGGCTTCAGTTTGTGCCCGTTGCCCCTTGCACTGTCTCTGGGCATCACTGAAAAGAGTCCAGCCCCATCCTCTTGAGCACTACCCTTTACATATCGATCAGCATCAATCAGACACCCTCTTAGTCTTCTCTTCTCCAGGCTAAACAGCCCCAGGGCTCTCAGCCTTTCCTCAGCATAGAGATGCTCCCCTCAGCATCTTTGTAGCCTCCACCGGACTCTCTCCAGTAGTTCCTTGCATCTCTTGAGCTGGGGAACCCAGAATTGGATCCAATACTCCAGAAGTGGTCTCACTAGGGCAGAGTAGAAGGGGAGGAGAACCTCCCTCGACCTGCTGGCCATACTCTTCACTCCGCAGAGCTGCTTTCCAGCAGATCAATCCCTAACCTGTACTGGTGTGTAGGGTTATTCCTCCGTAGGTGCAGGACTCTATACTTGCCCTTATTCTCCTTAAACTTTGTAAAACTGCTTTCAGTGACCTTTCAGACCACTCTGAGCACTCCACAAATAGGCAAAAGTTTTATGTGGGATCTTCACGTAGCCGCAGTAAGTATTAGTGTGGGACAGTTAACGACTTGGTATACTATGTTCTTCTTAACACAGACCATGCAACCGGGGGGAAAAGTCAACTATCACTCAAGGTTTCAGCCAGTATTTGTACAGCTGCTGGCACAAAAATCAGATGAATGTCCTCTTTCAGAAATGGCAGCATCAAACTCAAAAGCTTTCAAAACAAGGGTTTACTACAATCCACTTAAGCATGTAAAGCAGATGCTGGGTTATTTTTAGAGCTACCAACATTTGTTCTCTGCCTTAACCCCTGCTCCAGAAGGAAAATGGGGATGAAAGCAGTGTTTATTCTCTTGCGATCCCAAATTCAGAGGTCTATATGGAACTATCCCAACAATAATAAAGGGCTTCAACATGAATTTAATTTGACATCCTGAATTAATTGCAACTACAGAAAGCTTCATGCTTCATCTCAATCTATAACAGGACTTCACGTTTCCTTCTTCAGAATGTTAATAATGACAACCACAAAGCTTTTGCTTCTTACACACAGAGATCCTTTACTCTTTTGCCACCAAATATAAATTGCTCTTTTGAATGTTATTCTAGACTCTATCAAGCACTATGGGTTGTACATGACACAGTACTCCAGAAAACTGATAAAAATCATTTTGTCTAAGCAAACCAAAAGTAGATCACTTTTGTCAGACCAAAAAAAGCAGGCACTCCTGCAGAAAGCTTCATTCAGCTGCAGCTCAGCACTTCCTACGTATTTATTCTAAGTGTATTTCCTATATATTTCTTCTGTTCTAAGCGTCTTTCATCTGAAATGAAAGAATACACAACTCTGACTCTCAATTACACTTGTTTAAACTGTCCAAGAGGGTTATCTCAGCCATGTTTTAAAGCTGTTAGCAATACCAGGACCAGCCAAAACCTAATTCCCAACTATTTGATATAATCATTCTACATATATAAGTGATTTGAAGCTCCACATTCTGCTGCAGCAGCAGTAAACTTCTTGAGCTTTACTATAAAAAAACCTGCCAGAAGTAATTTGGTCATTGTGTTAAAGCTCCCAGCTGGTCTGCAGACATGAGGGAGGAAAATCTAGATCCCAGGAAGAGATGAACAAGGGAGAGGGGCACTTCTCTTGCTGCCTTTGACATGCTTGAATGAGTGTCTTGATGGGAAAATTCTGCAGAATATCCAAATTTTCCAAATGTATGGGGGTTGAGGTTTTTCATAGCTTTTCTTCCTTCAACTTTGCTAGAAATTTAATAATTATAATTCTGCTGTAGCCACCTAAGTGGAATTCAAACAGACCAATGAAGAAACACTTCATTGTGCTGTCCAACATAATTGATTGCACACCTATTTATCCCACTTTGGTAAACCAGTAAGATCTTCCTACAAGGAAAACTATATCCCATCAGCAAGTGTTACAACTCTGCTTTTGACCGTTCTCTGCTTTAGAGCACCTTAAGCCAGGCAATTTCATTGAATTTTTCTTTTTTCCATAATTCTAAGTTTTCCACCAGATAAAGAATTACAGCAGCCAAGGTAGTGAAGCCATCTGCTCTGCACAGAATATGACCTGGAACCATTAGCAAGCAAAGATCCTCTCAGTCACCTATAAGCAGACAGAACACTTTTCTGACTAAAACATTTTGAATTCTGTCTCTTGTTACCCACAGATGGGCAGTTCGGAACCAAAGGTTTAAACCTCCATGTGACCAAGACAAGCGGAGAGAAATCTGCAGTACCTTAAAATTTTAAAAGGATTTGCCCCAAGACAAATTATTGCCTCTTTTTTTTTTAATTTTTTCCTGGTATGAAGCAACAGTACAGATCTAGACCTTGCTTGGTCTAAGCCATGCTGTCTTTTTCAGTTCTGACATATTTTTAAGTCCTTGCCTTGATAAAATCTTCACAAAATAGTGATTAGTTCTTAGCTTGGTGCTATAAAATAGATACAATAGTATAACACACAGAAAAACTTTGAAGTACTATTCTGTTATAAAGGGATATAAAATAATCCAAGTGAACACTGAAACTTTTACCAATTTAGTTACACATATATAACTGTAGTTATAGTTTGACTGCAAAAAAAAAAAAGACAATAATCCCCACAGACACCTTGTAAAATCTCTCAAAGTAGAGGCTGGCTACAAATATTGGAGAGCAGTGTCTGTGTGTAGCTATTTCTGTGCTCTACTCTTTAGTAGACACTTAACAACAGAACTACATCAGGCTCTGCTCCCTTGTTGAGCAGTTAAGTTGGCAATTGTAGGAGGAAGATCGAACCACAGCTCAGACACGCAGTGCAAGAGAAGTGCTACTGCTGTTTGGTGACCACAATTTAAAACAGGGAAGAACTACAGAATGTTCTGTCCGTCTCCATGTGGCTTTATCAACTGGCATAAATAAAACACAGAAGTAACTAAGAGAGACAGCTCACAAGATAAAGAAAATATAAACTGTGACAGAGTGAGTTTAAGATGCGGTTGCTATGTTACCTTGCACCGTAAGGAAGACTGATGCTGTGGTAGATCCCCCCTCGTTAGAAGCGATGCAGTCGTACTTGCCAGCATCCGTGAGCTTCACAGCCTTCACCTCTAAAGACAGGTTGCTCATCATCCTTATTCGCAGGGGCTCCGTAAGCCTCACATCCCTGCCATTTCTCTGCCAGGTGAGATTGTAACGCACCGTGCTTAAAGTCAGGCAGGTCAAGACGGCTCCTTCGCCAGGGACAACCGTGACATTATTGGGAACCTGAATCATGGGCGGAGGCTCTGTGTCAAAAAACCAGAGGAACAAAATCATAAGAGAAAAACATTTGGGAACCTTTGCTTCCTTTGTGGAGTCTTGATAAACAACTTAAGTACATTGTAGTGTAAAAATAAAAAGTAACATTGGTTTAAAATTTTGTTTCATTTCACATTGCTGAAGCCATGAAACAGAACCCAGGGCAGCATCCCCATTCCCTGAACCTGAACTACTGCCAGGAGCTTACATCACAACAACACACCTGATTTAGGTCAAAATTATCGTATAAGGTGGGGTGAAAAATCACATCATGGGTGAGAGAGGAGGCGGCACTGTGCTCCTTGAGCTCATCTTGCTCTGGGGAAAGCCAGGAAGAGACAGAACCATAAAATCATAAAATGGTTTGGGTTGGAAGGGACCTTAAAGAACCACCAATAGTTCCAATCCCCTGCCATGGGCAGGGACACCTCCCACTAGACCAGGTTGCTCAAAGCCCCATCCAGCCTGGCCTTAAACACATCCCGTCATGGAACATCCACAGCTTCCCTAGGCAACCTGGGTGTCTTGCCACCCTCACAGTGAAGAACTTCTTCCTAATTTCTCATCTACATCTCCCCTCTTCCGGTTTGAAGCCATTACCCCTCACCCTATCACTACAAACCCTTGCAAAAAGCCCCTCCTCAGCTTTGTTGTAGGCCCCCTTCAGATCAGAAGGCCACAGCAACAGAAGGAAGAGACTGGACCACCGCCAGGTCTGAGTCTGTCCTCTGACTGAGGTGTGACCACACACGGTGGAACCTGAGCTACACACTAGATTTTTACAGGCTTTATATGAAAAAATAATGTTACTAGGAAGCTATTCTTACAGGAACAATGAAACCAAGACAATAGTTTTTCTAAGCATCATTATTGAGTTCTTTCCATGATGGCTTCTATAAGGGAATGTGAAAGGAGACCATCTGTTCCTTTAAGTTTATCTGATCAAGGACCTTGTCAAATGGGGTAAGGAAACAGGGAGGTAATAAACACAGTAGCAGAGACACAACCAGTCAATACTCTTGTCTGCCCTTGATCACCACGGTCTGTATTCTCTTCTTATTACATCTTTTTAAACTCTCTCTCTGTGTCATCTGCCTCCCTACTGCTTTTGTATGTCCTGCAAGGACTAAGTGACAGCTACTGGGGGACTGAGAGGGGAACGCAAGTGGACTGGGTGCCCACTACAGGAGGCAGACCAGGGGGTATAGGCACCACAGGCCTGTGGCATCAGCTACTGGAGCGACTGGGGTCTGAGTACCAGCTACTGGAGCAGGCAAAGATCTCAGACAATTCTTTAGTTCAAGTCTTAGGTAGTTTTGTTATCTTTTCCTTCCTATCTTGCACGTATCTTACGTTGTAACTTTCCCTATTTTTATGTTGTAAACATGATGTGTGTCCAGCAGATCGAGGGAGGTCCTCCTCCCCCTCTACTCTGCCCTAGTGAGACCTCACCTGGAGTCCTGTGTTCAGTTCTGGGCTCCCCAGTTCAAGAGGGACAGAGGCCTACTTGAGAGAGTCCAACAGAGGGCTATGAGGATGATTAAAGGACTGGAACACCTGCCTTATGAGGAAAGGTTGAGAGACCTGGGGCTTTTTAGTCTGGAGAAGAGAAGACTGAGAGGGGATCTAATTAATGTGTATAAATAGATGAGGGCTGGGTGTCATGAAGAAAGGGGCAACCTCTTTCCACTTGTGCCCTACGATAGGACAAGGGGCAATGGATACAAGCTAGAGCACAGGAAGTTCCACCTCAACATGAGGAGGAACTTCTTTACTGTGAGGGTTACAGAGCACTGGAATGGGCTCCCCAGAGAGGCTGTGGAGGCTCCTTCTCTGGAGACTTTCAAGACCTGTCTGGATGCATTCCTGTGTGACCTGCCCTAGCTTCTATAGTCCTGCTTGGCAGGAGGGTTGGACTTGATGATCTCCAGAGGTCTCTTCCAACCCCTAACATTCTATGATTCTATGATGTTGTAACTTTCCACTAACTTTCCACCCTACTCATCTGTACACTTCTATCTCACTCCTAGAAGAAAGCAGCTGCAATAGTTTTATACTGGAATATATACTGGAAACCACAGATGCTTGAAATAGGAGCTGTCATCCTGATCCTTCTTGAGATATCACTGATAAAGGAGGGAACATTTAAATGGTTGAGAAAGGGAAATACGCTATGGATCACTTTACACATTCCCACTAAAAATATACATATTCCATTTGGTTTTCCCCAGATCAGTGGGGAAAGATCATTCATGAGTGAAGAAAGACCTGCAATGAGTAATATTCTGAGTGGGATGCTTCAGCAGAAATGAGACAGCTGTAAGAGCACAACCCAATCTGTATCAGAACACACAAAAAAACAATTATCCTAAGAAAAGCAAGGATAACAGGGAGTATAAAAAAGTCAATATTTATTAAGAGTGGGAGTTACTCCTAAGCTCAGAGCCAGCCATAGGTCCTCCTCATTTAAGTCTCCTGCAGGGTCTCAGAGGAGATTCACGAGCTTTATGTGCTAGATGAAGGCCAGTACAGCACTAAGATCCCCATCTTTTGAATGTCAGTCCAGTGGGGCATGACATCTTCTGGACTACACCAGGTTCTTAACGTAGTGATCCCCCAGCAAAGCTGAACGCAGACAATTTCTTCACTGTAGTCGAGGTGCCTGCACAAGCTAACAAGCCATCTGACATTTTAAAGATTTAATACCAGTAAGAGAAAGTCAAACTCAAGTGTTTGCTTTTTCTGCAGCTAGAAAATGTTGACACAGTTCCAATACCTTTCATGCAGCACTTGACAAAATGGAATATCTGTGATATACTGCCTGTCAGCTGGGCAAACTAAGAATACTTGAGAAGATTGTTTACTTTGCTTAAAGAAGAAATTTCAAGTCATTTTCTTCCAAATACTTGTACACAAGGATTTCAAAGCATCTCCCTCACATTAATCCCCTGTATGGCTCAAAAGAGAACTAACTGCTCATGTTTACACAATGAGTCAGTCTCAGTCGCTCTCTCAGTGCTCCGTAAATAAGAGGATACAGGAATTTTTCCCCTCATTTTTCTTGACTTTCAAGCACCACCAATATCCCAAGAAAAGATTTAGGATTCTCTTTCAGTTTTCTCTGTGAGGAGGAGGATTGTTGCAACTTCCAGACCCAGAATCTTTTTGCTCACAATTTCTGGGGTAGAATCACAGAATCCCAGCATGGTGGGAGGGAGGAGGAGACTCCACAACCTCTCTGGGCAGCCTGGGCCAGGCTCTGCCACCCTCACAGCAAAGAATTTTTTCCTCCTGCTCAGATGGAACCTCCTGGGTTCCAGTTTGTGTCTGTTGCCCCGTGTCCTGTCACTGGGGACCACACACGAGTCTGGCCCTGTCCTCTTGCCCCCCACCCTTTAGATATTAATGAGCATTGATCAGATCCCCTCTCAGTCTTCTCCAGGCTAAACAGCCCCAGGGCTCTCAGCCTTTCCTCAGCACAGAGATGCTCCAGTCTCTTAATCATCCTTGTAGCCTCTGCTGGACTCTTTCCAGTATATAACAGCTTCTTGTCCTCCAAAACATGGTATTAAACAGGCACCTGGGAATACCCTAACTGCCTGAAGGATTTTCGTAGCCAAAATATAAAATAGTGATCTAGAGCTAGGACTTGGGTAAGCGTTGATGTTACTGTTCTACGTGAATACTTTGTGTGACTAAAAGGATGTTCCTCTCCTCAAATCCACCACTTGGTCCAGAAGGCTCTTTCTCTACAAACTGTGCCTAGCACGGAATCAGTGATACCACACTAGTTTCTTCAGATTTGCTCATACTGCAGAGAGAGGAACATCTTTGCCTGGAAAAAGAGAAGGTGAAGGGATACACAGTCACCCTCTTCAACTACTGAGTGGGTTGTTTTAGAGAATACAGAGTCTTCTCGACACACACAAAAAAAAGATGAAAGTCTGTGGTCATAATGCGCATCAGGGGAAATTCTGAAAAGACACACAAAATATTTTCCTAGTGTGGGTAGAGTTAAGCACCGAAGGCTGCCCATGGAACTTGTGAAATCTCTATCCGTGGGGACATTCAAAGTTCGACTGGACAAGTTCCTGAGAAACATCAAGCTTGGAAGTTAATTCTGCTTTGAGCTGTGAGTTGAACCAAAGGTCCCTTCAGCCTAAATTGTTTTGCGAGTCTATAATTCCTAACCCACTTTAACCTGAATTCACTACTACAGGAGATAAAAGGGAAGACAACTTCCATTTCAAGCAAAATGAAACTCTGAGGCTGAACTCCAGCTGCTGCTCTGAGCTCTGTTATCCTCGCTGCCACTCTAAAGTAACTCAGCTCCCATACTTTCCCTAGTCAAAGCAACAGCTGATACTTCTGCCTGACAGATGACTGATCAATACCAACAGAAGGCTACAGAAAATGGATTTGTATTTCAAAATATAAATTATTTCTCCCTGTCCCTCAGACTGCATTGCAACTGTGAAAAATTAAATGACAAAATTTGCTGTAGTATATGGACAAGGTTTTCATCCACCCACCCTCATGTGTAATAAGATCTTCTTCTTAATTTTTCCTGCAAATCATCTTCCTGCAGAAGACCTCTGTCTGCTGCAGCAGTTCAAGACTATGCCTGTCTGTAGTTTCCTTCATCTGTGCTCGGGGTGCATCTTGATTTACAGTTACTGAAACTAAACTCCTTCAATAATAATCCAAAAAAGGATTAACTTTGTGAAGCCTGATGTTTTCCTGTGGGAAACATTTCTAGCTGATCTGCAGCTGAAACTCTCAACATCATAATCTGCAGGCAATGACCAATGTCCACATGTCCAGCAGTGTAGCTCCAGCAGCATAGCTCCACATTTGCCTTCTTGACCAACATTGACCAACTTTATTCTCTTCCTGGCTCCCACTCCAAATTTTTTTTTATGTCCAAAGGATGACACTGCTTGCTTGTCAGGAAGGATTATCTCTTACCACAACCAACTTTCAGTAATAATTGGGCATAATCACTTAGTGCCTCAAGGTTGAACAGGTCATTAACTGACATTAGGAAAATTCCCTCTTTCAGTAAGTGGAATATCAGTGCTTTCTGCTTTGAAGCTGCTTTAACACATAACGCACACGAACTCAGACTAAATGCATGGCCAGATTTATAACTAGTTATCCTTCAAATTGAGATTTTTATGATTTATGAACATTTAAAATTAAACTTAAAATAAACCAAAACAAACAGTGATTAAATTATCTATTGGGTAGATAATGATGGCCATTTTGGGGCTAGCAACCAAATACTACTGCTTATTCAAAATTCTCTTTGTGATTAGCCCATTTTATTCCTCATTTAATTTTACTTCCTTCATCCTAGCTACTCACTTCTAAAAAATTCAAGTTAATTGATGAGAAAAGATTTCCAATAATATACTGAGTCTTGTTTTAAAAAAAACACAACAGAAATGCAAGTTGAATGCAACTTTTCTAATTCCTCATCCACCAGATAATACATACACACATGCAATCAAATAAACATATAATTGCTACAGCTTGAAATAAAAGCTATTTCAGTTTCTGCTTCTACCAGCCCTATCTATTCTACAAGCCCAAGTGGGAGCGGGAACTAATTAAAACCAATCCAATGTTAATTTTAAAACAGATGTGCTGAATAAACATCAGCACACTCCTGTACTTGGGTGCAAAAAGCCACAATATCCCTAGAACTGGGAATGTATTTTACTGGCCCCAAGTGCCATTGCTCTCTGCTCAGTGTTCCAGCACAAGGCATCACCACACTTCAGTGTAGAAGGATGGACCGCTACCCACCTGAGACATCCAGAAACGTCTGCGCGCGCCCAGTTCCTGCACTGCTGGTTGCCGTACATTCATAAAAACCTTCATCGGACAAGGAGACCGTGGCGATTTCCCAGCTCATACTGGATGATTCTCTGGAGGAAGAAAAAGGCATACTCACTAAATCCCTGAATCATAGAATCATTTTGGTTGGAAAAGACCTTTAAGATCATCAAGTTCAACCATTAATCCAGCACTGCCAGGTTACAGGAAACTGAAGGAATCAAGTGTTACAAGAACTTGGTTTCCTGACTATAGACGTAGGAGATTTTCAAAACAATTAAGAGGAAAAACAGACCTTCTGATGAATTGCACTGGATCTGGCCTTATGGATTTTACTTAAAGAAACAATATATGCATCGTCAGAAAAAGAAATACCAGTTTTGGCAGAATATCTCACTTGCACTTCTACAAATATGCTTTTAACAGGCAACAGTTTAACAGTCAATTGCCTTCAACATATGACAACAGTTACCCCACAGTAACTAAACCCTTTCTGTTTGCAGCCATTCACTCAGCTGCTCATGCTCTACTGTTATATTTACTACTGGAGAAGATACCTTAATACTGACAAATTTCTCTGTAGAGCCAGTATGTGGTACCAACCCTGTGGCTCCTACCAGCAAGGTTAACAAAGGGTTCATCCTCCCAGCCTAAGTATCTCAAACTCTCAGGTCCAGAATGGGGCTACACCTAAAGGAGAGTCCATCTTTTACCAGATGCAAGCTGCTTTCCCCACCTCTATATGCAAATCCACTATTGGGTTCTGACAGCGGAGAGAGCTGCATCTACACTACTGCAAAGTTACTACATCCAGGCAGCTCTCTTTGTACTTTGGAATGGTTGGACTCGATGATCTTAAAGGTCTCTTCCAACTAAAATGATTCTATGATTCTACTGTTTAAACTGCAGGGACTGTCTCTATCCCAAACACAATCCAGCAAAACATGAAGTATTGGTGTGAGGAGGACTCTGACTTCTGCTCTGCTGGCTGCACCTCTGAACTTCTGACAAGCATTAACAGCAATAATACAATATTCTGCCTAGTCATACACAAGTACACAGCACAACACATATAGAGACAGAATTGATGGATTCGTGACTGAAAACAGATGGTTTGGCACAGAAGAGATGTGAGCAAGATAATATAACAGGAATTCAGATAAATAGTTGCAGGTTTTCTTTAAATTACAGCAAGGGCAGAGATGATAAGCAATAACACCATGTATTTATCACATACAGTGTTAAAGATGAGGAAAAGAAAAGTATGACTACATTGGCTGGTGGCTATGTGTGCTCAAAAACACTCTTAGAGCTTCTCAAGATTCAAAACCACATTTTGTACAACTAATGGTGCAAGAGACACACAGATGAGGACAGAAATGAGCAAAACAGCGGTTCTTCTGCAGCCTCCCAGCACTCCCTGTGGCCTGTTGCTATGGCTCATAAACAAAACTGATGAGCACCAAAATATCTGTGATAGCTTTGGCAAGTAATTGCCACCTTCTGGGAAAACACTAAATTAGTGAACCCTTTGTCTCTCTTTTGTTTGTCTGATTTAGCAACCCTTAAAGGACATAGAAAGAACAAGAGACTTGGAATACGTGCAAGTTCAATGCAGTAGCAGCATGAGACAGACAATCCAGCTACATCACCAATGAAAACAGTACATCGTGACCTTAAATGGCTTCCTCCTCTCCTACTTCATACTTACTATAGATAACCTAATATATCACATATCAAAGCCACGACACTTTACAGTGCAATGCTGGCAAATGGACATGTCAGTAACTGCCAACACTAAAGAGTAAGGTAGCGCTTTTTCCAGGTAAAAAGTAAGCAACTTCTCTTTTTCATGGAAGACATGTCAAAAATGAAGTTACGCAATCCTATTCTTCTTCATTCCCGGCTTTTGCTATACCCCAGCTGTCAAACATGGAAGTCTCAAGAACAGAAGCATAAAAGGAAATGCGTCCAGAGTGGAAAAGCCTGGCAGAGCCCTGTGGTGGTCTATTAAATAAAAAGAAATACAACAATGGGAGCAATGAATAATACACACCTCACAGCACAATTGGCACTGATTGTAAAGAGAAGCAACCACACACAACTCTGCAGCATGTGTTATTGGGATAACCCAGCACCTTTCAGCATGAAGTCATTAATTTATGATTATTAATGAACAAAATGAATTAGATTTCTCGTCAGAATTTCACACACTATTTTTGCTGATTCTGACCTTTGCAGGGTTGGTGGGATCTGCAGTTATAATACAGAATGGATTTTCAAGACTCATTAGTGCTTAGTTCCTACTGATATCCCACTGGCATGAGATGCTGAACTACTGTTCTCGGTCTCCTCAACCAGCTTTGTCAGAAATGCACCAAGATATTAATCAAAATCCAATTTTTCTTACTAGACCACCAAGGGATGCAGAAATTTAGAAAAACTAACCTGTTGCAATTTTAAAGACATTTCTCTTTTTTTACACACATTACTCATTTAAAATTTGGAATTATTATTACAGCTGAGAGTACCTCTGGAATCAAAGTAGAAAAAAAATTTGTCAAAGTATGCTCACTTCAAGAACCCTTAACCTATATTCATCCTAATGGTATTTTCACATAGATAAGTGTCATGATAGAATTACAATATTAAACATACAAATAATTTACCTTCTGAAATAGTTATTTTTTAAAAAAATG
The DNA here is from genome assembly GCA_013400335.1 of Eurystomus gularis. Classification (NCBI taxonomy): domain Eukaryota; kingdom Metazoa; phylum Chordata; class Aves; order Coraciiformes; family Coraciidae; genus Eurystomus; species Eurystomus gularis. Next base: position 85,287 of record VZZY01015577.1, read on the forward strand.
AATAAAGATGTCATCTTGTTGCCAAAACAAAACTCATTCAAACACATTTGATGCAGAGCAATAATAAAGCTCAAATTCTGGATTAAACTAATAAGTTGGACAAACCTGTATGGAAGTTCCCTACTAATAAAAAACAGCCCAGCCAAACTAGATCCTATTTAACTGTGATCAATAACATCTGGCTCGAGATATATTTGGTTAAGTTAACTTGGATCATCTGTTCATTCATGTGGTCTGTAATATGACAATGAAAAACACAGCCCAGTCATAAAGGTGCTGGATTTGTGAGTAGCAAGGAGGAGAAGTGTGTGGTTTGATAACTAAAGAATGGAAAATATGACACAGCTGCTGAAGTATGTGCCACGTTTGACTAAATGTAAATGGCACCTCATCAAAAAAAAGCTGCAGCATTTCACACTGCCAACAGCGTGCAAGGGAGCTTCAGAATATATTTATTTTGGTAGTCATGTACCTGCCAGTGAATGGTAGAACTCAGCCTTCAGTCTGCTCCTGAAGTGCTTCAGGCTCTACAAGAGGCTGCCCACGCTGTTTTCAAGTACAGACTTCATACCTCTATTTGCTTTCAACTCCCAGAATCGCAAGATGAACTTTATGAGCATTCTAATTCATAGAATCATAGAATGATTTGGGTTGGAAGGGACCTGCAAGATCATCTAGTTCCAATCCCCCTGTCATGGGCAGGGACACCTTCCACTAGACCAGATTAATTTATATTTTATAATATAATAACTCATCTCATAATTCATTTCTATCTTTTAAAATTCTTATCTCATTCCATAGATAAAGAACATACAGTGCATTTTCTATACAGAAACCTGAAGAGCTTCTGCTATAATCAGTATAAATTTTCCTATTTTGAGAGATTTTCCAATGATGAAAATTTTCACAGGACATACTTCTAGAGCATCCATAAAAGGCAATTAAAATAAAGAAAATTAACAATATATGTTACCAAATCCTCTATGTATCACTGGGGGAGGTGGGATGAGGAGTGTGTTCAAGAAAAAAGAAAACCTAGTTACAAATCTACTTTACATAACTTTAAAAAATATCACTTAAAAGCATTTGCCTTCTAGACTTTTAGATCCACCTTATCATAATTTAAGAGCACACATTTGAGGGGAATTTTGGCCTAAACCGTATAAACTCATCATTATATAGGGCATACACCCTCCTTAAACATTTCATATATATATCTATATCTATCTATCTATCTATATCTATCTATCTATCTATATCTATCTATCTATCTATCTATATCTATCTATCTATCTATCTATATCTATCTATCTATCTATCTATATATCTCCATAGAATAGAACCTCCCTCATTAATATCACCAAAAATAACAGAATGGAAGTAACAGGATATAAGCAGTATATAATACAGAGAAATCATAGGAAATAAAAGAGTATTGGGGGAAAAAAAAAGGTCACTACTTACTTGAAGAACTGATCCACTCCTAGCTTCACTCCATTTTTAGTAAAACGCTGGGTAAAAGGTATAAGACTTTCTACATGGCAAGGAACAGACCCTGGCTGTAAATAATATCCTGGAGTCTTGGTGGGCATTGTAACTTTTGGGGCATCTGAAGAAAGCAAATATTCCCCAAAAGATTATTAACAGCTGCTAACATTTATCTTTTCCTTTTATTAAAAAGAAATTGAATTTCTGATAAAGTTATACTTATTCTATGACATATACACTATATATATACTAATATACTTAGTCATACTTAATAGGTAATAACATTAATTCATCCATCATGATATCGGGGTAGAATTTTGGAAGGGAACAGCACAGAAAGTACTTGTATAAATTAGATAAAGATACTAGAAATCCATTTTCACTGATTCAGATATGACAAATGCACATTCAATTTAAGTGAAAAAATCTCTTACCAGGAGTAATACTAGAAAAAGAAACGCTTGAAACTCTCTGAAAAAGGTAATCATCCTTGTCATAGCCTGTTATTTTAACAAAAAAAGCTTCATCTGGTGGAATGAAGTCAGAAATATTCCATAGTCCATAGGGCTTTCTGTCGGGATAGTATTTCACAGGCAAGGTCTTAAGGAGCTCCCCTGTAATACTCAGAAGTTCCAGCCTGTCTACTCTAGCTGGAAGAAAGATCCCTGTGGTATTGAGCAGCACAAAGGTAGGAATCCCTAGAAAAACAGAAACAGGCTATTTTCAGGGTTAAGAAAAATAAATAATTAAAGAAAGGAAAGCTGAAATTCCAGATGTATGTCTCTCTACCCCATGAATGCACCATTCAGCTTCAACCCTTACTTACTAAGTAGCAAAATACCAAAGCTGTGCTAAGCTGTGCTCCGCTTATTAGCTGTCTGGAGACACAGTGCTGATGAGGGTTTAAATTACCCATTTCCAACAGGTGTTCCTCAAATAGCAGCCTCTTTATTAACTCCTCACAGTGCCGCAGGGCTGAAGGCTTCTTCTAGAGATCCAAAAGCAACAGGAACCACGTTGAGGCATTTAATAGCTAAAAATATCTGTGTTTATGGGACATAAAAAAACCAAGCTAATACAAAAAAATACCACAGTACGATAAAACAGGAATTTTGGCTACTCTCACACATTCAAGCCTCAAGGACCAACCAAGAGCAGCTGCAAACTGATCACAAAGTTCACCAAAGAGATCATCACAGAGTCCTATCTGATTCTGGGTGCTCAAAACCAGTTTTGGCTTAGCATGGACTGAAACGGAAACAAACCTTGTACTGGTCTGCTGGATGTTTTTTTGAAGTCCAACGTTGGCTTCCTAGAGAATCCAGCTCGAAAGTCAATGGTGCTGAGACCCGTGATCCGAACAGAGTGCCTTCCACTGCTCGAGGTCTGGAAAAGCAACACAGATGATAGGCATAATTAGCATTTTGGAAATTTTTGGGAAGTTTCTGATCCATCCACTGAGCTCAGTAGAAAGGCTTCAGCTTCCATTAAAAAAAACAAGACAGAAAGGTGGCTTATGTCAGAAGTTGTAAGTAACAATGCCTTTAACAAAGCTGTTCGTGTAGATATTGGGCCCTACAATTGTAACATCATCAAAAATAACTGATTTGCCTTGGAGGTAAATCACGACAAGAAAACACAGGATCCGTAAGTACTTGTCACGTGGCAGTGACTGGAATGGGAGACTATCTGAAATTAGGATTTTGACCATTATAAAGTACACTGCAAAATGGTAAATTAAACAAGTTAACAGAAAAATCAATGTAAATTTTTTGCCGATGATATATATAAACTTCCAGTGCTTCAATAATTTATTTTACCTTTTTATTTCCTAGTAAGCTCCCTTTCTAGATTTACATGGAACTGATTTTACCCATGAGGTATATGCAAACATCACAGGCACTACTTATCAGTAAACAAGTAGCAAGTACAGACCTTCCTCAACAAATCCTCTATATTAAAGGGTCAGGGCAATCCCAAGCACAAATCCTGGCTGGGTGGAGTATGGATTGAGATCAGTCCTGAGAAGACTTGGGGGTGCTGGCTGATGAAAAGCTGGACTTGAGCCAGCAACGTGCGCTCACAGCCCAGAAGCCAATGGCATCCTGGGCTGCATCCCCAGCAGCGTGGGCAGCAGGACAAGGGAGGGGATTCTGCCTCTCTGCTCTGCTCTGGGGAGACCCCCCTGTAGTGCTGGGGCCAGCTCTGGAGTCCTCAGCACTAGAAAGACATGGACCTTTTGGAGCAGGGCCAGAGGAGGCCACAGCAATGATGCAAGAGCGGGAACCCCTCTGCTGTGAGGCCAGGCTGAGAGAGTTGGGGTTGTTCAGCCTGGAGAAGAGAAGGCTCCAGGAAGACCTTCTTGTAGCCTTCCGGTACTTAAAGGGGTCTACAAGAAAGCTCGGGAGGGACTTTTTACAAGGGCTTCTAGTGATGGGACAAGGGGTAATGTGTTCAGACTGGAAGGGAGATTTAGATGAGATGTAAGGAAGAAGTTCTTCACTCTGAGGGTGGTGAGACACTGGAACAGGTTGCCCAGGGAGGTTGTGAATGCTCAAGACCAGGTCTGATGGGGCCTTGCGCAACCTGGTCTAGTGGGAGGTGTCCCTGCCCATGGCTTGGGGGTTGGAACTAGATGATCTTGAAGGTCCCCTCCAACCCAACCCATTCTATGATTCTTTCCTAACCAAGGTTTCAGTGGGAAAGCAGCAGATGCAGAAGTACCTCGCCTCTGTTCTCCATGCCCACCTTGTCATTCATGTTGAATCATCAAAAAAACCAAACCACAAAAACACTCCTCCACGCATCCACCCACTCTTGAAAAGCCTCAGCTTTGTGTTGTTCAAGGGTAGAGCTGCTTTTATGTAAGTCCTCAATCTGAAAATTATTTTGATTTACCTTTAAGTTAGTTTCTATCATTCTAGTCTGAGAAAAAAAAAAGAGCAACTACTACTTGCCAAGAGCACACAGGCTTTGCTCCCATCTACTTCCACAGTATTCAGGTGTTAGGGAAAAAAAAACAAAGCACCAAAAAACACACAACCAAACGAAACCCCACTGCTGCATTGCGCTGAGCCTGGGATCGGATTTTTACAGATGTAACAACAGACCCATGGACAATCTGAACTAGAATAGGGGGAAAATATAGATGCCAAAGGCCAGGAAGAGTCATACCTAAGCTACATCATGCCAAGATCAAATCTGCAGATAGTAGAACCTACTCGGAGTTTTTGCTTGAGGGAGATGATACAGCATATGGGACTTGCAATGTGAAAAAATATCAATATTACAATGAAATAATTCCACTGAGCTTTATCTATCTAGAGAATATTATCTCATCCAGTCTCAAATAACAGGTTCTTCAGTTTAGTTTTATCGCCTCTGGTATCACTGCTTGTGAATATTAAATTAAATAGTTGTTTCTTATAACTGACTGCCCAGGGACAGCCATTTAGACACTATGATAAATCGATGTCAATCTGATTAAAGCACCCTCTATTTCCTTCTCTTTGGGTAGCCTTTCACCTCCAAAAAATCACTGCTAAAGCCTTTTTTTATAGGAACCAGCTGTTAACAATACAAAGAAGTATTTCCATGTAAGTCTTCAATCACAGGCTTGAAATCTTAGTGTGAGCAAAACAAGCAACTGACTAAAAGTAAACAAACCATAGAAAAATACACTGGAAGAATTTTTCTCTTTATGAATCATCCAGACTTTTGGATATTTGGGAATTTTTAAGGCTAAAATAACCTTATAAAATTTTACTGTTTGCTAGTAACAATAAATGCAGTTATCCTTGCCACACCTAGGAGCTGGCAGGCTTCTGCAAACACCTAAGAACACATTTCATCCTGGATTGCTTTCCAATCACCATCTCTTCTCATTATTTGTAGTTTGAGCAATCACATGTTTGTCACATAAGAGGAAAAAAAATGCTTTCCCATCTTACAAACGCAAAATAAAATTGCCCCAAAGGCTATTTTTTTCCTCCCTTTTCTTCAATCACACAGCGATCACTTAAGCAGCAGGGAAGTCTTTGTGGCATTGCTCAGCTGAAGCAGCTTTGGCCTATCGATCAACCACTGAACCAGCAGCCGCTGATGGCTCCTCACCCCTGCTTCTACCCCCCTGACTCACCTCCTTTTCAACCAAAAACTCCTGGCAGGTGAGGCCTTGAAGGAGGAATTAGATACACCTGACTTCTAATGCTGCTGTGCTGGAGCTTGCAGGTAACTGATGTTTGATGCTCCCAAACTGCTCCAAAGAAATTTGTCCACAGGACAGGTCTTTGTGGGAGGAATTTAGCAAAAGCAAACTGATCATAGAATAGAATCACAGAATTGTTCTGGTTGGAAGAGACCCTTCAGGTCATCAAGTCCAACCATTAACCCAGCACTGCCAGGTCACCACTAAACCATGTCCCTCAGCACCACATCTCCATGGCTTTCAAAACCCTCAAGAGATGGGGACTCCACCACTGCCCTGGGAAGCGTGGGCCAGGCTTTCACAACCCTTTCAGAGAAGACATTTTTGCTCATGCCCAACCTAAACCTCCCCTGGTGCAACTTGAGGCCATTTCCTCTTGTTCTATCACTTGTTTCTTGGGAGAAGAGACCAACCCCACCTCACTCCAACCTCCTTTCAGGGAGTTGTCAAAAGCAAGAAGGTTTCCCCTGAGCCTCCTTTTCTCCAGGCTCAACAACCCCGAGGTCCCTCAGCTGCTTCTCACAAGACTTGCGCTCTAGACCCTTCCCCAGCTTTGTTGCCCTTCTGTGGACATGCTCCAGCCCCTCAATATCCTTCTTGTAGTGAAAGGTCCAAAACTGAATTCAGGATTTGAGGTGCAGCCTCACCAGTGATGCTCCCTCTCCCATTAAACAAGCCAGACTGCTCCTGTTGAGGTCCATCTCTTGGTAGGTATCTCAGCAGCAGAAGCAGCAGATAAATTTAGTCCCACACTAGCTCTCAGGTGCAGAGAACACATTCAACAGCAGGACCGTCTTTCCGAAGAAGTATCCTGCCTTCTGCACAAACCCTGTATTGTTTCTGATACACTCTGGAGAGAGAAGCCATGTGCTCATCTCATGGCATGGCTCTTTGAAAGAACTTCTGCCATCTTGTAAGCCAAGGGGGCTGTAGCAGACCTGGAAGGAAAGCTTCTTTATAAAATACACATGCATGCACATGTCCTCATAAGTGAAGCACCTGAAAACAACTGGAGGCCCCCTGGAGCACGGGACGCAACTGTATTGTGAAGTGTGAATTTTAAGATTAGTCAAAGCTGTTATGTAAAGACTTCACTGAGCACTAAAATTGCACTAACGTGTGTTCGTGGATTAAGGTGGGATCTTCTTGGACTGGTTGTTCTCCACCTGATGTCACAGTGGCTAATACTGTTTAGGTCACCATGATTTGTTATCATACTAAAATGACAAATTTTTGCACTTTTGGGTGACAAGCACCTATAGAAGCTGTTCACAAGAATCTAATTAAGATCTGGCTTGCCTATGAAAGTTAAAGTAATTACAATATTTCAAGACCTGTAGTGATAGGACAAGAGGTAATGGCTTCAAACCAGAAGAGCGTAGATTTAGATTAGAAGTTAGGAAGAAGTTCTTCACTGTGAGGGTGGTGAGTCACTGGAACAGATTGCCCAGGGAAGTCACGGATGCTCCATCACTGGAGGTGTTCAAGGTGAGGTTGAATGGGGCTTTGAGCAACCTGGTCTAGCGGGAGATGTCCCTGCCATAGCAGGGGGGCTGGAACTAGATGATCGTGAAGGTCCCTTCCAACCCAAACCATTCTATGACATTCAAGACTTTTTTTCTTTTTACCCAAACTACATAAAGAGGAATGTTTTATTCTCCACAGAACTGGAGACAGCATTATGCTGAGTTTAGGAAAAAAAAAAAAAAGCCTTAAAAACCACCACTGCAGGAGTAGCCTGATGCTTTGCCCGGTACTGGTTTGCATCTAGTTGAACATGCTGGCCTGGTTCCAGCTGAGCCACTTGGCAGTTTACACCATGCTGAAAGCCAGACTCGGCTCTGGGAGAGCTTATTAGCTCCGAAGGGTGTTACACATTGAGCCAAGAAGAGTTGCAAGCTTCTCTCTCTGCAGTTTCTGGAACCCAGCAATTTGGGCACCACACTGCAGGCACACACAAGTGGTTCCACATGGCTCAGCTCACATCCAAAAAGGCCTCAGCTTAGCAACTGCAATGCGGGGCCAGCCACACAGGGATTTGGCTGCACTCCGCTCCCCTGTGCTGCAGGGCATTGAATGTTCACTAGACCTCAAGCTTAACCTAAAACATTCCAACAACCTACCAAGCTGGCTATCAAGGCTCTGACTGCAGGAAAAGTTCTCTCAGTACCCAGTATGTCTGATGTCATTAAGTCCAGCAGGACCCAAACCTTTTTATTTGTGTCTGCGTACCAGGTTTTTCAGCATTTATGGCCCTGGACGCAAAGACAAGACATTCAAGCAATTCTCCAAGGAGGTGCTGAGATCAACATGCTTTTCCAGTTCCAGCTCTTGCAGCAGCATCAATTGCTTCCTAGAGTGCTGTATGTGAATTAATAATCCTTTTCAGGCCACTTCTGTGCGTATGGCACAGACAACACAGCACGTGTCCACTTAGCACACCTCATCGGGAACTTGGCTACACAGGAACCCCTCTGCTGTGAGGCCAGGCTGAGAGAGTTGGGGTTGTTCAGCCTGGAGAGGAGAGGGCTCTGGGGGGACCTTCTTGTAGCCTTCCAGTACTTAACATGGGCCTACAAGAAAGATGAGGACAGACGTTTTAGCAGGACCTGTTGTGACAGGGCAAGGGATGACGGCTTTAAACTAAAAGAGGGAGGTTTACACTAGAGAGAAGGAAGAAATTTTTTACACTGAAGGTGGCACAGGCCCAGATCACCCAGAGAGATGGTTGATGCCCCATCCCTGGAAACAGATAAAGTTTGACAGGGCTCTGAGCAACCTGCTGTAGTTGCAGATGTCCCTGCTGAGTGCAGGGGAGGTTGGATTAGATGATCTTTAAAGGTCCCTTCCAAACCAGACTAGTTTGTGATTCTATGATCACTACTTAGGAGCTGGTTTATAGAATCATAGAATGGTTTGGGTTAGAAGGGACTGCAAAGATCATCTAGTTCCAACCCCCCTGCCGTGGCAGGGACACCTTTCACTAAAGCAGGTTGCTCAAGGCCTCTTGCTACAACTCTCAGAATCAGCAGGTGCAGTCGCTCTTCACCTGTTCCAGTGCACGCTGATCGTGCTCAGTGTAAGGAGCCTTCAACCAAACACTTGGGAAACTTTCCTACAGACTTTTGTGGGAGCAGCAACCTTTAGCTTAGGGAGCTTGATCAAAGTGTCATATTAAGTCACTACAGTCAGTTCCTAGAAGACTACTTCAGCAGAGTCTTAATGATCTTTTCTGGCTTAGTTATTACTGCTAACCATGTTGATCTCAACTTCTTAACATGTCCAAATCCTTCAGGATACATTCTGCACGTCTTATGCTAGGATAGGACTCACATGGACAAATTTATTTGCATACTTCAGCATTTAAATAATTTACTGTCAAGGAGTTTGAATTAAATATCTATTTTTTGACTTTGTGAACCTGCTAATTAAATCTCTGGCCTGCAAAGTGTACATCACCTCCCTCTCCCAAACATCCTATACATAGCAAAGCCCCACGCTCTCTACAGATTATCTGCTCACTATACCCCAGAAATTCAGTGCTGGCTTCATCCTTTTCCCATCCAAAGGAAAAAGAAGACCTAAGGAAATGGCTTAAGATAGTAACGTCTTAATAAGTTATCATCTTGGTAAGAGTTTTGTACTACTGCCTTCAGAATATGCCACAACACATAAGTCAGAAAAGATACTTATTATAACACAAACTCATCTATTAATATCTATGACAAATAAAATAGTAAATAATTATATAATGCCCCAACATAAGCTCTAAGACAAGTCATACATGATTTCAGCAAAAACTTTACCTTAATTGTCCACGTTCCAGGCTCTGGATCTTTGACATTTACTACCTTTGCAGAGTTGCGGATGTTTAGCAATTCATTCAGTCCTGATCCTTTACTGATCTGCTTGCCTAAAAAAACAGGGAGTAAATACAGCACTGAGTAAATACAGTATTGCCTAAAAAAAAAAATAAATAAAAAATCAGAGAGCAAATACAACACTGTTCTTCTCGACTCATGTATTTTTGATACTTAGTCGCTACTTAGAAGTCAATGATGTTAACAGCCAGAATTCCTTGTAATTATTTACCAAAATACTAAAAATGCTCATTAATTTTCACTCTTCTTATTCATTTGGGGATTTTAACACAGCCTGCAACAATATAGAGCTGTGGGGAGCCCAGAAAGCAAAACATGTTCTCTTCTTCAAACACTCAGCTCTCAGTGAAAGTAGGAAGCACCAAAACAAACCCCCTTGAACGGGATGATAGAGCAGACTGTCCCTGACCAACCTGCCAGCTGCCTGCCTCTTCACTCCTCCATCCTCTAGACCCATTTCAAGCAGGATAAACTGCACAAGTAAAAACCCATAAGCTAGGTTCTCCTGGTAGAGGGGCATTAGCATGTGACTAAGGGTGGAAAGGCATACGAGATCCTCATAGGGCCTTTAGCCTGTTAGACATCATAGACATCAATCAAAGAGCACAAGTTTTCAGCCTGCAGGATGTTGTGTGCAGGAACTGGTTCTCTACAGATGCATTCTGCTCCCTCAAGGCTGACTATGAAATATGATCAGCACTAAAGCCACATCTGGCTCTTTCAGAGCACTGAAGGGAAAGACGATGGTGAGAATGGGATGTCCCAGTGTCAATTTTTAAGACCTTATTAGACATGTCTCAATGAACTTCAGTGCAACTATGCAGATTTAGATGCATGGTGCTGACCTATGAGAAAGGAAAACATACAGATGGGGTCAAAGCTTCAGCTAAGACTGACAAGTGCACCCAGAACTGTCTGTTATCATGGTTTGAAGAAAGACACTGAGCAAAGAATGCCCCAGTGGAGGACAGACCAGCTTATATTGCAGAGAATCCATCATGTGCACAGAGTATTTCCAGGATACCAAAACTTAAGCTATATCCTTAGCCAAAAACCATCCAGAGAATACAAATTATGATCTGAATTTATTTCTGGAGCGCTGTTCAAGGTTCCACACAATAATGAGTGGTAGACGTGTTCAAAATATCTTCAATCACAGATTAGAGTCTACATCTGTCACTGTATTCCCCGTCACACCCTGGAGATAAGCATACAAAACAGGGTTTGATTCTGAATGCTCTCATAGCTCAAAGGATCTAGACCTTGGTTTACCTTTCACCACATTAAAAAACAAAACAAAACAAAACAAAAACAACTACATGACGGTTCAGTGACTACATAAATAAATGCAAAACAAAACAAAAGCATCCAGAAATTTGGAATGCAAGGACAAGGAGGATTTTCATTTTTTTCGGAGTCAAAAACATGGAACACTGGAAACAACTTAAATATCAGAAGTGCATATATCTAGAGATCTGTATTTTGAAAATAAAATAAAAATTTAAAATATCCTGAAATGCTGATACTGGTTTTCAAAATGTGAAAGACATTTATGTATCATTTACAAATTTACTGAAGAAAGTCAAGACGACTTGTCTTTTCATTCACTTTTTTAACTATCACAAAAGAAGGTACAAACTACTTCACCTAATGGATCATGAATTTCAATCGCTGGTGAAGGACCACTCAAGGACACTGTAACCTCTCTCAGACTCGGATCAAAAGGGATCTGCCAAGTGTTTACAGCCATGGTCAAATGGTCTGTAGACAAGAGATGCACTTTGGAGGCTTGAACTGCTTCTTCCACCCATTTCAACACCTAGAAGGGAAAATAAGAGTTGTTATCACACTGCCAAGCGTATTTATTGTTGAAATACTTTCTGCTGAAGTACTGTCTCTACTGTCATGTAGAGATCCCATGTTAAATTCTATTATAACAGAGGATCAGTACCTCCACCTATGATCTTCTTGTCTGGTGACACACAGCTACCACACCAACCTGAGAAACACGGCCATAAAGGACTTGCCCAATACAATCACCCAACACATCCATTTCAACGAAGAGACAGCACAACCAGCATTTCAACTTGCATCAGGAACACACAAGAGCAAAGGAATACACAGGAAAGAGAGCACCAACATAAGAACAAAGCTGTGCTTCAGCTTCTCCTGTTCAATGCACCAGTCAATATAAATGATAAGACAAAACAGACAGCCTGGAAAAACCACCAGAACTATGTGGTCTTACCAGTGCAGCTATCAGCTCTGAAGTGAATAGGCTTATTTGCCACATTAGGGAAAATATATTTTAAATATATTAGTGCTTAAAAGACATGCAATTTTATTAGAAGATACTCCTGAAGCCATGATCAGCATGTTTAAATGAGTACAGAAATAGACCTGGAGACACCTCTACACAACACAGAATGGTTTGGCTTGGAAGGGACCTTAAAGATCATCTAGTTCCAAACCTCCTGCCATAGGTAGGGACACTTCTCACTAGACCAGGTTGCTCAAAGCCCAATTCAACCTGTCTTGAACACATCCAGGGATAGAGCATCCACAACCTCCCTGGGCAACCTGTGCCCGTGTCTCGCCACCCTCCACATACATGTAGACTTTTAAAAAGGAATTAGGGATACAAATCTATGCATATTTCTCGTCACAAACTAACTAGTGATTGCCTGAAGCAAGAAGGAAAACCCCCTCATCCAGATGCACTGAGTAATTGCCATCTACGAACTTTTTCAATTTTTTTTTTTTTCCCCCTAAAACACTTAATAAAAATTACTACTAGTGGGCCTAGAAGAAAGTTGGGGAGGGACTTTTTGTAGAGTTAGGTTTGTGGTTGGACATGACGATTTTAAAGGTCTTTTCCAATCTAAATGATTCTATGATTTCTGAAAAGCAGGCACACATTTTATAAGCTGACCTATTGCGAATACAAAATGGAGCTGGCTCAAGATCTTCAGGGAAGTCCAACCAACACTAAACATCAGGCCTGGGCTCTCAAGCACACGTTATGCCAACTGCGTCTGACCTTAGGCCTGTGGAAATGTAGTTCCTTATATAAATACATACTGATCAAGTCAGATAAAGTATGATTTTTAGACCCTCTGGTTCCTCTAGTTGTACACTTACAAAGCTGACAGGGGGTTTGTCCTCAGTCTTGTATATTTAGTCTGTGCAGTTACTCTGCATAATTCAGCCAGATCACCTTAATTTCTACACTCCATAACCAAAAGGGAAATGCCACCATGTTTCCATCTCACAGGAGTATTACGCAAGCAGATACAGCAATGAAGCCCCTCCTTGGATACTACCAAAACTTCCGTAAATCTCAGCTAAAATTCCAGTTTATTAATTGTTTGCAGGCTGGCTGATGACCCTGAGGCTACTCAGAGGTCTTCTTATAGCAGAAATTGCCCTTGAAATAAAATGCATCATCCTAGAGAAGAATTACATTGTGCAACTGCAGAGAAAAAAGCAAAAACACCTTTGGTTTTAACCCCAATACATATCAGAAGTAGAAGCTACTGAGAGCAAGCAAGGGTCTTAAATTCCGAGTAGAACCTGACTCCAGTTTGGGGGAGTTTTTCAAGTTCCAAAATGAAAGTGGAAGGCAGCAAAATGACCCAGCTGTCCTAAGTCTGGTTGTAGCTCGCTTGTACAGTTGGTTTTTTATACATATATATCTATATATATAGTTAAAGAGAGAGAGAGAGAGTGTTAAATTTTTCCCCAAAGTTCAATAGGCAATTCTGGGAGATCCATTTCCCAATGCTGTCATTCCGAAGAGGTTTGCAAAACTGCTGTAACACTGGTTTGGAAGTAGATTTTTTTTTTTCCTTTGGGACCCTTACAGAAAGCCCCCAAAACAACTACAATTTTTGTTGTTCTGCCAAGATGTGACTTGATGAATATTAGTCGCAGGGGAAGGGCAAATACAGAAATAATTTATAACACATCGGAGAATTTGCTCTTGCAACCTGCCCTGCTGTCAGGTCATTTCTTGGAATACATATGGAAACCTGGAAAATCTACGGAGCACAGTCTCTATTCCCAATTGTTTACTCTGGGTCTCAAGAATCTTTCTCAAACAGTCAAAGCAATGGGATTTGAAGTTAACTGTTTCATTACTTAAATACACGTAGGTTCATACTTCCATCCAAAGAGAAACATACTCTAATAATGCTTTTAAACGCACGTCTGAAAATATGACAGCGAGAGTGCATGTGAAAGTTTTACTGTGAGAATAAATAATAAATTATACACAGAACTATAATTGTTTGTATAAAAAAACACATAAATGAGAAGTTTTACTGTTGAATCTCAAGCTCTTCAAGTTGGGAAACACAAGAATCAAGCCTGCCTGCTTTCAACTGCCTTTAGAACATCCCTTTGCAGTTGCTGTAGGATAGTCCTTACGGACATGATTACAGTCTATTTTTTCAAGTTCCATATAAACCAAGAAAGGACAGCTACAAGTAGTGGGGCTTTTTTCCTTCCTTGTTTGGCATTCCCTGTACAATACACATCAGCATGCAACTTGTCTTTCTTTGCTTATGAAAATTGACACTGGGAGGGAGGGAGAAGAGACAACAAGAGACACGGCTCTGCGAGAAACCTTAATTCTAAGCTGTCATTTTGAGCTTTTGACTTTGTCACCTTTGCATTATCCTTGTACAAGAATAATACTCCTCCTTCACAGTGGAGAGGCCTTTTACATTTCTAGCAAAGTGCTTCCTCACATAGCACCATCCAAACATACACTTGGTCCACACACACTACAAGCCTTTAGCACTTACCTGAGACATATAGGTGTAACTCCCAGGTTACCATCCTCTGCAACGACTAACAGCCAGAAGAAATAGAATCATAGAATGGTTTGAGTTGGAAGGGATCTTAAAGATCATCTAGTTTCAATCCCCTGCCATGGGCCTCCTACTAGAACAGGTTGCTCAAAGCCCCATGCAAGCTGGCCTTGAATATATCCAGTGATGGAGCATCCACAACTTCCCTGGGTAAACTGTGCCAGTGTCTCACCACCCTCACAGTGAAGAACTTCTTCCTAATTCCTAATCTAAATCTCCACTCTTCCAGTTTGACCCCATTACCCCCCATCTTATCACTACAAGCCCTTGTAAAAAGTCCCTCCCCAGCTTTCTTGTAGCCCCCTTCAGATACTGGAATGCTGCAATGAAGTCTCTCCAGAGCCTTCCCCTCAGAACTGGTCTTTTCTAGCAGGTTTGAGAGACTGCTGTTTACAACAAAGCATTCATGAGTGCAAAGAATACTGGACTCCATTCCAGATCCATGTGACTGTACAGACATTAACCTTCTGCACCTTCCCCACAAGAATGATGCCTTTTGCACCACATCTTTTAACATGTTCTGTTACCAGTCTTGTCCTATTCCTGGTCTTCAGGCCCCTCCCAATCTCCTCGTTCGCATCACTGCTTTTGTTCACAGGCTTCTCACCCAAACTCCAAACTCTTTTTTTTCATCTAGTCTCATCCATCTTTCAAGTCACTCAACACCACCCCCTTTTTCCACTAAAGTCAACACCATGTCTCCAATCCCCTTCACAGTCATTCTCAGTTCTCCTTCCCTCAGTGTTCCATATATGGAACATCCAGTTATACTTCCTTAAAATTCACTAAATCACTAAGAAAGCTGTATTTTTAAGCAGTCTAGGGAAAATTTTCCCTACTTACAGGAAGATTAGAATAAGAAAAATCAAGTAAGTGTTTCAATATGAAAAGAAACAGAAAACTACTGTTGTCTAGGTCAGCTGTTGTGAACTCCCAGCTTTAGCCATACTGCTCAGCCGCATTCCTCAGACACAGGAATGACTCATTTTCACCACAAACAATCAAAGTGGTCTGAACCACCAATGACTAATTTATCTCCACTGTTTTTAAGCTGTGCCAAATTCATACTCTGCTGATCATCACTGTTCATCTTAACACCAGGTCTGGCATCAGTACAAACCTCTGGGCATCAGAATCAGTCACAGGAATTTCCATTGCGAGGGGAATAAGTAAGTGTGGCGAAATAGAACTTCAGTTCAAGTCAAAATTAGTACCTTCGGGAAGGATGCAAATAAAATTGAATATGAAGATACAGAAGCTGTTCTTAATAGTAGAATTGAACCCACGTTTGACAAGTATTCACAATGCATTTTAATTTCAAGCTATTACTGCAAATTAAGCCCTGAGCCTACAAAAGCAGCCACAGAACCTCACGGCAGCCAAGGAAATCTCAGCCTAAAGAAACAACTTTCAAGATTAGGACTTAAATGCTTTAATAAAACAACCATAATAAACTTTCCAAGGCATTGGGAAGAAAGTGAGAATGCTGCCGTTCTTTCGGATGGAAAGACATTCATTTTAGACCTGATCCAACAGGATGAACATCTCAAAACTAGAGAGCAGTTTGATAAGTTTCAAACTGAAGACTCAAGTTAAGTACAGTAGTATTCATGAACTAATAGAAGTAGAGCTTCAAAACCAAAATTTGAACAGTAAACCTTTCCCTTTTAAGGACTCTGTCTGCAAAATACATTTTCTCCCTTACAGATAATTAATCAAATTTTAACAAATACGACAAAAACATATTTGGCCTATTACTATTAGAAATCTGTCACGGGTTTTTAGTATGGAGTTGTGTCTGGAAGTGATGGTACATCTGATACCCAAAGAAAGGCAAAATCTAGAAGAATTTTAGATAATAAAAACAAAACTTAGGCTTTGGAGTTTAAGAATTGTCAAAATATGACTTTCCTCATACTGTTAGAAGAGCTTCATTGAGCAAATCAGCAGAGATACTTATATATATATATATTTCACGCTTTGCTGAACTGAAGCCAACACAACTTTGTCAATCAACAATAATTTTGACCAAGTTAATGGCAGTAGTTGAGATCATAATCTCTTTTTCAGAAGTGACAAAAGGCAGGAAGTTTTCTCAGTCTTCTCAAGAACACAAGCACTGGATAAGTATCAAGGATTGTTTTGTTGTGTTTCCTTGTAGCTAGCTTGTAACATTGTGCATTAAGCGGAGAATGAAGCTAAGGGCAAGCACCAGAGCAATGGTTTGCAACTTGATACACTAAAAATAGCTTTCTTTGGGTTTTTTCAGGGTAGAACAATCAGAAATGGTTTAACAAAACAAGACGTTGGCTTGGCACTGTCAGTGACTTTGTAGCTCTTTCCTGATCTACAAGTCAGCATTCACTGTTTCTAGGCCCAAAACAGTCAATATGTTTTAGCATTTATCAACTTCATTCTTCACACATAGCTGACTACTCAGCTAAAAAGAAGGGCAAGGTTTATTTCTGCTGAATCTTGCCTGAAGAATATACCATAAACAGCTGATGAAGATTCTTGCTACATCTCCTGTTCATTTGCATCCATCCATTGGTGGATAAGCTCCTTGAAAACAGGATTTCTGATCCAGAAGTGAAATCTGCAGTGAAGGTTTTATTTGGGATGACAGCATTTTGTAAACTCATTCTTTGTCCCTTAGCCCAGACACCCTTAGCCCTTAGGTAAGGTCAATGGTCACCAGTCTTTTGGTTTTGATGGAAATTGTTGAACAGTTATTGTGGAAGACTTCTGGAAGTGATTTAGAGGGAGGTTTTTTGTACCTAGGCCATCTCTTACAGCCAATAGCCACTGAAGGGAGATGCGATTATATAAAGCAGCGCACTCTTCCCACCCCCTCAAAAAAACCCTGCAAGAACAGCAACTACTGATATCATCACTTCTTGATACAATCTCTGGCTCTTGTGCAGGCCATGCCTGTCTAGCCCGCAGATGAGGAGCCCATTATTTGCTCAAAGGAAAGGAGGGGAAATTTGCTACTGAAACCCTCTGCTTAAAACTCTACTCAAAATTTTCAGTGGTACACAGTGACAGACCAAGGAACAACAGGCACAAACTGGAACCCAAGAAGTTCCATCTGAACATGAGGGCGATGGAGCCTGGGCCCAGGCTGCCCAGAGATGTTGTGGAGTCTCCTTCTCTGGAAAGGTTCCAAACCTGTCTGGACACGATTGTGTGTAATCTGCTCTGGGTGACCCTGCTTTAGCAGATGATCTCCAGAGGCTCCTTCCAACCCCTACCATGCTGGGATTCTGTGATTCAAAGACAAACTAACCATTCAAGCAGAAGCTGGTATTCTTAGAAACAGGAAAGCACCAAGAAGTTCAGAAAGCCAGGGCAGGTGGCCAACAAACCCCTGCATGCCAGTTCTACTGAAGAACAATGTGTTGCCTGGCCACCTACAAGTGGCTTTTTCTGCTCTCTTCTACCTCCCCAAAACAGAAGAAAACAAAATAAAACAATCAAACAAAAAAATTATCCTAAAACTTCAGTCCTGGCAAAGAGCATTTTGCGCTGGGAGCATCATGATCACTTCTGTATAAAGGGATTTCACACAGAGAGAGGTTTTACCCTTCATAATGCAAGTAAGAACAAAACTCAGGTCACGAACTGCACAGTCCCAACAGCTCATTTCTTCTGACTTTTAACTTATGGAACTTTTGGAGGATAAATCCTCTGGGAAGCTCCTCCTTTTGATCACCTTCACATCTCTGCCAATACCTTGTAACATCCCAAACAAGAACATCAGTTTTTCTAGGCAACAACAATAGAAACCTGCAACTTCTCATTGTCTAAATTTTAGGAAAGAAAGAAAAAGGAACAAACCAAAGTAATTTTTTATTAAAAAACCTCATCTAGTTATTGACTGTACCAGGAAGTCAAAGGAAAATGTTTACAACATTTATAAACGATTCCAGCTCCCCAGATCACTAGCATGTGATTTCATCTCTCTCCAAATTATTTTCTTGTGCACTATTGAAATTTCATTTCTGCCTAAGATTCACTGGAGTTTTCAAAGAAAACAGTCATTGAAGGCTGTGGGTCAGCAATCATGATTACCAGAGGTGCACTGAAACAATAACCTCAATTTAAAAGTTAGCATAGGTACTTTGTGAACAATGAAACTTGCAAGCTCACACCTATCCATCCATAATGTGAAGAATGCTTTTGACCAGGCTTATTAGCAATCCTCTCTTGCTAACAAAATACTCATTTACAGCTGATACCACACTCACTCAGAGTAGGAAAGCCACTGGACTACTCAGAGCCTAGAACTGCTCCTTATTTTCACGGCTCTCTTCCCAGAAGCTCTCTGGCACAGGCAGAGGGAAGTTGGTGAGGTTGTTTAGATAGGACAGCCCACGCTTCCCTGACATAAATAAAAGGGGCAGAATTGCACTCTGATATAGCAGGTGGGAAAAGAAGGAAGGGAAAGGTGGAACACAGTCCACATACCAACAGTAGAGCAATTAGAATTTCCCCTTATGCTCCCTAAACCATGGTCAGGGCATTTAAAGATTTAGGCTATAAGCCACTGCCTTGTTTTCTCTATATATTGCAGAATTCAAGCAAAGTTACCTCATTAACTTGTTTTTTATCCAAGTGAAAAACTTGACCGGAACTTGTTGAGGCAATTTCTTCATAGACCTTGTAACCAATATGATTCCTGTCATCACAGTCTCCAGTCAGCACGAATACTACCTGTAGTAAAAAGAATACAACATAAATCATTAGGCACATGGTGCAAACTTTAGGAAAAGATTGCAGAGACAGCATTAAATATTCAAGGGAATATTCCCTTAAGATTTTTATTAACCAGATCAGTCAACTCTCTATTTAAAGAACAAAAAAGTTCCCCGGAATAGCAGCACCACAATCCCTTCTGTAAAAAGATTTCACCAAGCCTCACACAGAAGAATTTTTCCCTTCAATATTGAGAAAACAGGGCATGACATACATAAGCCAGCTCAGAGTGGAAATCCCCTCCGTACCTGTGATTGTTTCTGTTGAATGAGTTGAAGCACTTCGTGGGCAAGTCTGTAATCTTTGGACCGTGCATCAGTAAACACATAGATGAAAGAACCAGGCAGAGAAATTTCTAGAGCGATCTTTATTGCCCCAATGCTCATCTCTGGACAATCTCCACCACCCTGTTCGCAATCAGACGAAAAACAAGGTGTTTATCTAAGTCAAAATAACAAACCAAATCAGTTACTTTCTTCAGGAACATTCAAGAGAGATACTTCCTCAGCTTCTAAGAATTGATTCTCTCCTTTCTTCCTAAGCATTGTATGGCTTCTGCAGAAAGATGTCACAGACTCACACTCACAAGCAGCAACTGCAGCAATTCCTCAGGGAAAATAAAGTCAAAGGAAGGGTTGTGGTTAGCCCTGAAAATGGCTCGTGTCATGGTCACTCTTTTCTGGGAGCACCACATTTTGTTTAGTTCCAGCCCTTGTGACAGCTCCATTTCCTATACTCACGTGCTCCCTTACTGGCTGACAATTTAATCGCTCTGGTAAGACGCAGCAGACGTGGGAGGTCATTGTCAGACGCAGACGGGAAATGACCTCAGCCAAGCAGTGCTGAGCTCCAGGAAGACCTTTAGATACCAGAGCAGCAAGAACTTGACCTAGGCTTCACCCTGCAGGGCTGGCAATGCTGGGAGGGCAGCAGAGGGGTGCAGTTGATGTGTTCCCAACAAGCAGACAGCTGCAGTGCTGGAGATCATTCAGACCATGGGCTCAAGCAAAATGTTTCCAAGTATGACTTTATTTATCTTTATATGAAAGGATCAGTTTATCTTTTGAAATTAAGACTTAGAGGAAAACATTGTTTAAATAAAAGTTCACTTTAACTTTCATAAAAATTAAACTTGGCATATGGAAGACAGAACTTTCTAAAGAGCTGAGTATGACCTGTCAAACCTGCACCTGTAAACAGCAACACATCTCTGCACTTTCAAGATTAAATACAGAAGATATTTATCTCTATGATCGACATGCCTTCACACATACTGACATATAACTTTTCGCATGCTGAGAAGGAAGAAAAAAAAGGACAATGCTATTGTTGTGTCTATTTTTAATTCTTCAGATGCCTTAAAAAAAAAGTATGTTTTGAGGTTAAACATTCACACAAATGCCTAGACCAGAAAAAACCTCGTCTCCCATAGTTCTCCAGTCCTTAAGGATTTCAGCAGTCCCCAGTGAAATGGTTGTCAGTAACAATTTTTGATCTGTCAGTAGCTTTAATCCCATTTTGTAGCAAGAATATCAATAAACTTATGTTAAAGAACAGGTCTGTGGCCTCTGTTCTTTTTCTAAGTCAGCCCTTTCTAAATGAAGGTGGACTCCTAACAGCCTGGAATTCAAGACATAGTGCTCCAAAACCATTTTTGACACACATCAGAACTTTATTTTGGTGTTACTTACACAATCCTATGGGACAGATCAGTATATCCAAGTTATTTATTTCCTGCTTTTGTAAAGTATCATATTCAGCAAGACTCTTCCAGGGAAAGCTTTAATTTGTAGGCAAGGTCAAGATAACAGGTAATTTCTACAGGCACCTACCCGGAACAAGAAAATCTCTATTCCCCCTTCAGCCCTGCAATCGCTCTGTGGGCAGAGGGATTTTGTTGGAAAACAAGAGCTGAGCTTATACTGATGTCCAGGGAGGACAAGATTTGCAGTATTCCTGGAGAGCATATTTTCATTTAATATGTTTTACACATAAGAGTCCTTAAAATAATTTATCTTAACCTTAAATTTAGCTTTCTTCATTAATGACAATATTTGCTCTACACCCTTTTTCAAAACGAATCTACCTTCAAATTTCCCCTGCCTCCACAATATTCATTCTTGCATCTTTTAACTGCCTTTCTAGGAAAAATACTAATAGCAAACACGTAGGAACTGTTCACATTTTCTGGGAGAACTACTGCAAGATGACCTCTCAGTCCTGTTCTAATAACTTCTTTATATTTTGGCCCTTCAGCAATATAATGGATGAATAGGAGTCAGTGAAAGTCTCCATTTAGCTGAATGAACACATCTTGAAAGTAATTACAAAATATGCCATCAATCAGGATTAAAGAAATCTTAAATTCATTAGGTAGTAACTTTTAATCAACTTGCTTGTAAATGAATTTTTAAATTCCCAAAAGCTTAATCTAAATCATATACCTTTTAGAAAAAGCTGCAATTATTTTTCTGTATTTTTCTATACCTATTTAGAAAACAAAAAAAAAAATTAAGACTGGAAGGACTTTTAAAGTTTAAATTTCTCAGTGACAGAGAAAAGCATAACAGCTGGCATCTTCTACCTCCTGGAAAATTTACTATTGTTTCCTCTGAATCTCAGTCTTTCTGCCAACTTTTAAACTGCTCATTCTTCCCAAACTAGCACTATTGGCTTTCAATCTCTTATTACGGGGATTAGACTATGTGCCAGTTTCTAAGGGAGAGTCCGCCTGGCACTACTGACTCCAGCAAGGTTCTCCACAGGTCAGAAGCATTTTGCTTGATGAAAATACAAGACAAGAAGATCGTATTTTCTTTCCACAGAAGTAACTCCATTCGAATACTTCCCTTTCTTCCCATCACCCAATTCAGATGTCATTTGTGGTTCATTCTCGCCCAGAGGAAGTCCACCAAGGGAGACATACTGGTGTGCCAGTTCCAGCGCTGCCACTTGTCTCCTGAGCACAGCTACAGAAGCAATTCCTAGGGTTTGTGTAATGCAAGAGCATCCAAGTCAACCTCTGAATCAGGAGGTGCTAAGTAACGCCTAGCAGTGAGGGCAGTACCTAAGTAATACTTGGCCTTGCAGTTTTTGCACCTAAATTAATTAAAGCTAATGAAGGGTTTTTGCTGGAAATAGGTTCCAGAACATAGTAAAACAATTTACAAAAGTCTCTGTGAACAAGTGGCGGGACTAATTAAACTGCAAAATAAATGTTAGCATTATCTAACTGTTCTTTTTTGTGTTAGTGAACCAAGTCTTCATAAAATCATGAAACTTAAGATAAAGTAATTAATCATAATCATAAACTCAGATGACAAGAGAACAGGAAGACAACAGTTTGTGCAGGTAAAATGATAAGAGATAAATGGCCTTCCTCCCGATGAAGAATTGTAACAGAGACATCAACACGAGAGGAAAGGTTAGAGGGAGGAAATGAAGCCTTTGCTAGAACTATATAAAGAACAAACAAGTTACTCACCTGGACATAAAGTTCTCTGAGTTCAAATTGAAATTTCTTGGGATCTGTGGTTATCGTCACCGGACCAATTTCTAGGATGAAAAAAATTGAAAAATATGAGGAAAACACAAAGTTATCAAAAGACAACTTGAAGCAAAGAGCTAATGGTTTCAGATTCATAGAAATCTGGTAATAAAAAAGAAATTAAAAACACTTAAGAGAAAGGAATAATTGAGAATTATATCCCTCGAACTGAAATCTAGGATTCCAAATCTAGGCACTCTTGCCTGAAGGAGTATGCACCCTGTAGCTGGCTGGAAAAGCCCCGTGGGAGCCCAATACCCAACCTCAGTGTATCTAGCAGCAGTTGCCAGAAAGGACTGAAGCAGAATTAACTTTATTCACTATGTTTGCCATCTCTCTGTATATTGAGAAAAGTCCGGACAGCAAATTGAAGTCAACTGGGTGTGTAAGGAACGGCAGCACATATTTGAGCCTTTCCCAACCACACAAGCTGTACCACAAGCCTCCCTCTGCGCCTTCAACAATTGCCTTCCTAATTGGTATCAAATGTGATTCTCAGCAGCCCTTTTCCTACAGCTGTGATGTCCTGACAGTTTACCTTCCTCTGCCTTGGCACCCGCACGCTTCACTCCTGCCCTGTCCCTGTGCCAGTCACAGCATTCATCTAGCTCAGCAAGCTGGGTCAGGGTGCAAGGCCAAAAATAAACAGGCACAAAAAGAAAAAAAGTTCATGGATTTCTGTGAGTATAGTGCCCTAAACCACTCAAAGAGATCAGCTGAGTACCAGCACGCAAAATGGGGTTCAATTATGCTGTCAGGGTAAAAGAAAAGCATGAAACTGCAGCGGTGCCAATTTAACACAGCCATAGCTTACATGAAGCACTGCCTCAGCAGACCATACAGCGCTTTCCAAGCTCTATAAAACTTAATATGTACTCATCTGCCATATAAATGAGACTTTTTTCTTTTTTAAACAGTCCAAGGGTTTATTTTGCTGGAGTTTCAACAACAGCCCTCACTAAAGTCTACTATAATCACACACGTGTTGGCTTAGGGAGGCTCTATTAGCAATCGTCTTTTGCTAAGCATATGTTTTAATTTGTTTTGAAAGTCACCCAAGAGATCACACAAAACTTTTCCTAGAATATTAAACTGTCTTAAGGTATTTTTGTGTGAGTGGCTTTGAGTAATTTACCTGTGAATGTTACATACTAAAATGCTACACTGTAATCAAAAGATACATTAGAAGGACCTGCGGTTCCGCCACATACTCCATCCAGCTGTGCTCCCGCTCCTACCACTCCACTTGCCACCATCCTCCTTTGGGTTTTCCTTAAAGCAAAGACCCGTAATAAAACTATCTCCAAATTGTTCTGCTTCAAATTTCTCCCCTGCCAACCATTGTTCTAAAGCATATAATAGAACCTGGTTTATTCACTGAGCAAAACCACCAGCTCCATTATTCCCCATCAGTTGAGGGATTACAGTTTTAAATCCTAGAGCAGTAAATCCTTTGGAAAGATTTTCTTTCCCTATAAAATAAAAATCTGAAAAGCAGCATTACTTCAGCTAAGCTAAAGCGGCACGGCAAGTTTCGATCAGATGAGGACGTTGGCTTGTTTCCCTGCTCCAGCAGCCCACGGATGCCAAGCCTGAGGCTTTGCCAGCATGAGGCAGGATCACGCCAAGTCTCCGGCTGCCCTCTGCTGTGAGCTCAGCAAAGAGCAGACCTTTCAAATGGCACCTCCATTAGAGGTTGGAAAGGGAGTAGGGCCTGGTCAGCAACTAGGAAAGAGCTATCTGTTGTCAGGACAGGACCGAGACAAGGCGATCGAAGCACCCTCAGTAAGTTTGCAGACAACACCAGGTTGGGGGAAAGTGTTGATCTGCTTGAGGATCAGGAGGCTCTACAGAGGGATCTGGACAGGCTGGATCGATGGGCTGAGGCCAATGGGATAAGGTTCAACAATGCAAAGTGCCAGGTCCTGCACTAGGGCTACAATAACCCCCTGCAACATTCCAGGCTTGGGGAAGAACGGCTGGAGACTGCCCAGTGGAAAAGAACCTGGGGGTGCTGGTTGACAGTAGGCTGAAAATCAGCCAGCGTATGCTCAGGTGGCCAAGAAGGCCACCAGCATCCTGGCTTGGGTCAGCCCTAGTGTGGCCAGCAGGACTAGGGCACAGATCATCCCACTGGACTCGGCACTGGGGAGGCTGCCCCTCAAATCCCAGGGTCATTTTGGGCCCCTCAATCCAAGAAGGACATTGAGGGGCTGGAGCATGTCCAGAGAAGGGCAACAAAGCTGGGGAAGGGTCTAGAGCACAAGTCTTGTGAGGAGCAGCTGAGCTAACTGGGGTTGTACAACCTGGAGAAAAGGAGGCTCAGGGGAAACCTTCCTGCTCTCAACAACTCCCTGAAAGGCAGCTGGAGTGAGGTGGGGTTGGTCTCTTCTCCCATGTAGGAAGCAATATGAGAAGAGGAAATGGCCTCAAGTTGTGCCAGGGGAGGTTTAGGTTGGACATGAGGAAAAAGTCTTCTCTGAAAGGGTTGTGAAAGCCTGGCCCAGGCTGCCCAGGGCAGTGGTGGAGTCCCCATCCCTGGAGGGGTTTCAAAGCCATGGAGATGTGGTGCTGAGGGACTCAATGATCTTGTAAGTCACTTCCAGCTAGAAGGATTCAAGGATTCTATGATGCTAACACTCCTAGCATAAGAAAGCAACCACTTCTCTTCTACACCAGCTCTTATCTGAGGGACATAAGGAATACTTCCAAGTGTAAGCAGTGATGGTAGTACTTCATGTAAACCTAAAGGTACTGTGAGTTTGTCAACAATGAACTAATTAATTACTGACACAGAAAGCATCTGGAATGGCAATAGCCATCCAACTAGGGGCTGGTATCACTTTCCCATCTGTGTGACCTGATCTTCTCTCTGTTCCAAAAAGGACTTCAGGAAAGTTCTTACAGAAACTTAAATTACTGATGTGGTAAGAACCTCAAAAAATGTAAAGTCTACATTAAGTTGCAGTCGTCAATCTGGACACAGTTCTGTAGAATGAATGCACAGGGGCAGGTCTGAGATCCAGTGAGGTTGAGACACCAGTGCCTGTGTGATGCTGAACTACAGCACTGGTAAAGGATTATATAGACCATGATGGAGAATTGTTCTTAGAAGTCCGAAGAGCTAACTGTGAAGCACGAGTTCAGACAGTTTCTGAAGGAACTTAGAAGGTTTAACTGATTGACAGTACCACACTGTACAAGTTCACCTTGTGTAAGCACTTCCATCTAAACCATGCTGAAAAGCTCTGAGGCATTAAGCTAAGGTAAGACAGGTCTGCCCTAGTGAGGCCACAGCTGGAGTATTGTGTCCAGTGCTGGGCTCCCCAGTTCAAGAGAGACAAGGAACTACTGGGCAGAGTCCAGTAGAGGCTACAAAGACGCTGAAGAGAAATAGAGCATCTCTTCACTGAGGAAAGGCTGAGAGCTGGAGAAGAGAAGACTGAAAAGCGATCTGATCAATGCTGATCAATAGCTAAAGGACAGGTGTCAGGAGGATGGGGCCCGACTCTTGTCAGTGGTGCCTAGTGACAGGACAAGGGGCAGTGGGCACAAACTGGAACACCGTAAGTTCCAACTCAACACCAGGAGAAACTTCTTTCCTGTGAGGGTGGCAGAGCCTGGCCCAGGCTGCCCACAGAGGTTGTGGAGTCTCCTTCTCTGGAGAGATTCCAAACCCGCCTGGATGCGATCCTGGACAACTTGCTCTGGGTGACCCTGCTGGAACAGAGGGGTTGGAAGAGCTGATCTCTAGATCTAGTCCCTTCCAACCCCCACCATGCTGGGATTCTGTGAAGGAATCCCAAAAGGCATATAGTCAAGGTAATAGAAAATATTTGGGACTAGTTTGTTATGGAGGTCTCCCCACTGCTAATTACTCCAAAGCTGTCCTGGGTCCTCTAGAGATGACTATGTGAAAGGTGAGAAACCTGTACAGACACTAAGTCTTTGGTAGGCAGCAACTAAAGTCTCTTGTCTCAAAAGCACAATGTAAATGTCCGTTCTTTCAGACTGACTTGTGGATTCAAGACTTAATACTGCACACACACATAAAACTGATAACAGAGGGAACTTATTTTAAGGAATGGTTGCACAAGCCCAGATTTCCTAACCTGAAATCACAAAACTCAACCTAATCACTGTGGTATTTGAGCTCATAGCTAAACAAATACAACAACATGAAACTGAGTACCTGTCTGTTTGACAGAGATTAAGAATCTTGACACTTCCTTCCTGAGGCAAATCTGATATAAAGCATCTCCTCTGTAAATAAGGAAAAGGTGACCTGAGAAAGTGGCCATTCTGAAAGGCCCTGATGTTTTTCTGTGACTTTCCACCACACCTCAAATGGCTGCATGTTTACATACAAGCGGAACAGCAAGTACACTGGGAAAACCTCAAATTACCCACTGACACACAATCACACATAATTACCACTGAGGGTGATTGCAAATTTGGCGCTCCCTTAATCCTGACCACGTAAGACATCTGCACCAAATATCTGTTTTGGACAGCTGGATGCTTTAGATCTAGCAAAGGAATATGGAAGCCATTTGTCTACCTCTCATCAACTCAGAACACTGGATTTGTTTGTTCTGGAAAAGCAAAAAAAAACCTCTAACTGGTGTTTGGTAGCTGAAGGAATTTGGCAGAGACATTAAGCCCTGCAGAGAGCTGTGACCCACAGAATTCCTTCTTCTAATTCAGAGCAAGGATGCTTCCCGGATGCAAAACCATATACAGGATTAAAAACAAAACAAAACATCCCCCCAAAAAGCCCCCACACCTTTGGATGCTTCCAAAGAACGTATAAACTTCTTGACTAGTATGCTACAAAAGAAAAACACAAAACCAAACCACGTAGCAGCAACAAAAATCTGGTATTTTATAAACAAATGTTAATTACAACAGCCTTTTACTACATTCCTGTTCCATTACACACAACCATGTGTCATCCCAGTCCTACCAGTTTAATTGATATAATGTCAGTGTTCTGCTGATTTCTACCTGTGCATGTCTTTGCAATGGAGTGAAAGTGAGTAGATCAAAGTATACTTACTTATTTCTTCATTACACAGTATACAGCTCAAGAAAGATAAAGTTTCCCCCACCTTCTTACACAACGAGTATCTGAGTGGTAATTATCTTCCAGGTTCTGCTTTATTTATAAAGTGGACTGACTAACTTAGCACTGGGCAGCTGAAAAATAAGGATCTCAGTAAAACATGAGTGGTTTTTAAAGGTGTACCTTGAAAAATGAAATGTGTTCTATTAAATACCCCCACAAAAACCCATTTTCAGAGCTGAGGTATACATGAGATCGCTGCGTCTTCATCAGGAAGTCACATCTACAAAGCAATCACTGTTTTCACCGTTCACCATACATTCAAGTCCAAAAGTAGGAATAAGAACTTACATGTCAAAGTACACAAAGGAGTTTTTTGTATCTTCAAGCTGTCAAGTAAACGTCTTATTTTGGCACAATTTGGCGAGACTCTGATTTATCGGGATCACTGGAAATACATGTGTGGCAAAGTCAGGGGAAGAAGGGAAGATTTTGGATGCTGCAAATGGGAATCGGGTAACCCAGCAGAGTTTCCCTGGCACGTTTCTAACATACATCACGACTGACCTCTTGATATGTATGTCTGATGGCAGGGGGAAAATAAAAACTATTCACTGGGCATGGTTACATATGTTCAGTTCAAGCCTAGCACCAGTTTAAGCAGTTCCCATCTTGCCTTTCCATCCCAGTGCTGCTTGCCACCTATGAGAATCCACAGAGTTTTTGAGATCAGAAGACTAACATGGGTTTCATATATACATACACACTCCTGCCTGCTAATATTTTATATGTAGAAATATGTTGCCAAAAGAAACTGGTGTATAGTTATTCCATATCTACCAACAGTGCTGAGCACTGAGCTTCACACGCACTGAGCTTCACTCAGTTCAATGCACTTCTCAAGCTTCCTTCTCTGCATCCAACTCATTGTAAAGCTCTGCTTATAATGCTTCTGAAGACCTTTAGGAGTAGCTACCTGCCAAGGATCAAGAGAATAATTATAGGGATCCTCTCAAGCAGCCTCCAGCCAGCTGTCTGTCCTAAGGGCACATAAGCAGAAACCTTTAATTTCCTAAAAGCAATTAGGTCCTACATACCAGGACTTTGGCCCACTACAGATCACTCATGAGCTGCCATCAGAAATGTTTCACAAGCTCCCTTGTCCTTTCTGACACCAAGAGTATGATGACATGGGTGCAACTAAATATAAGAATAAGGTGACTTTTAATTATCATCTCAGAGTATAGCGAACAATTTATTTCCTCAAACATCTGACAAACAGACGTGAGAACAGAGGGGTTTTTTACTACTATGTTTTAACCATTAGTGCAATTAAAACACTGCTCCACTTTTAATTGATTGCAGATTTCTGTAGTAAACTACTAAAGCCAATGAAAATATAAGCAGGATACACTGAGGGTGATGAGACCCTGGCCCAGGTCGCCCAGAGAGGTGGTCAATGCCCCATCCCTGGAAACATTCCAGGTGAGTTTGGCCAGGGCTCCAAGCAACCTGCTCTAGTTGCAGATGTCCCTGCTGAGTGCAGAGAGTTGGACTAGATGACCTTGAAAGGTCCCTTCCCACCCAAACCAGTCTGTGATTCTATAATTACTTACCACCAAGAAAAGACACAATAAACAAACAAACTTAAAGCCTTCTGCTTTATGCTCTGAAGTGAGGGACACCCTCAACTTGTATCAAAGATGACAGAAGCTGTGTGGATGCTGAATTTTTCCAGAGGCGCAAGCAGCATTGGAGATGCTGCCTACAACCACAGTGAGTCCCCAAGGCCAACACACACCCCACTGGAAAGACCCCCCAACAAGCTCAGGGAGCACTGGAGCAAGCCAAGATGCTGAGCACTAGAACACAGAATAAGCTATTTAAAGTTTCTTCCTAAATGATATTCCCTCATGACAGGGTTGCTTTCAGCTTTCAGACTCTAACCTGGGTATAATTATTTTTTTTTAAGAGCCCAAGAGCTGCAGTGAGCAACTTTTACCAGATTCTTAAACAGGCAGAAAAAAGCCAAACAAACCCCACAAGCTCATGTCTGCTTAATGCAGTCACTTTTTTTCTTTTTTAAATAGCTTTTTGGCCACATGACTTATGACTATTAACTTTAATATGCAACCTTTAGCTTAGGATGACAACTGACTGGAAGGAGTCAGACTGCACACGGAGCTGTTCTTCAGTTGGCTATTCAAATAAAAACTAGACCGACCAAAGGCACCAAGCACTGCTAAGGTGCCTAACCCAGCATGAGTGGAGCATCCCTGAAGCTCCATCCTCACGGATGGCAATGGTCCTCACCCTTGTACATCACAATCTTCACCAGCCACCTCAGGGAAGTGACCAAATCCTGGATGGAACTCAGAGACCAAAGATTTAACAGAAGTTTTACTAACAGTGTGCCTTAGAAAGGGGCATGTTTTGTATTGGTTTTGCCCATCATTATACATCTACGAGCCTGTGTCTCTCTTCTTTAAAAAGAAAATAACAATGGTAAAAAAGACTATTGTATATGTCTCCATTTCTTGGAAGAACCAGGCTCACCTTGAGACCTACAGTGGATAAATCTAATATTATCATCTTTTCTCTGCTACAACCAGTGCTGAGTTTAGCTTACGGGCCTCAAGTGCAGTTGTCTAAAAGTTATTAGCCAAATGCAAAAGAAAATAACAAAATCTGACGCTGATGTGCCCCCTGTTAACTCTGCCTTCTAAGAACTACAGTCATAAACCACAGGATGTGCAGAGCAACCTCTTTTACCCAGAGACTGTTAAAAGAAATCTAGGCTTGCTGCAAATTATCTCTTAAATGGGAGATGCACAAACCAGCCTTGGAGCTTCTCAAGCCCCTAGCATGGGTGGCACTTACATCACACACACAGTGGAACCACCAAGAGAAAATCTACTCCCTTGGGCTTGGAAGAAGAAAAAGCTGGTTGATTCTTGTTCCCAGAAGATAATTCACTTGAACATCCCTTCTGGTTGCACTGGTGCACAAATAAGAAGAAAAGAGACCAGGAAAACTTGACTCCATGTAGTTAAAATTTAAAGTAATGCCAGCGACTATTAAATGTCCCAAAAAAAAAAGATTGACTCAAAGCAGTTTTTCTTCCTTTCTGGGGCCAAGCAAACACACATAATCCTGGCATCTGTGGGAGAGCCACCTTCTTCCTCCCCTCCCTTCATTCTCTGAACAGCCCTGGAGGTCTGTTCTCATCAGGGGGCCAGCAGCCATTACTTCTGAAATGACTTTGGCTGTCTCTAGCCAGCTCTCAATGGATGATTGCCCAAATGACAGAAAGCACAGCCACAGCTGGCAGCTTGGCTGACAGTCCCTGAGTGAAGCAAAACTGTGGAGATTACATGAGTCTCTTCCAACTAGGTGGTCCCCAACACCCAAGCCTTGAGGCACCCCAGCGAGTGAAGGACCTTCAGAACTGCTGCCCATGCTCTGCTGTGCACCAAGGGCTTCAGTTTGATGCTTATCAGTCCGGTCCTGCCATGAGCACAGAAGATCATACTGCTGCTTTTCTTTTCTAACAAAGCTCCAGCAGACATAAAACAAAAAAGCATTTGTTGGTGCTCTCCTGCGTCACTAATTTGCTTTCTTCAGTCTACAGTAAGGAATAAACAACCAATAAGAATGGCAATGGCCATGGCACCCGTACTGTACAGCACAGGAGCAGCACGCGGTTCCCAAGGCTGGCCCACACTCTCGTCTCTCTCTGAACATTCGAAACACTCATCAGATCCCTTTCTGGTTTTGTTTATTTCCTCTTGTTAACAACACTCTGAACTGAGGGAAATTCGGTTCATAACACTCTTTAAATTTTCTCCAGACTGACCTCCAGTTCAGTCCAGGTCTATTTCTGTCTCATCTCTTGGTCTGTGGATTTTGGCAATGCTCCTTGAACACTTGTAACAGTGCTGCATAAAGGACTTACACTAAAGAATAGGGCAGGAATGAATGCAACTACAACTGTTACAGCACTGCTTTGTGATAAGTAACAAGTTGAAGGCAAATAAAATACTACTTTAAATTCAATTTTCAATTGAAAATTGATACTTGGTATTGCATTACAAAACAAACTCATTTACTGCAACAACTAGCAAAGCTTCATTTTGAGCTGCTGCCCACACCACTGCCGTCCACGAACAGCCGTGCTCCACCATGGGAGCCTCTTGGCACTGCAGCAAGCTCACCCATAAGGCTCCTTCGCTTTCTTCACCAAACTTTGGTTCCCACCATGTCCCCAGATGTATTTCACTGTGGAAGGGGTCCACAGGCCGACTGGAAAACAACATCACAGTTTCTTTTCTTTTTCCAAAATAGATGAATCCAATTACAAAGTCTAATTAAGAGCTTGTGCTGCTTGGAAGATTATATTCACAGATTACCTCCTTCAAAGAGACTTGGAAGACCCTTGGAGAGGGCTACTTTCCTGAAGTCAAGTCAGCTTTTTGGTCATGAGACATAATCAAAACTAAAAAAGCAACTGGCTCTTTTCCTGCTGAAACTGCAGCCATGTGGCTCTGATGAAGGATATGGAATTACTAATGCACTCAGCACCCACATCTACATAAAAACAGACTGTGTAAGCAAATAAAGTTACCAACAGCAACTTGAGCACCCTTAGAGCAGGACAACCCAGTGCTGCTCAGGCCACAATTAGGAGAAATACTCTACACTCACACTGTGTGGTATATAGCAATATCCCACGTCAGGAACATACTTAATTTTTGTAATTACTGCCCAGTTATTAATAAAACAGTAGTCATTGTTTTAATGAAGGAGCCATTCTACCAACAAGCTTCATGGAGACCACAACACTAATCAGTTGGTGCTTAAAATTGTCAGATGCTGTGGAAACAAGGACTTTCCAGAATAAGTTACCATGTTAAGCCAATGCTGGATAGCATCCATCCCCAGGTTGGATGGGGCCTTGAGCAACCTGGTCTAGTAGGAGGTATCCCTGTCCATGGCAGGGGGGTTGGAACTCAATGATCTGTGAGGTCCCTTCCAACCCAAACCAGGCTATGATTCTATGCTGCTCTTTAACAGGCTTATGCACTGGTAATGCCATCGCAAAATAAATAGATCATTTTTTTTTAATCATAGATGGAATATGGTGTATCATATTTTAATGGGTCTGCTGGGGTTTCTTTGAGAAGAGGGGAGTGACACGACCTGGGAGAAAACAGAACAGCACAACTGTAGATATAAAGTTCGTACACAGCATGTTAAGTTTTAGGGGGTTTACCTCCATAAAGGCCAAGAGAAACACAAAGAAGTAAAGCCTGACCTAAAATTCCTTCAGATGCCAGGCACAATCCTTGGAAAGTTAAATAAATTTTGCTCTGAAAATTATCAAATGGCATAATTAGTCAATTAGCACCAAACGAAGAGAAAATATCATGAGACTCTAACCAGACTTATCAACACTTGCATAATTAACCCACAACTAAATAAATTCTCCTCAATTTCATACCAAGCCACCTGTTTCTCAAAAGAATATAAAATGAGAATTTTTTTTTTTTAAAACTCTAGGAGAATAAAACCAAGCTTCTAGGAGGTGACATCCTGTGTGTGCACATGAATATACATACACATGCCTGAACATCATTTCAAGATTATAAAATGCTTTATGGTGTATCCAGTTGCCACCCTTTGAGAACAGAAATTTCCAAGTATAACAAAAACAATCTGAGCCCAGCTGCTCGGAGAAAGGAGTTGTGTCATGTTCAGCACAAAACTCTCAGTATTCAGCATGTGAGTTTGCTCTGTACCAGAATTGCTGCTTTTTTTTTTTTTAAACTATTAAAAAGGCATCTGCTTTCTTTTTAAGTCAATGACAGTTATTAGTGATTTCTATTAGAACAGGACTCAGCTCCCCTGCAAGTATTACTCTACAAAATGAATTGCTAAAGGATTACCAGTGTAAAACCATTAGAAACCTAAACCATTCCCTTTTAGCCATTGTAACTGTAAATTCAAATCGGCGTGCATCACTCTAAGTAAGTGTCCACTTCACAAAACAAATCATATGCAGCTGACAGAATATGGGATTTACAGCAGGTAACATTGTATGTACACGCTGATCAGTCACTCTGACATTATCCAGTTATGATTATTACACCCAGGACTCTTAACAACAGTTCAATGGTGCCTCGAATACCACTGTGAATAAAGAATCACAGAATCCCAGCATGGTGGGGATTTCGAAGGGACCTCTGAAGATCATCTCGTCCAACCCCCTCTGCTCCAGCAGGGTCACCCAGAGCAGGATCATGTCCTGGTGGGTTTGGAATCTCTCCAGAGAAGAAGACTCCACAACCTCTCTGGGCAGCCTGGGCCAGGCTCCACCACCCTCACAGCAAAGAAGTTTTTCCTCATGTTCAGAGGGAACCTCCTGGGTTCCAGTTTGTGCCCATTGCCCCTTGTCCCGTTGCTGGGCACCACTGAAAAAGAGTCTGGCCCCATCCTCTTGACCATTACCCTTTAGATATTGATCAGCATCAATCAGAAACTCTCTTAGTCTTCTCTTCTCCAGGCTAAACAGCCCCAGGGATCTCAACCTTTCCTTGGCACAGAGATGGTCCAGTCCCCTCAGCTTCTTTGTAGTATTCGTTGGACTCTCTTCGGTAGTTCCTTGTCTCTCTTGAACTGGGAAGCCCAGCACTAGACACAATACTCCAGCTGTGGCCTCACTAGGGCAGAGTAGAGGGGCAAGAGAACCTCCCTCAATCTGCTGGCCATACTCTTCTTCATGCACCCAAGAAGCATCAATTAGTTTAAGTTAAACCATCTATTTAAAGATGACAGAAGGTCAGTTACTGGTGTGCCAGGTTAAAGGAAACCTTCTGGTCCTCTTAAAAAATTAAGTTTAACAGTGAAGGCTTTGAAAACCGTTCATTTTCTATTTCTACTTAACAGACATTTCTTACTCCTTGTGAGGCTCTGTTTGATAGGTTGGACCAGATGGTTTTTCGAGGTCCTTTCCAACCTGGGCTGTTGTAGGATTCTATTGCACAAGAAAGCAATGGGAAAAGCTGCAGAAAACGCGACTGCAAAATTGCTTATCTGACAGAGCCAATCTGGGCAGGATAGGATGCTGAAACCATTCTATTTTTTAAAATGTGGTTTGGATTTAAATGTAAATTCAAAAAGAAAGATATAGCAAGTTTTTAATGGCCAGAGAACCTCTCAAAGCCTCATCAGAGCACTGTTTACTTTGGTAACTGGTGGGTCAGCTGGAAGAAGCTCTCTCCCATCCCTTAACTTTTGCCTGTAACGCTCTGTAAATGTGTAATTTTCTAAAACGCACCAACAGAACAATTTTTAAGCAGCAGAAATCATTCAGGAAGGGATAAACTTATTGCAGAAATACAGAAAACCAAGCCTGGAAATCTCAAGTGGCCACCACAGCCTCAAGAGTCACACAGCCAGGCTGAGGAGTTTCTCCACAGCTGCTAAAAGACCACTGTCACCACCAAGTGATTATGTTTCTACTTCCCCTCTGTGGTCCAAAACGGTGAAAATGCTTTGCGATATGGCTTCTGGTCCTTCCCAGCTTTCACCCAAGGCCTCCACAGCAGCAGTGCAGGGTGCACGGAGAAGGACCAGCCCCATAGTCAACTCTCTTAACTGGCACCCTGCAATCCACATAGGTTTAGCTGCTCGGAACCATTTAAAAACCACAAGGGACACACTGAAATGTTCTTCTCTCCTCTGTAGCATCACACTTACTTCATCCTTTTAATCTGCTGGAAAAATAAAAAAACAGAACTTGTCCCCACAGTAGTCCCGCAGTTAATCTCTTAGATTATTTGTTAAATAAACCCTGTTGCACAGAAGTCTCTGACTCTGACTGTGCCGCTAAGGGTTTGGCTGCAGTCCAGACATGTTTACTTATCACTTTGGAAAGAGAATCTGCAAATTCACTGACCTTATGTAAGCTCCATGGTACATAAACATTCCCCCAATTCACAGCTAAGCATCATTTCTGCCGACAGTCATTTGGAGTATAGCATTGAGATCTCAGCCAGCAGAACACCTTCTAATGTAACAACATCATTTTTAAAATCAACTGAGAAAAGACCAGAAGAGAACCAAAGCTGAGAGAGAGTCATGCACTCATTTAGCAAGCACCAATTTCAGCTTGCTTCTCCAGCTGTGAAACAGCAGCGCTGGATTTCCATCACCAGTCACTTCAGTGTGAGCTAGCCCCACTCAGGAGTCAGCATCCTAGAATTGCTCACCCGTCACTTTCTTCATCATCCTTAAGACTCTACCTGAAGTAACTTGAGTACAAGAAGCTTTTGATGTAGATTACGCTGTTGTAAAAAGCTGAAGAACATTGCTAGTGTCTCCACCAAAAAGATACAAACACAAGGATTTAATAAATTGTATGGATTAAAGCTGAATAGACTATCAATGCTTTGGACTGAAGTGGCAAAAAAAAAAATAAAGAGACTCTTATCTTTAGAATCACAGAATTATAGAACCATAGAATCATTTTGGTTGGAAAAGACCTTTAAGATCACCAAGTCCAATCGTTAACCCAGCACTGCCAGGTCACCACTAAACCATGTCCCTCAGCACCACATCTCCACGGCTTTCAAAACCCTTAAGAGATGGGGACTCCACCACTGCCCTGGGCAGCCTGGGCCAGGCCTTGACAACCCTTTCTGGGAAGACATTTTTTCCTAACGTCCAACCTAAACCTCCCTTGGCACAACTTGAGGCCATTTCCTCTTGTCCTATTGCTTGTTCCTCGGGAGAAGAGACCAACCTTATCTCATTCCAACCTCCTTTCAGGGACTTGTCAAGAGTGAAAAGGTCTCTTGAGCTGTCACCTCTTCCCACCCTCTGGGCAGCCAAAGCAAGAGCCTTTGCTGACCACTAATAACACAGATACCCCCAGGTCACAGGCCCGGCCCTGCAGCAGTCCTGAGATGCTATCTAGGAGCCCTAGCAGCAGCATTTGTTTCCTTTTCCCTTGCAGCTCGCTTACATGCACACTGACTTTTTGCCATCTCTTCTATGCAAGCAGAAACTCGAGGCAGCTCATCACAGCAAGATTCATGGGAGCTTACATGGGTAGCTACTAATCCACCCAGACTTCCTCACACTGATCTCCACATCACAGCTCAGTGCTGTCGGCTGCAGTCGGCTGCAGTCAGCAGTGTCGGCAGGAGCAGAACCCAGGGCTGTGCAGATTTCTATCAGCCCTTCATGAGGGCTCATTGCCCCGGCACTGACCACAGGGAATGTGACATAACGTATCCAGAACAGGAGTTTAATGGCTGTAGGAAAGCTGTTTCATGGCTTTGGAAGAAGGAAAAGGAAAATCATAAGAATATTTCCACTCTTGACACAGGTTTGAGTGCTCGGTAGTTTTTAGGAAGCTCTGGAAGAGAGGGAAACATTAAGTATTATCTGTGGATTATGAAATTCCGCTGG
The DNA here is from genome assembly GCA_013400335.1 of Eurystomus gularis. Taxonomy (NCBI): domain Eukaryota; kingdom Metazoa; phylum Chordata; class Aves; order Coraciiformes; family Coraciidae; genus Eurystomus; species Eurystomus gularis. Next base: position 122,581 of record VZZY01015577.1, read on the forward strand.
GTTTTCACTAGCGTAAAAATGCAAGTGTGCTCCAAAGCAATTCAAAAAACAGATGTGAGGGAGGGAGGGAGGACGAAAACAAACAACAACAAAAAAACCCTATGAGAACATTAACTTTTTTTACCCTAAACAAAACAGTCTCATTTTGCATGAGGATAACCTAAATTGGTTACACAGGAACACTTTATGCAGAAACCTTGTCCACTGTTTGCTCCTCGTTTAAAATACATTCAAAATAATGCCACTATTTGTGCTTAGACAGAAATCAGTATAGACTGACTCATTTACCTTGATCCCCGTATTTCCCAACTTCACCTTTTGTCTGGCCTAGTCCAACAAGATGGGGATGTCCTCAACTGACTGCTGGAAAAACATGGAACTCACGTGGAAATAGAATAAGCAATCGCTAAATAATTACCAAAAGGACACTTAAAGATTATTACATTCTCAGGATAAAAGCATTTACCATGATTGTTTTCACTCAATTGTTCGGTCTCAGACAACTCTCTCTTCTTTGGAAAATCCGGATCTGTGGCCATCAAGCCCCAAAAATCAATGTTACAACCAGACTTGTGCTGTTTATGTAGGTCAATCAAAAGCATATTTTCTTCCAGACACAATGCAGAGCCTGAAAAACCCTCTCTGAACATGCAGGTCCTTTCAAATACACTCTGACAATCATGGTTTAGTGGTCATGGTAGCGTTGGGTTGATGGTTGGACTTGATGATCTTAGAGGTCTTTTCCAACCTTATCAATTCTATGATTCTAATCCATGCTGGGGTATCTGAAGTGACCACTCCCCTTGCGAGTCAGCACAAGTAGAAGGTAGATGCCACTGGAGAGCGTCAAAAGGGTGCTTTTAGTGCAATCTAAAGTGAGATTTTTTGTCACTCACCACTAAGGCTGAGGATGAATAAAGGGGCTTACATGCTGACCTCATCTGCTCAAGTTTGCTCCCAACCAATGATGTATTCAGCTGCCTTGTTATCAAAGTTTCCCACTCTACTTGTGCCAGCAAAGAATTGAATGGGTAGGGGCATCATTTCAGTGTTTCTTTTCTTTACATTTACCATGGGCTGCTCATCACAGAATCACAGACTGGTTGGGGTTGGAAGGGACCTCTGGAGATCATCTCATCCAAGCCCCTGCTAAAGCAGGGTCACCCCTGCCCAGGATCGCATCCAGGCAGGTTTGGAACCTCTCCAGAGAAGGAGACTCCACAACAACCCCACCACCTCTCTGGGCAGCCTGGGCTAGGCTCAGGCACCTTCACAGCAGAAGCTTTTCCTGATATTGAGGTGTAACCTCCTGAGTTCCAGCTTGTGCCGGTTGCCCCTCATCTCTCATGTTCTTTTGTCAGACTGACACAATACATCATAGTCTTCTAATATCATTAAGACTTTACTGAACAGCAGCAGTTGTTCTAGATGTTACTACAGCAATGTCCACCCTCAATTAATTCAACCACTGACATGATATCAGAGTTGGCAAGTGAGCCCTCCTCAAAGTCAAGTGGCTTAGAATACAATATAGAACCATTTTTTAAATTACGAGCACTTGATGAGATTCCAATACTGCTAAAAAACTAATCCGAAAACTCCGCATCATTAAATACAGAAAGGAAGAAAGAGTAATTTCAGTAGACTATGAATTAATAACTTGTGACCCAAACTATCACACAACATGTCACTCATCTTTCTTTGACAAGCAAGAGCAGTAGTTATACATCTCTTAGAATACATTCTTCTAGCTGAAGCTAGTCTTAAATAGATTGCTCTTGTCCTTATAGATTGGGTTGTGTCTTTGTTCTGGTGTGGGTTGCTTAGTGCTCCTGCTGCAAGGTCTCCCTGGCACACCACCAAGTGCCGGTCTCATGCCTGATGTCCTTCATAGACATCAAGACTAAGGAGTCCAGCCATCCAGTGACTCACCACTGGATCTTCCACCTCTGCTTGCACAATTTTCCCAACACACTTTTCCAACAAAAAGCTTGCCAGCAATGAGAGCTCTGTTTGGCTAGTTATGGTGTCCAGGCACAACCTAGCTGTAAAGCAAGGAAGCACAGTCCTAGAAAAGGAACGACTTAACCACAGACAATTTTAGACAGCATAAGAAGCTCAGATCTGAAGAAAACACACTTCTGAATGCCACTTGCTTTGGTAGGACTTTGCTACCCCATTCAAGTCTCGGCGCAGCATGTGATAATACTTCTCTTCCTTGAAGAGCAGTCTCTTTAGAATCATAGAATCACTTAGGTTGGAAAAGACCCCCAAGATCATCAAGTCCAACCATCAACCCAACACTACCATGACCACTAAACCACATCCTGAAGTGCCATGTCTACACGTTTTTTGAACACCTCCAGGGATGGGGACTCCATCGCTGTCCTGGGCAGCCTGTTCCAATGCTTGACCACTCTTTCAGTAAAGAAATTTTTCCTAATATTCAATCTAAACCTCCCCTGGTGCAACTTGAGACCATTACCTCTAGTTCTGTCATTGGTTACTTGGGGGAAAAGACCAACACCAGCCTCACTACAGTCTCCTTCTAGGTAGCTGTAGAGAGCAATGAGATGTCCTCTCAGCCTCCTCTTCTCCAAGCTAAACAATCCCAGTTCCCTCAAATGCTCCTCGTATAACATATTCTCCAGACCCCTCACCAGCTTTTTTGCCCTTCTCTGGACCCACTCCAGCACCTCAGTGTCCTCCTTATACTGTGGTGCCCAAAACTGGACACAGTACTCAAGGGTGTGGTCTCACGAGTGCCGAGCACAGGGGCACAATCATCTCCCTACTCCTGCTGGTCACATCATTTCTGATACAGGCCAGGATGCCATTGGCCTTCTTGGCCACCTGGACACATGCTGGCTCACGTTCAGCCAGCTGTCCACCAGCACCTCCAGGTCCTTTTCTACCAGGCAGCTTTCCAGCCACGCTTCCCTGAGCCTGTAGCATTGCCAGGGGTTGTTGTGACCTAAGTGCAGGACCTGGCACTTCGGTCTTGTTCAACCTCATACAATTGGCCCCATCAATCCAGCCTGGCCAGCTCCCTTTGCAGAGCCTTCCTACCCTCAAGCAGATCAACACTACTGCTTAATTTCATGTCATCTGCAAATTTACTGAGGGAGCACTCAATCCCCTCAAAGAAGGGATCATCAATAAAGACATTAAACAAGACCAGCCCCAGAACAGAGCCCTGGGGGGCCGCATTTGTGACCAGCCACTAACTGCATTTAACTCCATTTACCACAACCCTCTGGGCTCGGCCATCCTGCTGGTTTTTAACCCAGCGAAGAGTCCACCTGTCTACACTGTGAGCCGCCAGCTTGTTCAACAGGCTGCTGTAGAAGACAGTGTTGAATGCCTTACTGAAGTCCAGGCAGACAACATCAACTGCCTTGCCCTCATCCACTAGGCAGGTCACCTGGTCATAGAAGGAGATGAGGTTGGTCACACAGAACCTGCCCTTCATGAACCCATGCTGCCTAGGCAGCCTCTGCCAACCTCCTGTCTGTTTCAAGAACCTTCTCATTCCAGCCATGAGGCTTCCACCACCAATGGCCTGAGGAACCAGAGCAGTTGTCCAGCCCATAGCACAGCCTTTTCTAAGAAGAAAGCCCAGGTATGCAAACTGATGGCAGTGCTATAGCTTCTCACAGCTTCTCCTTCATGCCTTATTTCCTGCATTCAAAAGACGACTCAAAACTACAACACATACTCAGTTTGTAATGGCATTCACAAACCCACATGAAATTCCTACATGCATTAAGAGGCAGGCTAACTTTCCTGAACATTAACACCAAGGAACAAAGGCCATAAGTGCATGATTGACTCTCTTTAACCAACAGTCAGTTGTGCAGGATTAAGGAACAATCTGTTTTTACGAACTGTCCACTGGTAGAGTCATGGTGAAGGCTGTCACTAGAAGAAATTTCTGAGAGATTCAGGTATGGACATGAATAGTGATTCAGTCTCTTTTTGTGAAGCTCTCCTTCAGGTTTCTGCAGTACAAAACACCATCCAAATGATTAAGGCTGTGTCGCCTTAAATCACTGGTTCTGCCAAAGATTCTCTTTGCCGCCTGAGGCAAATCTTCAAGGCCTCACTGAGAACAAACACTTAAGCACAGGTGAAAAATATATTAAAATCAGCAGCATATAAGCAAAACACTGAAGAATGTTTTTGTATAACGACAGAGTTAGTTTGTGCCCAAGGTCTCCAAACTGTGCAGGAGGTGGTATGTCCCATCTCCCATCCTTTCTTTATCCCTAGAGTAAGAGCGGGATATTCTGGGCAGGACTATTCATCATCACGTTGAAGGCAGAAATACTGTGACAGTAGAAGTCCAACTGTAAAGACGTTAATGCAAATGCTATGGATTCATTTCTGGTGTGATTATGTGGAGCAAGACCCCAGTGTACCAGCTAAACTGTATAAACACAGATAAAGCTGTCCAAACATCTTACCTGAATAATAAACCCGATTTAACTAACAAAATAGCCTAGATTAAATTCCAGACATCTCTCACACATGGTAAATTAAAATACCTTGAGATAAAGTTCAGGGTACACTTCTACAAAGCTTGCATCATGTCAGGAAATATAAACAAAACCAGGAAAAATTTAGTTCATCTCATTCTGCAGTCACATCTCGCATTTACTAAACTCTCAAACACGTTATGTTGCTGATTAACAGCAATGCCTCAAAGTACAACTTTTTCCGAGCTTCAGAGTTCAAAACTGCTTTGGAATGTCACCAAGGCATATAATTCTTATGGAGAGCACCCTGTAATTTAAAACACCACAGCTCTAATTGAAAAAATTGAGTCAAGTAGGAAAAGCATGATGAATTCAGATCCTCTCCGGAGTACAACAGAACTTCAAAGAGCACTGAAAAAAAATGAGAAACAGCTGAGCTAATAAAAACCAGACCCTGCTTAAACAGTCTTTCATAAAGTAAATTTCACCTACATTGTCATTCTTGGAATTTGGAAAAGTAGGAGGAGCCGGCAAAGTCTAAAGAGGAGATGTGAAGTGCTATTTGGGAAATATTTAGCCAAGTAAGAAAGCAGACAACCAAAGCCAGGCTCTGAGCTCAGTTATACTGGTGTAAATCCAAACTAACATCACCAACTGTAATGGAATTACCCTGGATTTACTCCATGTTAACTGAGACCAAAACCTGTTCAATGAGACAGAATATCAAAGTGGAAAAAGAAGTCTTTTTTATTTACACAATGGGACATTCCATTGCAAGAAACTGTTTAATGCTACATAGCTACAACATAAAAGGCGAGATGGGCTTGAGCCAGCGCATAAATATTCACAGCCACAATTTCTAAAGTTTGAAAGGTTTTATGCCCTTCAAATCTGCCTCTAAACAAGCCTAATACAAATTAAAGAGTTCATTCAAAACATGCTTCACTCACTTCAGGCTTTTCTTGTTTTCTTGCTTCACCTCAGACCACACTCTTTAGAAAACAACGCTCATCCCCGTGAACTAGGGATGCAACAGCACCTCGTAAGTTGTTTCCCCCACACCCTTTACTGGAACAGATCCACCCCCTGGTACTCCTTGCTAAGCTCGAGCTCCTTCTTCACAAGCTGCCACACACCTCTGATCCATGAAGTATTTCTGCACCTTCTCTCCAAAATAAAAAAGATGAGTGCAGATCAGTATAGGTAGCTATGCCCAACACCACAAGCAGAAAGGATTTGCTTTAAGTGGTAAAATTGTCCAATTCTTTAGAATCATAGAATCATTAGGGTTGCAAAAGACCCCCCAAGATCATCAGGTCCAACCATCAACCCAACACTACCATGACCACTAAACCACATCCTGAAGTGCCATGTCTACACGTTTTTTGAACACCTCCAGGGATGAGGACTCCGCCACTGCCCTGGGCAGCCTGTTCCAGGGCTTGACCACTCTTTCAGTAGAGAAATTTTTCCTAATATCCAATCTAAACCTCCCCTGGTGCAACTTGAGGCCGTTGCCTCTTGTCCTATTGCTAGTTACTTGTGAGAAGAGACCAACACCCACTTGACTACAATCTCTATTCAGGGAGTTGTAGAGAGCAGTAAGGTCTCCCCTTAGCCTTCTCTTCTCCAGATTAAACAGTCCCAGGTCCCCTAGCCACTCCTCATAAGACAAGGTCTCCAGACCCCTCATCAGCTTGGCTGCCTGTCTCTGGACCTGCTCCAGCACCTCACTGTCTCTCTTATACTGCAGCACCCAAAATGCAATGTAAAATTTAAATTGCATTTAAAATGCAATTTAGCTGACAGGCAATATTTTCATGGTTCACTTTAGGGAACAGAACAATATTCAAATACACTTTCAAGGGTGGGGAAAAGGCTGAGTTTTTACAGCAGTGACATGATCTTCACTTTTCAGACCCTACGCATGAGCAACCACAGTAATATTTAGAACAAAGCTGCATACGCAAAGCAGCCACATTTTTTCCTCCCACTGTCAGCATTCACGACTGCCTCAATCTGCATTCACACCAGTTCTGTGGAACTCAATCCTTCCAGTTCAATTCAGTTCATTAGCACTGGGGACACCCATTCCCTCCCCACTGCAGCTATCCCAGTCAAATGACCTGCCAGCCCTGCTCTCCAGAACCATCCTAACACGAGTTGTCACCTCCTTGGCTTGGCAGGAAGGCAGCTCATGCATGCTCTTTCTAACCAAGCCAGCAAGTCTTAGCAGTCTCTGCTAACCTGAAAAAAGGTGCTGAGAGGACTGAAGCATCTCTGTGATGAGGAAAAGGCTGAGAGCCCTGGGGCTGTTTAGCCCGGAGAAGGCTGAGAGTGGATCTTCTTAATGCTCATCAATAGCTAAAGGGTGGGGGGCAAGAGGATGGGGCCAGGCTCTTGTCAGTGGTGCCCAGTAACAGGGCAAGGGGCAAGAGACAGAAGCTGGAACCCGGGAGGTTCCATCTGAACAGGATGTTCTTTTGCTATGAGGGTGGCAGAGCCTGGCCCAGGCTGCCCACAGAGGTTGTGGAGTCTTCTTCTCTAGAGATTCCAAACCCACCTGGATGTGATCCTGAGCACTCTGCTCTGGGTGACCCTGCTTTAGCAGGGGAGTTGGACAAGATTATCTCTACAGACCCCTTCCAACCCCCACCATGCTCAGATTCTGTGATTTTGGAATGAACCTGGAATTGTGAAGCAGTGCTCACGGCTGGGAAAGGCCATAACCTCAGAGAACTGGGAAGCAGATAGTGCAGAGCAGTAGCATTTTCATCCGATACAGCTACACCTCTAAGAAAGTACAGGTCAGCAGATTTCAGCCAAAATGTCAGCCAACAAAATACCAGAGTCAGTTGGTCCAGTTCGGACCCAGAACAAACTCTAGAAACATATGCACTCGCATGGCCAATGTGCAAAGTGAGAATGACATGTGTCTACAAGTCCTTGCTACCACCCTAACCCATGCTACAGCAAACTTCATCCATCAGACTCACCAGAAGCAGCAAGGAAAGATTTTTCCATCATCTCCTGCACAAACCTATTGTGGCTAACACTGCAGTTCTTTCAGAGCAAGAATAAGCTGCCTTTAGCACCAAGACATCTCATCACCAAGATCCAGTTTGAATATGCAAAAGGTCCTCCAGACTGCCAAGAAATGTTGAGATAAAGGAGGGGAGGATTGAGAAGGGGCACTGAACCTCTGAGGGAAAAGGGTCAATGGAACTTTTGAGGAAGGAATGGGCTGAAGGCAGAGATGACGAAGACAAAAAGATGTGGGAGTCAGACAGATTAGGAAAGAAAGGAAAAGGAGTAAACATTTCAGGGAAAATAAGTGATGTGGGTTTGTGGTTAACATAGAGGACTGTGACTCCAGAGTAAGTCACATGAATTGCCTGTGCTTTGATTCAGTTTATATAAAATTTAAAGGAGGAAGACATGACCAAAATAAAACAAACAAAAAAACCACCCCAAACCACCAAATAAAACCCACTCATCTGAAATGCTGTAAGACACCAAGGTGTAGGTTTTTGAGCAATATGTTGTTAAATCAGGAAGCAACACTCCTGAGCATGCACTGCTACCTAAACATCATGTTATGCTCTCTAAAAGCAGTCATGCATGCTTGCCTAAAAAACTAGCTCTGACATGGTAGCTGTAAAGTCACAGCCTCTTGAGGATTTCAGTAAATAGAAATGTAAGTTAATACAGAGGCATAAAAGAAACCACAGTATTCCAAGTTCTAAGGACTCTGTTTTTCCTGCAGGACTTTCCTCCTCTTCTGTTGCTCAATAAACTGTAAGCGCTAACACATACTAGTTCAGTGAACTAACTGAGACCTCACTAACTAAACAAAGAGCTCAGGCCTTTGGAAAGCAGACTCGGACATACCATTGCAGAGCTTAAGAGAATTCAGGAAATGTTTCAGTGATATTCAGCATCCCTAGAGACACTTCACTTCGGCTCAGGAAAATACACTGGTGTCCAAGGCATGGAAATTACAATGGCTTCCTGCTTACACCCCCCACACCCCCGGGCTACGAACCTAATCTAAACAAGATGGCAGGAATCCAGCGGTAACATATACTCATAGATTAGAGCTGCTATCCTGCGCAAACAGACCAGATATTTAGTATGACCACAGCAACACAAGACATTCTTTCACTTCCATTTAATTATGCACAAACTCCGCCCCCTTCACTCCTCCTCAGCACAGTTTATCCAGGTTCAAAACCTGGGATCCCTTCTGCATTTGGCTACATCTCATTGCAGAACAAGCTCCACTGGTTGTAGGTTATCCTATGGTTATGAAGTTGTTATTGGGAATTTGGCTCTACTATATACCGGGCTACAGGAAAACGGCTTTTAAAGCTGCTGCTATATTTTGTAATGCTACATCTGGGAAAAAACAGCAGAGGAAGGAGCAGGACCTTGGAATCCTGGGGGACAAGCTCACCATGAGCCAGCAATGGGCCCTCATGGCCAGGAAGCCCAGTGATTTGCTGGGGTGCATGAAGAAGAGCACAACCAACAGGTCAAGGAGTTTCTTCTCCCCCTCTGCTCTGCCCTAGTGAGGCCACAGCTGGAGTATTGTGTCCAATGCTGGGCTCTCCAGTTCAAGAGAGACAAGGAACTACTGGAGAGAGTCCAGCAGAGGCTACAAAGATGCTGAGGGAAATAGAGCATCTCTGGACTGAGGAAAGGCTGAGAGCCCTGCGGCTGTTTAGCTGGAGAAGAGAAGACTGGGAGAGGATCTGATCAATGCTGATCAATAGCTAAAGGGTAGGGGTTAAGAGGATGGGGCCAGACTCTTGTCAGTGGTGCCCTGTGACAGGACAAGGGGCAACAGGCACAGACTGGAACCCAGGAGGTTCCCTCTGAACATGAGGAAAAACTTCTTTGCTGTGAGGGTGCCAGAGCCTGGCCCAGGCTGCCCACAGAGGTTGTGGAGTCTCCTTCTCTGGAGAGAAGCCAAACCCGTCTGGACGTGATCCTGGGCACCCTGCTCTGGGTGACCCTGCTGGAGCAGAGGGGGTTGGACGAGATGATCCCCAGAGGTCCCTTCCAACTCCCACCAGTCTGTGATTCTGTGATTACAGCTCCTGTGAAAACACTGAAGCACGAGAGATGAAGCTCACTTCTCTCAGCTGCAACACTGCCACAGGCCCTGTGCCATGCGGGGTCAGCTCTTGGCTGTAAGAGCCAGCTCACACAGGCGCCTCAAAAGAGTGATTTAAAATTCTCCCTGCAAAACACTCACACATCCAAGTTTATTTTGGGAGTCCTGTTAAGCACAGGCTCTGAACACTCATGCAGTTGATTCATTGCACCTAATACCACACAAACTGTTGTATTCCCAAGTGCAGATGGTAAGGAAGCCATGACTGCAGAGCAACCAGATAAGCCTGCTAACAGGGGTATGTTCCTGAAAATAAATCTATCACTTGAAGTAGGGTTTCGTTGCATGTGATATATGCAGCTTGTTGGCTTGGTGTCTGGGAACATGTCACTTTCAAATATCTATATATTTTACCAGTAACGCTTTGCAGACTGAGATCTGGGTCTTGGTATAGTTTAGGAAAAGGGCTACAACTGCAGCAGAGCTGGAAAACTGCTGTTGTGCTGGTTCAGCCATCATCATTTTATGCTGCCATCAGTTGTCTGATCACACAGGTCAACATTGAACTCCGCAACATCCCCTCAGAAGTCTTCTTTCAAACAGTCCTGCCATAAGTTCCTGTGGGCCCAGCTCCTCCACTGCCCACTGTGGTGCCAGCATCACCTGCTGGACACAACAGACAGAGATGGCTCCCTCAGTGGCCCTTCACATGGAAGAACACCACCATGAGAGCTCAGCAAGAGGCAACCAGCCCCAACAGAAGCCACACCCAACAGGAAGCTCCTCCAACTAATCAGCTCCTAGTTGATATAATCCTGGTCTTGCCCACCACCCCAGCCATGACCACCTGGGTGAGGGCAGAGCCACAGAGACACAGGTGGGCCAGGTTCTGCCTCTGGAACATGAAGCCAACAGGAAAAACAAAACATTCTGCTAGGTTGTGACTCATCCACAGGTCAACTCCAGAACTTCAACTGCACAGTGTCTCTGGGGAGTACCAGGGATGCCAAAGAAAATAAAGGTGGAAGAGGCCATGGGATACAGAACAATAAGTTAATATGTCTTTACACATACACACAGCCTACTTATATTCACAATACACATTAACAATCTGCATCACAGTACCCGTTTGTGGCCTGTCCCCACAGAGATTCTCAGCCTTGGAGCTGCCAGTATTACTCTTTGAGCTTACACGAAACGGTCCCTGCTGAATACTCAAAGTTCAAAACCTGCTGAGGAACTGTGGTAAGGGCAAATGAGGTGTAAGACATTCTGACGAGCCACGACATTAAGCACCCACCAACACCCTCTTGCAGAAGTCCCTCAGTTTATGCTGGGGCTGCCTCAGCATTGCTCAGTTTTAGCTCGGAAGGCCCTATCAGTGGAAGTTCTTCAGCAGGGCTGAAGGTCAGTGTCAGACTGGAACCAGGGAGGACATGTGTGGAATCTCCTTCTCTGGAGAGATTCCAAACCCACCTGGACGCGATCCTGGGCAACCTGCTGTGGGTGACCCTGTTTTAGCAGGGGAGTTGGATAAGATGATCTCCAGAGGTCCCTTCCAACCCCTACCAGTCTGTGATTCTGTGATCACAGTGTGGCCACAACCTATTCCCATATGTGAGCCAGGCTCAGCTGAGCACTCAGGATCCATATGGTAGGATGAAAAACAGTATGAAACAGATCTCAAGGACTACTATTTGGACAGTCAACCCCAGTGCAGGAAAAAGTTAGAAAGCCTCTCTCTTGACTTCACACCTCCTAAATTCAGGGCTTCAGCTGAACTAACCTTTGTTTCCTCTGCAGCCAGTGAAGGCAAATCAGACCTCCAAAGAGCACTTAAAAATTCACAAGCAATGAATCACTTCAGAAAGGTGCCAGTTTCTTTTTGTGAATTACAGAGCCTTTAAGGTGGCTGGTCTCTCAGCTGAGGTTCTCCACTGAGGTCCCTAAAGTGAAATGGGATTGATCCTATCCTTAGTGTATCTTGACATTCATGGCTTTCAGGTATCTTGACATAATATTCAAGTGCCTCAGGAACATGAAGTCATTGTGCTTCTCCTCTGGCAAAACCACGGAAAAAACTCAGCTCACATCTACAGTAACCGAAGAACAGGTTGCACATGTTCTCCAAAAGGCAACAAGATAAGCTTAACCATAGCCCATAAGGGGATATGTGTGACCTAAACCACTCCAAGCCCACTTAAAAATGTAACATTGCGAATGGTCTCTACACAAAACACAAGTCTGGGACCCAGAGCTCTCCCAAAAACCACACAGCGTGAATTCACAATAGGCAAACTGAAGGACCTCACAAATCCAATTTGAGAGCAACACACCTAAACCAGGAAATCCTAAATGCTGGCAATAGTTATAAAAAATGAATTATATTCACCAATGTGGTTGAGGGGTAAAAGATATTCTCTCTAGTAGTAGTAGAGAAAGCATATGAACCAACCAGCCCAGAAGACATTTCATTAAATCCATCCTCTTTCTTCTAACAAACCTTGATTATCAAGGCATGGTGATCTGATCAAGTAACACCATCAGATGCTTTCAACAGAGAAATTGTTTTGCCATTTGCAAACTGGAAAAACATATGTTATCAATATTTTCCCTGATGTATGCATCTCCTTCAAAACCAAAGGCCGTGCCATATGCAAAAAATCAAATCATTAATTGGAAAATAGATATGAACTGTCATCTGAGGGCTTTCTCTGTCTAAATGGTTCTTCCTGACATTCCTTAGGCCACATTCAAATCTCATTAACTCAATGAAATATCTGCTCCCTTTCCATACTCCTTAATCCAGCTTCTCCAGATCCTCAGCTGACTGAACAGAATCCACTCTAGTATAAAAGACTACAGACACATACCTCAGGTCCAGACAGCAGGACAAAAGGAGCTCCAAGGTTCCCAACAAGCTGGTTCAGCAGGATGAAGAATGTCACAGACATATAACAAAGCACTGACCCAATATAAACTCATTTTGCTCACCATTGGTCAAGAAACATTCAAGCACAATTTGTACCAGCAAAGGGAGTCCCATCACCCCACGTCCCCTACACCACACAAGTATTTCTTAACCCTTTGCAACTCCACATAGCTCTGTAGCACACGATACATTCACAATTCATGCAATTCATATATACTACACAAAAAGGACCTCAGAGTCCTGGGGGACAAGCTCACCATGAGCCAGCAATGGGCCCTCATGGCCAGGAAGCCCAGTGATCTGCTGGGGTGCATGAAGAAGAGCACAACCAACAGGTCAAGGAGGTTCTTCTCCCCCTCTACTCTGCCCTAGTGAGGCCACAGCTGAAGTACTGTGTCCAGTGCTGGGCTCTCCAGTTCAAAAGAGACAAGGAACTACTGGAGAGAGTCCAGCAGAGGCTACAAAGATGCTGAGGGGACTGGACCATCTCTTCACTGAGGAAAGCCTGAGAGACCTGGGGCCGTTAGCCTGGACAAGAGAAGACAGAGAGGATCTGACCAATAGCTAAAGGGTGGGGACACCAAGAGGATGGGGCCAGACTCTTGTCAGTGGTGCCCTGTGACAGGACAAGGAGCAACTGGCACAAACTGGAACCCAGGAGGTTCCCTCTGAACATGAGGAAAAAATTCTTTGCTGTGAGGGTGGCAGAGCCTGGCCCAGGCTGCCCACAGAGGCTGGGGAGTCTCCTTCTCTGGAGAGATTCCAAACCCGCCTGGACACGACCCTGGGCAACCTGCTCTGGGTAATCCTGCTTTGGCAGGGGGGTTGGATGAGATGATCTCAGAGGTCCCTTCTAAACCCTACCATGCTGATTTTGAATACCTCCAACGGAGAAGATTCCATAACTCCATTGGAGGACACTCCATTTATGCCTCCTTATTCATTTTGCTACTGTGCATTCTCAGAAAATAAGTGTTTTCTCCATGTAATACAGAGACAGAATATACCAGCCTCAGGAAAGGACAGCTTAGTCATAGTTTAAAAGCACTTGAGGGTCTGCATCAAGTATCTGTTTTTTACAAATCATTAGAAATGTGATTTGTGGGCATTCAGTAGATGCATACATCATCAGAAACTCCTCTTATTTCATCAAGAGTCTTCCATCAGGAGTTGTAGTCAGTGGGACCTACTGGTAAATTGTTATTGCCATGAATAAGATTAACTTGGCTTCTACACATGACTGTATAGGAACACAAGCTACCGCAGCTTTTGAGAAGTAAATAGAAAACGAGGGAAAAAAAGGAGGGAAGGAGAATGGGGAGTCAGAAGACTATGAATTCAGCTCATACTCTTTGGTGTCCACATTCTCACCACTGCTCCCAGTTTTCAGACACTGCTGCCTGAGACAAGACCATTTCCTGCTTCAGACGGAGGAGAAAGTGCAGTCCTCAGCTGCTCAGGCAGGCAGAGAACGCAGCGTCAGCAGACCCTTCTACACTATGCTTCAGAAGAATTAAACCATACTCACTGCTTGGGTAATGATGAAATACACCACATAGCCACTGCTTTTTCAGTTTAGTTGGCACCAGCTCCATCACTGCCTAACCTGGTTCAGGATTGTGTGACACTTCCTTTGAATTCAATCAGCAAATAGTTGAAGTAGCAGAAATCATGGGGCAGCAACCTCTAACGGGATGGCAGAGACAAATCTTTTTGCACAGAACAGCAGCAGCTGAAAATTCAACCATAGCTTCACACTGTCACTGTGTGGATTTGTGCTGCTCCTCAAATGTTTATTTTGTGGTGTAGAACAGCAATGAGCGGCTTCTCCACAGGTTCAGTCCACTACAGATGACCTAAAGACACAGTTATATCTGGAGCGGAAGTCACAGAGTCCACACACCACCCTTTTCAGCAAAGTGTGTGATCCTCCAGCAGGGTCAATAGTTTGCTGTCTACTGTCTTCAGAAAATACAATAGTAGTAAGAGATATGAAGGAAAACTTACTATAGTGGGAAGAGAAAGTTTTTTAGGTGCACAGAGAGATAATAGCAATGTTAAGCCTAAGGCAACTTACAGAGAGTTCTCACATTAAAAACCGCTATATTAAGGAGTGAATTTATAACTGCGATTATTTGTTACCTCATCGCTGCTTGAGTTTGCAACAGCACAGCAATAGTGAGTGCTCTTTGAGGAACAGCAGGAAGAGAAGGATTTGCTCTGGAGAAAGTATCCTCCGTCTGAACTCCAGAAACTCCAGAGAGCAGGCGTACGTGGCAAGCCTCATCTGCTAAATGACATCGGCAATAATTCCTGGGACATGTTACTAATGAGCTACAGAGCTTTTCATGTAATTGTCACCGCTTGGAGCTGGGGACAGCAAAGCAAAACACAACAAGTAGCTTGTTCAGTAGGCAACAATTTCAAATGTATTGTGAAAAAATAATTCATAATGCAAAGCAGAAGAGAATGATGTATTTGAGACCTAAGGAAACTACAATCTCCATGGCATCTTCAAGCAAAAATAGGGATAAAAATCCTTTCCCTTGCAAAAATGATTGAAGAATCAGGGGTAATATTGCACACACCTTCAGTGCTGGACAGGCAGAGTTAAGGTAGTAGAAAAAGAAGTTGTAAGTGATGCTCTAGTAGAATTTTGGATGACGTCACAACACTTTTGACTGTGTTTCAGTCAAATTTCACAGATTTTGGAATTGGAACACTGGCAGAAGTGTCTCCTGTGGTCTATATAAACAGCTGGTTCTAGAGGGACCCCAAATAAATGCTGCTGAAGGAACAAGAAAACAGTCATGTAATCATAGAGAATTTATTTTATAGACACCAAAATGTCTCTATTAAAGATGACAATAAAGTTTCAAAACACTTATATCTGGAGATGGAAGACACCTGTATGTGCTTTAGACTTTATCCTTATCAACTCAGCATCCTCCACTATTACATAGTACTAGTGATCGTCTTTCAACTGATGGCAGTAACAATAAAAATTAGTAGCAGTAACAACAATATAGAAGCAGTATTTTCGCTTTTTTTTCTTCACTGAGGGTGGTGAGACATTGGAACAGGTTGCCCAGGGAAGCTGTGGATGCTCCATCAGTGGAGGTGTTCCAGACCAGGCTGGACGGGGCTTTGAGCAACCTGGTCTAGTGGGAGGCATCCCTGCCCATGGCAGGGGCATTGGAACTAGGTATCTTGAAGGTCCCTCCCAACCCAAACCATTCTATGATTCTGATTTAAGGAAGAAGTATTTCCTGATGAAATGTCAACAGTGAAATAATAAGCAATAGTAACACTTCAACAGTTACAGAACAAAAGGGCAGATTTAACAGTTATTAAGCCCAGTTCTGGTTATCCTTTTTCTTCAGACACACCAAAACAGCACTGAACTGTTGTAAATTTACACTGCGTCTCCTAAAACATGAATGTAAAACTTAAAATGTGTGCATTCATTACTGTCACTATAGATCTAAGAGAGTCCAAGACAAAACAACCACAAAAAAAAAGACAAGAACCTTATACAGCCTTGAGTTTTTCAGACAGGATGTTCAGAAATTTGAGGCCACCAAGGAACACTACTCTGAAAGATCAGCTGTGACAATTTCACCCTGATGTTGTGATGCATCAGTAGAGCTACTGCACCAGAACAGAGAGATCGGACTTGCTAGATTAGCACATTTTTTTGCCTGCTTTGGATTCTGGGAATAATATGAAACCCACTCAACTCTCAAAATAAGACGACTACTTGAATTACCTGGAGAGAGTCACTTAAATGCAGTGGCACTAACAGAATGAGATCTGCATGACCCACAGAATAAGTACTGCAGGGAACAGTATACCCCAGGAGCTCCCAAACTTTTCTCCTGCTACCCCCAGACACCAGTACAAATACACTACATTTTCCTTAAACTTGTCCTCTCTGGTTTGAAAACTATTGCCATGTAGTTTCTCCACAGCTATGTCCCCATTCTTTAGCAAAACTAATGCCAAGTCTTGAAGAATTTCTTCCCCCATCCAAAGGAAGCAGCAGGAATCCTGAAGACAATGACCTTCTCCAGGCTATGCCAGAAGGACCATTCAGCATCTCCTGAATGGGAAAAGGTTTTGGATAACTGATTTATACACATTCAGCCTCTGCCTGAAAAATTTGATAGACACCCATAAATCTGAGGATAAAGCCTCACATGACAGAAGAAAGCAAAATGTTGAGCAGAGGCAAAACGTTGGAGAAAAGCTATCAGAAGAGTCTAAGAAACCTGCTGGGTGATGAAGAGGCAGCAAGGATGTTACCTGCAGATACAGCAACCACAAACCAGTGGTTCATGTTGGGAAGGCTCAACACACAGCCACTGCAGTTACATTCAAACCAGGAAGAATTTCAGCTGAGCCAAGGTGGAAGATTTATTGCTATACTCAGGATAATTTGTTCTTCATCACTCACAAGTATCTTTTTCAAGGCAGGAGTTAACAGGTAAAGGAAAGCTTCTACTTCTCCATCTCTGCACTCAGCTTCCCATCTCCCTTTATTATTCATTTCTAGAACCACAACACTTTTTGTATCAGGAAGTATGAAAGATTAATTCCATTAATAGCCTAAATTTAAATTTATGTTCCTCTTCTGGAAAACCTATTATTTCTTCTTCATTATAAATTCTAAATGAAACTATCAAACCTGCAAAAAACTAAAGTTCCCAGACCTTTCATGTGACCGTCTGAACTTGCTTCAAGCTAGGATGTGGCTCAGCTGCCCAACTGTTGTTATGGATACAGCATTTCAAGTCTTAAACAAAGAAGACCCCAGGTTGTAAAGTTTAACATAATTATGTGCCCTTACTCTATGATATAATCAGAGCCTTACTCTCAAAAAAAAAAAAAAGCAGAGTGGGATAGAATCATAGAATGTTAGGGGTTGGAAGGGACCTCTGGAGATCGAGTCCAACCCCCCTGCCAAGCAGGACCATAGAATCCAGGGCAGGTCACACAGGAACGCATCCAGACAGGTCTTGAAAGTCTCCAGAGAAGCAGACTCTACAACCTCCCTGGGGAGTCCGTTCCAGTGTTCTGTAACCCTCACAGCAAAGAAGTTCCTCCTCATGTTGAGGTGGTCAAGGATTAAAAATAAAATCTTGTATTTCTAGTTCATCTACACATTTACTATATGACCGTATGTGGGTAACTTAAGTGTGACACTATTTTCCCACCTGAACTGTATTCTGTATTTCCCAGTATTAACATTTTATTGCATAGGCAGGATGTTGCCTATTTGAATTGTAAGGCAACGGATCAGGAGATGATCATAGCAGAGATCTGTAAACATGAAGAGTAGTCACAGGCAAACACCACCCTGTGTACTATGAAGTCCAGAGGTTATATATTCCCTTTTTTTTTTTTAATTAAAATTAATTACTGGAGTTTGGTCTATAAACTAGTCACTGACACTCAAGGAACGTGCAATTAAATCATGCAGAGTCAGAGTTATTACTGGTATAATTCCATTAGCTCTACATAAAACCACTAGGGATTACTTTTTCCTCTCAGGCTTATTTTCCATTCCAAAATTCCTTAATGGCATAAAGAAAAAAAAAAAAATAGAAAAGCTGGCGACAGATGTTAAATAAAGACTTTCAGAGTCCAACCTCCCTTCCACAGGATACAATGGGAGCTAGCAGGTGATCAGGACCCACAACACTCAACAAGCACCTAGGCTTGGTCATCACATGATGTAAGACAGCTGATTACCAGCAATGTGAACCACTACAAAATTGGAGATGTTGGACTGTGGTGTGTCCTTCTAACTCTAAGAAAGGCAAGTTTCAGAAACTAAGACAAGATGAAGTTTAAAATGATGCATTCTCCACTTTCAAACAGCTTTATGACCTCACAAGTTACCTGTCACACTAAGACAACTTTCCAGCTGCACAGGGAAGTTGGACTTCCATGGCGAGAAGTGTAACAGGATACACCAAGGTATGTCTGCCAGCAGCACTTTGTTGTGTAGGTCAGCTCCCCGCAGATTTAAGCTTCAGTTACTCTACTGAATGAGATCTAACATTTGGCACGGAAAGGGGTCTCCTGTGGAAAGCACAGGAATGGGAGAGGAGGCAAGGACACAAGTCTGTGAGGGAAAAAATGCAATTCAAGCAGAGGAAGGTGGCAGTAGATCTGTTGCTAGTGAGGTATGTGCAGAGCAAGGAAGTGGTGCTGTGGCAAAGCATGAGTGAAAGAATCGGTCTGTATCAGAAGCAAAGATCCTGGAGAGCCAGTGGAAGCAAGATGGTCAGGGAGATGGGATAAAGGAATGAAAAGGAGAAAACATGCCGAAGAAAAACCAGATGAGGGAGAGAACACATGGGATGAGGAAGAAGAAAGCAGCTGTTGAAACAACAGCATTGAAAGCGCTTGTGATGAAAGCTAAGCATTGGAACCAGCCATAATATAAAAGCTGGAACTTTTTTCTACCGAGGATTCATAGGAACAAAAGACCAGCCACACAAACCTCCAAACTAACAGTGCACCACGCAAGATCATCTTCATGCTCTTATGGTTGGTATAAATACCCAAGCCTCTGAAAGAGAACTATCAATTCTTGCAGTGAATCACTTTGGCGAGCAGAAAGGGAAGATGTATAAGGTGTGACTGTGGAGAGAAAATAAAACCAAAATACTCCCAACACACCATGTTTGTTTTCTGTCCCATCCAAGAAGAAAGGAAAGGCGCTCCAAGGAGAATGACGCTCCAAGAAGAACTATCAGCTTGATTTTTCCAAAACGATATAAAAGAGTTCTAGGCTCTATACTTGATCAAAATCTTTTCCTTCTTGCTGGCTTCTGTGGCATGACGTTTTTAAAGTCCCATATGTTTGTTCCATAAAACAACAAAAACGCAGAGGAAGGAAAGAAAAAAAAGTGACACCAAAAGTGAAAACAATAAGGTCCATAAACAGACCCTTTTGTGATAGGACACTCTGATACCACAGTGATGGACTCCATAAGAAAAAAAAAAAACAGAGGTCTTATACAAGCTTATAGATAACAAACGAGCAAAACTTTCAAAGGCAAGTTTTTATCTTATTTTCAAAGCACTTAGTTTAAGGGGTTTGTAACAATAGCAAACACATACCCTGTAAGCGGAAGTATCTATGATGGGAGGAAAGTGGTGTCTGTTTTCATTTGATTACATCCCTGCAATAATTGACTTCTGGATATCATATTCTGGGATATTCCATGGAAACTAGAACCAGAAAGGTAATTTACAAAGGCTTTTTCCTACTTTTTTTTTTTTTTCCACAAAAGGGATTTTTACTGCATAGTACAGCACACATCACCAGCCTGGGGCATCCTGTTTCTACTTCCTCTTCCACCAGAGGATATTTGACAAGGAAAGAGGAAGAAAGCCAGAGAAAAGGGATAGAAAGGGAATAGAAAACAGATGCTGAAAGAGAGGAACGCGTGATGTACAGCAGAAAGGGAAAAAAAGGTAAAATCAGGGAAAGAAATAAGAACCCAAACCAAAAAAACCCACACCACGTAGAGTTTCTGGATTATTTCAGTGAAAGTTTCTGAATGCAGGCATGGGACAACAGGACTGAAGGAGAAGTGCTACTGTATTATATACGTTCATGTGTATTCCCATAGAAAAGCACAGAAAAAAAAAAATAATTAGTTGCTGTGTTACTACTATACGTGTTCTCTACTAGGAGAAACAGTCACTGAAGCCACCTCAGCTCGTATTAGAATTCTTAAAAGGAGTATTTCATCCCCTAAACTACTCCTTGGTGCATACAGCACACTTAAGAGTCCACCTCAGCTTACCCTGAAGGCTTTTG
>VZZY01015578.1:0-17604 GCA_013400335.1 Eurystomus gularis
CATTACTTTTCTTTTGCACAAAAGGATGTTAACAATGCAGAATTCATGTGTTTGTACAGCAGGCCTCCAAACACTACTATAATACATCTAAGAAAGAAGAACTGAAAATCCTAATGAAAGCATATTTGCATACAAATGAAAGTTATTTTTGAATGCACTATTCCTCCACCTCCAGTTTCATTCTCTTCTCAGAACCTCAAGGATACACAAGGCACAAGGAATTGCTGCTGGACAGAAACCTTGTTTCCATTTACCACAAAGAGAAGAAACAGCAAAATTTCTCACAAAACATACTTGGCTGTTTCTATGCATTGATGCTTTTAAGTAAGAGGGGGACGAACAGACATATTTTTTTGTAACTTAAGAAAGAGGAAAAATAGTGTTTCAAAGTGGAAAGTCAAAATGCTTAATTTCATAAAACTGAAGCAGAAATGAGAAAAGGGATAATCCCTCTGAACCTCCCCAGAAATTTCAGAGGGCACAATAATAAAAAAGATTTTATTGCAATATGACATTTTTACATTAAATCTTCTATTTAAAACTAAAAAATATTTTGAGAAAAAAGTTAATATTCTTTTTTACTGAGCACTGAATGTGTATTATTTTGTCTCTGAAGGCTTCTCACATATTAAGTAAGAGCTTTTTGCATCATCCTTTCCTAGGAATCTGTTTCTAACTTCCACTCCCCTCTCCCCCTCCTCCCTTTAATTTTATTATTATTTTTTTCTTTCATTTCATAAGCTCTCAGCTTTTTAATATGAGAGCCTTTTATTTCTATAAAACTGCAGCTGCTTTCATTTAGTTTTATGGATTTAATGTATTTAGAGGTTCCAAGAGAAGCTTGGAGCTGGCAGTATTATCCAGACGTTTGCTGCTTAGTGCCTTTTCTAATGACAAGACTTATCTGATTCAGAACATTTCATATCTGTAGAAAAATTAATTCTCTCTCCCTTTGTCTTTAGGCCTCAAGATTTAATTTGTTCAGGGGATTCTTTCAAGCACTTTTTTTTTTTTCCCTTTGCAGATACCCTGATGACTTACTTCCAATGCTGAAGTTGTTCTTCCTGCTGGCATTTGAATCTGAACCATTTGCAACTTGGTACTTACGTGTCTTCCCATCACCGTGACATTTGAGCTCCTTTCAGTATTTAATGTATTTTGCCCTCCTGCTCTCTGATGTAGAGGTTGCTATTCTCACCATTTTACATACACGGAAATGAAGCAAAGAGGGAACTAGAGCTCATATCTACAATTGATCCATATTGATTTCAACATGAGCTACGCATCTAAAATACTCTCCTGAATGTAACCTTAAGTGATTTACTCAAGGTCGAACAGGAAGTTTGCTGAAGGAGTGGGAGTGAACTTGGGCACAGTATTTAAGGTCACCATCCTTTCTGCCAAAATACATCTCAGTCTATGGTATGGTGTCTCTGGAGATGTTGTTTATGGCAGGCCAAAGAAACATGTCTATCAGAGAAGATCAGTCAATGAATGGTTGAAACATTTTTTGGACATTGACCCCCAATACTGAGAAGTAGAGTAAGACAAGTTACATAACTGAAAATAGCTGTGAAGGTGGAACTAGATGAGCTAAAATTGTCCTGTGCTCATTTCAGGTAGACAGCACGTGAGGCAGCCTATCAATATTCACGAAAATCCAGTTTCTTTTCACGGCTTTGATCATTAGACAGGTATGTTCATTTAAGACTACTTTGTCCTCTCATAGAGTAACCCAAGGACAGACAGCAGCAGGATACTAAGGCATGGACCAAGACTTTACAATTACTGAAAAACCAGTTTAGTTATCACTTGATATTACTGTCACCTCTGTAGCACAGGAGACAACTGCACCTGTTCAGAAGCACAGTTATTATCCATATCTGTTTTCTCTATTTCATCTCTCTACTTTTTGTCCTCTGCAATAACTCCTGAAGACCTTTAGAAGGCCTCATACTAGGCTTTCTCTTCACCCCATCTATTAACCTGATCAGCAATGCAAAAGTTCATTGCAATATTCATACATCATTTTTAGGCTTTATGGTTAATATCCTTTAATACATTTATGGAGAATTCATGCCTTGCAGAAGCACCATTTCTAATCACTTAGGACAGTTCACTGTCTTTCTTGGTTAAACTCTTCCTGGATTTTTCTTGCAATATTAGGAACTAGACAGGAGATGGTGGAGATTCCTTATGAATCTTTTTCAGATATTTATTTCACCCACCCTGTTAAGAGAAAAAATAAATAAAATCACATGTATTTAAACCTTATGGGTTTTGCAAACTAAGCCTGGAAATGTGTATATTAAAAATTGGCAATAAAAGCACTTGTAATTAGATCTGAATTTAAACTTTTGAAGCAGTGAAATATTTGCAAAAACCACACTGAGGAAAAAGAAGCCAACCCTAGGGTCAGACAGTAATAATAAAAACTTTTCTATCTATCTTTCCAGAAAGTTACCCGTGTCTCCTCCTTTTCAGAAAGCTCAAACTGTACTGAAACCACCATTTGGGGGTGACAGAGAAAGGGACTGGGTCTAGAGGTCAGAAGATAGAAAAGAACAGAAACAGCAAAATAAATTTCTCTACCTTTCCCCCTACCCCATTAAGTCTTCTGGAAAGCTAAACTTCAAATTACTAAGAACAGATGTCTGAAAGAAATACATTCTTATATTTTTGTTTCCATTTGTTTAAAGATCTTGGGGGAAAAAAACACCACTCACACCCAATATGTCAAAAACCTATTATCTCTACCCCTTTAAAAGCTTATGCCTATGAAGCATTTCAGTAAAACCAATAGGAAAAGATTCTATACTTTGCTGAAGAACAAAACCACAGGAAATATCTTCAGTGTACATACCATAACGAAGCTACAGTGCACCCCTCAAAACATATTATATGCATTCCCTTGCACCTACTTTCAAGACTTTTGATAGAAAATCTTATTAAAAGGTTGTATGGGATCAGCTGATAGAGGCAGGCCAGTTATAACTGCCTACGCTACCATCCCTGAAACAGGAGAAGGGAGAAGGGGTCAGTATGAGGCTGGCTCTGTGTTTTCTATCTGAGTCCCAAAAGATTATTAAATATGTGTATTAAATGTCTCACTGACCACCAAAAAAAGTTTGTGCTAGGTGCTGCACAGAGACAGATATTATCTTTAAAAACTTACAACCAAAAGAGGTAAGACAGCAAAAGGAAGTGACAGCAAGCAGCTTTTCAAGGATCACAGCCAAAAGGTCAAGCAAAAGATGAAGCAGAACCAAAAGCCAGCTTTTCAGCTCAAGGGAGTCCTTGAGTATGGTGTAGAGAGACAGTGCCTCTCTAGTTTCTAACTCTACACATGGATACCTTCCCTGCACATGCAGGTTGCGGAGAACTTGCAGGGTTTAGTGCTGCCCTGAATAGTCTGGAGACATGAACAGAAGAGGGCTGTTCTCCAGCTTCAGTATGAAACACATAGGCATCCTCCCTGGAAACCCACCTGACTAACACCATTCTTTGCTAGTGCTTTGTGGCAGGGAGTTTTTCCTCACAGGAAGGAGGTGATAATGTTGGGATGGGGGGTCACAGAGGTGAGTATTCCTGCATATCACAGCTCCCCAGCTCCTCAGCAAACATATTCTCCCTTGTTTAACTTCTCAAAAGAGCTGCATACAGAGCTGAACTCTGTATGCTCCATTTCATATCCCTTCTCTTATAAACCTTTATTAAGGCTTTATGTTACACAACTATCACCGATACAAAACTATTGCATTTAGGCTTCCAGGCGACCGAGTGCATTAAAACTCCTTGCGTGGAATGGCAGGAACCAATTCCTCATTTTTACTGGCTGGGAACTGAACCTTAATAGGCCACAGAGCACAAAACTCATAAACCACTGGAGTAAGGGGAGGAGGAGAGAGGGGGAATAAGGAGGGAGGAGGGGGAGAAGTTCGTTGCTGAGGTTATGAAATTATAACAGAAGAAAACAAAAGAAGTGCAGCAGGGTGCAGCAAGGAATTCTCTCCATGCTTGGTGAAGTTAACCTTGCCACCAATGCTCAGCAGCTGGAGGGGAAACAAATAAAGTGGGACCATGCTCTTAACAAAAGAAAGTGTCGCTCCTTGACACTGGAATAGCAGCAACCTTCATCTCCAGCCCTCACGCTCCTCAGGAGAGGCTGGGGATTGCTGGCTCACGCACGACTTGCCTTTGCCTAGCAACCAGCGCAAAGTCCGTCTGTCAGCTTGGCCTACAGTTGCTTCATCCCACCTTCCCCTGTTCTCCATGTGCGGTGCAGGGTCTCCAAGCTCATTTGTCAGACTTCAGCTCCATCCACCTCTAAGCCCATCCAAAGAACTAGCTGCTCCCATACCAACTACAGGTAATGTGATGGTTGGCACCTTTGGGTAGTTCATCCCATCCTCCCTTCGTCTTCCTTTGATTTTGCAGCTCCTCATTGGGAAGCTCTTGGAGGAGGGACCACCTGCTTTTAGAAGATAATTAACCCAATGGATTCACCTAGAATGTGGTGCCAAATACTCCTGTGAGTACCCACATCTCTTTCTGCTTGGCTGTGATGTTAAAATGTCTGTTTCTGCTGAAGGGAACACATTCTGGGTGCAAGAATGTTTTTAAAGCAGCACATGGAACAATCAGAAGATAATTTCTAAGGACTGTTCTGCCCTGTATACATCAGGTGTTGTAAATGCAGAAATAATACTGCAGATTGGAGAAGAAAAGTCAAATCTACAACTCGGAACACTTCCCAGTTTAATTAAATTCTGCAGCCATTTATTTTGATGCTGAAAGTTACTGCTGAGATCCCTCCACACTGTGTCAGTGTGACCTGAACCACAAAGGGCTGGGGATGATACTGCTTCCTGTAATAGCAAGAAGTCATTTCACCCCCTTGCCCAAGAATGGAACTTATTAGGAAATTAAACAAGCTGAAAATGCACAAGACAAGCCCAGTAAACGCAATTGTGCTCCAGTCAGCATCCGAAGGACTGGCCAGTCTCCAAAAGTTGAAGTAAGTTAGTCCCTGCATCAGGGCTGCTTCAAATCAGAAAGAAAGATGATCACCCATTTCAGGCACCAGAGGAATATTTACTTAGTGTGTTCTGACTTTGAAAATGGAAAATTACGAGATATACAGCAGCAGTTACCTTCCAGAGCTTAAAGTTATCATAATGCCATTGTTCTAATTACAAACCAGACTCTCAATAGCAAGAGCCAAAAGGAGCCAGGTTCCAGAAGTAAGAGCAGTGTGTATCAGGTAAGTTTACATTAGGAGCTGCCTTGTATCACATCCCAGCCCACCATCAGGAATCCTCTCCCCTCACCATTAGGATCCTCTTTCAAAGTATAAAGTATTTTTTAAAGTTTTAAAATAGGAATGTTTTTAATTAATATAAATAATAATAATATAAATAAATAATAATAATTACTATTTAAAATAGGAAATAATTTTCCTTCACAAAATCTCTGTGGACAGAGAACATCTGTATACCAAGGACAGATTTTTGAGGTTTTTTTTCCCCTCCCCTGTAGAAATATTTTTTATTTGAAAATCAAATGTCTTTTTCTTCCTGGGAGGAAAATTTGAGCAATACAGGGAGGTTGCTGCACAGGTCAGTGCCTGAGATGTACCAAACCCCAGGATATTATACCTACAACCTATCCTGCTAGCCAGCCTAAACATAATGCTATGAGATGCTGTCTTGAGCCATGATAACCGTAGGCCAGCATTGGCAGGAGTGAGACAGAGAGTCATTTTCACCCTGCTGGGTTGCTAGGACAGCACCAAACTTTCTCATCCAAAACCTTTTTTCTACAAAAAGGTAGAAGAGACAATGGTTTTTTAAACATTTTTAATGATATCAAATTCAATTGAAACGAGCTACTTTGTCATCACGACTCATTATCAATTGCAAGCTGAACATTCTCGGCAAAACTGGGACGAACAAGAGTAAATCTTACATAAAAAGCGCCGTTTATTGATCACAGCAGCCACCACTGGCCCTCCACTGAAGCAAAAACTAGCTACTTTAATAAAAATGTAATCCTTCAGTAGAGAGGAACCCATCTGCCTTCCAATCCACTCTGCATCATACTCTTCCAAATGCTCTTGAGAGAGAATCGCGGCAGACCAGTCCATCCCCTTAATAAAACACTATTACTATGCAGTGACACCATCGCACTTGATTTAAGTACATCTGGCATTTTCAGGTGTAATGCCTGAAGCAATAATACTAAAAAACCAGAACAACCCTTGTTATGCCCTCTGGGAGTTGCATGTGTGTGAACTAAGTAACTTATAGAGTTTCTATTTCCATAGTATCAAGCTCTTTACATTCTGTAATGTATTTATCCTACTACTACCCAGGGGAAGGAAAGGTCAGTGTTGCTCCTCTTGCTTTACCAATGCTTACTTAGATCTTCATTTTTTACTGCATGGAAGTTGGAGACCTGAATCTCAGTGTGGGCTTGAGGCTAAAAAGCTTGGCCATAGTCATGCAGGAAGACATTGCTGTGGCTGAAAGCTGGCTTCCACACCAGTCACACCCAGGTCAGAGTTCAGGCTCTACTAGAAGCCATTTGGTCAAACCAAGTGTGATATTTATAGCAGGTGCTCCTGGAGATGTATTGGGACACATATCTTCATTTATACTGCTAGGAAATGGCATGCAGCTCTCTGCAGACAGTGACACACATTTCCCTTACCACCACCCACACTGCCACATCAGCATGTACTTCTAGGCTAAACATGGGGAAAACGAGGCCTAGAGGCCCCTGCTCTCATCCTGGACCCCATGAGAAGTCCCTGGCCCTGTTATTCTCCTCCTCTTCCTGCATTTAGGCTTAGACCTAGGACTCTGCTTCCAAGAGGTGCTCAGGGAGGGACTTCAGTGATCCTCTCCAATTCTCCATCCTCCTCACACTTTCTGCAAGCCCTGCCTTTATGCTCATTTGGTCCATTTCAAAACAAGGACCAGGACAGCGGGCACACATACGAAATCAAACTTGCTTTTCTGGACAGTACTGGGCACTTCAGATTCAGTAAGCAGAAGAGGTTCAGGAGGTGACTGGGTTTTCATGGAAATGAAGACCCAGATTTTATTCTCACACAGAGCAAAAAGGCAGGGAGACACACGGACCAATGGAAGCTCATAGGGGTATGCAATTGTGCAAGGAGATAGGTGAAGCAAGGGAAACACTGACCCTGCAATCATAACAGGAGAACAAGCCTGATTCCTTTCTTGTGATGTAACCCAGGAGCAATCCTACCAAATGAGTGGAGCTTCCACTGCAGGAGAAAAGGTAGGAGGAGGTGGAGGAAAAGTGGGTGGGAGGATTCAATTCACCTCCATCACCAGCTGGATGCTCACACAATAAAGGACACACATAGCTCCTTTGTGGCCACGTGATGCTGGGGAATATAGGGCCTCTGCTCAGCAAGCCGAGGAGTTAATAGAAGCAAAACAAATCCCCCTTATTTGCCTCAGGGTCAAGGGTCAGTGTAAGTAAATCATTAATTAACACGCTGGTGCCTCAGTGTTATTGACAGGGTTTTGTGTACACAGTGGGACTGTGGCACCCCCTGCAATTAAGCAGGCAGTGAACTTTCCTCCTCCTGCTGTCTCCTGCTTGGCTTGAGCAGGCTTACTTACTCCCTTGTCCTCATTGGAGGCTCCTCTCTGTTCTTCCTCTCAGCAAGGGGGACCAGCCACCCCCATGCTCACGTTTCTTGCCTGCCCAGCAGAGCTGTGCTCAATAAAACAAGCCTTCTCATTTTGTTTGCTTTCCAACTTCATGCAGAACCTGCTTCTTCAAAAAAACCTCACTGGCTATGCATCCATCAACATACGCATTTATTTTACCTCTCTGATCAGGTAAAGCTGCAGCTACAGCTTCTGAAGAGCTCACAGGTGCTTGGTGATAACTCGTCAGACTTAAGACACTGCAATGTCTCACAGGGAAAAATGTTCTTCATCTCTCATCCTCTAGATATTAATAAAAATCTGGGATCCTAATTGTGCACAATCCTTACGAATGGCACCTGGATCTCTTTTTTTTTTCTCCTTCTAATCAAACAGGTCTGTTGACAGCCTGATGTCTATGCCTGCAGGAAAATTGCCGTATAAAGAGCGGTCATTTCAGAGACTCCACAGTCATAGATCCTCTCAAAAATCAGGTCTATAGTGTCAGAGGAGCACCTAAAAATTTTTTACACTTTTCTTTGCAGAGAGGTCTGCTTTCTTTTGGTTGCTTTGGGTTTCAAAATGGTCTTGGCCTGCTGTCTGAAGGTTTGAGCTTGGTAACAAAAACCAGTGGTCTCAGAGTTACATTATGCTGAGCTCAACACTGGTTTCGAAGCTGAACTTCAAGTCCCACAAAACTTCAGCTGGAAGCGCAGATCAGGCTTTGTTGTTCCCAAGTTCAGAACGAAACATGCTATCAGTGTTCCTTGGTGGGACAGCCTACGATCTGCCAGCTCCCAAACTACAAATTGGAGATTGTCCTGGAAAAATCCGAATGTATATTTTTGCAGCTACTAATCAAAAAACGATGATATACGCTCTGATCTACTTAAACACATTTGAAATAAAAGCACCTGGATAGCCACCTTCCTCTACTTGAACCTTTGTATTAGTTCAGTATCACCTTAAAATCTTTGACGTATATTTCACATAAGATAGGAATGACATGATAAACATGATTTTAACATAGAAGGATCTCTGATAATTCCCCCCCAAACACCTACAAATTGCTGTCATATTAATCTGATTCCCACAACACTTTGCCCACCCCCCTTTGTTTATTTTTTTTAAAAAAAGAAATAAAGTAGGATATGCAGGTTAATGCCCAGTCATTTCTTAATCATACCATTGAGAAATTACTACTTTGGTGAAACAGTACAGTGAAGTTTCTCTGGTACAAATTTGATTAGTTTTCCACAGCACTTTGTAGAGGGAGAACAAAAGCAGCCTGTGCAAACCCCCTTTCTCCCTACCAGTTGCAGGCACTGTAAGGTCTGATGAAAACTGGAAGGAGGAATAATGTGGCTGAGCATCTCTAGAAGCTGTGCACGGGCTTTACTCAGATTTAAGGCACCTTAGCTATGACAGACTAGTACGTCCTCAAGAATTTAGATAACTCACAAGTCTGCCTCTTTTCAAAGCTTAAATGCCAAGATACGAGTAATTTTAAGGGTGCCTCTAACGTGTTAGAGACAACTGAAATCTAAAGTATGGTTATGGGATTATCCTGTCTCAGCTCATGCCTTCCTGCCCCTGCCTCACGCTCAGGTACTCCCTTCTTGCACATGCATATTGTTAACAGAAATGGTAATCTTCGCTACTACACCAAGACAGCATCTACGTGCTAGCAAAATTTCCCTATATAGCACACTTGTAGATCATACATCCTGCTATCTCTGGTCTCCTGGACACAGTTTGAGGGAATCCACACTCTCCTTCTCCTTCAGAATAGACCACCCTGTACAGTTCCTGAATCCAATGGATGTTAAAAGCAGAAAGCTGCTAGCAGCCAAATTAACAGCACATAATTAGTCTCATGCATAAACCTCTTTAAAAAGTACAGGGCACTTGGTGTCAAGATTAGACAATTAACTTTGTCAGAGCACAGGAGAATGCGCTGAAAAGCTTACATTTGCAATGTAGTGTTAAGTCTGCAATTCTCACCGGGACTCATGTGAGTAAATACTCTAGGTCAAAGCCTTGACAGCCTTATTTAGATTTAGCTCACTTAGTGCAGGCTCTACTCAAGTGAAAGACCACATAAAATCCAGGGGAAGACTTCAGACTTTGACTCTGTGTTTTGACAGCCTATAAAAGACCAGCTGGAGCATAAGCAGGATCAGCAAAAGTAAGCCCTTCCATAGACGCAACTCTGAAACCAGTGCTGTTTGACATGCTAGCCAAAACATGACTCTTCACTGCAGCATATTCTGCAGTTCCCCAGCCAGCCAAGCTTTAAAAACATCCTAAACTGAGGAAGGGCTTCTGCCAGTTCCCTTTATGGTGAGATGTGGCATCAATAGAGTAATCCATCAGCAATTCATATCTATGATCAAATGGGCTCTTTCCCTGGGGAGTGGCAGACCCGGGGAGATTAGCACCTGTCTCTCTTCGTTTATCACTGGCAGGTGCTTAAGTGAAGCAAGATATCAGCTCTGCTAAAGTGAACAAAGCTCCCAAAAGATAAGATGGATGTGCTGGGCCACTGAGCTAACACTCACTCAGGAAACAGCAAATAGGTCTCCATCTGTTTAGCAAAGATGGCTTTGTGGACTGATAGGAGGAACATGGTAATTCATTAATATGGTGAGTATTACGAGTCAGTTACTAGGAGAAAGCCTTCTGCTGCACATACAAAAGCAAAATATGGGGACCTGGGTGACTCTACAATGTCAGGAGCAGACAGGCATAAACTAGCCCTATTCAAACTAATCCCGGAGCTGAAGGATCAAGGGATCCCAGGACAGAGGCATGGATTTTAGTTTGCTCTGATCTGGAGGTTGTCTGGCCACATTCACACAGCACCTGAGCTAACAGGTGCCTTCTCCCCAGGTAGAACTCCATGCAGCTTAACTCCATCAGCTAGATAGCTGGATCTCTGTATCGTATTCTATTTTGCAACCACGGTCCATATACCAGATAGGAAAGAGCTTTTGTAAGTCTAACATCAAGGTTAACTATTGGAGGAGGCTCTTAAGCATTTAAGAACTCAGGTGTGCGGGAGGTAAGAAAACAAGGTGATACCTTAGCTACTGGGTTTGTGATTTCATTAGACCGTGTAAAAGCTACAAGAGGTTATTATCATCACTGAGTAAGGAACGGAAAAGAAAAAAAAAATCCCCCTTTCAATTTTGCTTTAGTGTTATCTAGACATCTATAGGAGCATATTTCTTTTCTTCAAATTACTAGCCATATAGTAACAGAACGGCAGAAAGGTTGTACTCATTCAACAAGAAGCAGAAGTTTAGTACTGTGATGATGTTTCTTGCACCACTTAAGTCTCCAATTTCTCACAATTCAGAGGGTCTGCAAAAATGCTAACTCACAAATACTAAAAAACTTGCCTGACACAGGAATGGAGACATCTGTCAAAAGCTCTGACCCAACATGCTGGTGTCTAACATCTTTATAGAATATGGATAATCCTTTCACGTAGTAAAAGTAGATGTTATTTGGCCTTCTCCGTTTAAGGAAAAAATAGTTCTTTGTAAATTTGTTTAATGTAAATAAATCCTCTATTTATCTTTGTTTTAGTAAATTCATACATTATTAGAAAATCCTTTATACAAGAAGACCCACTGAGCTATATCATCTCATTTTAAGAGATTTCCTGTTAGTGGAAAACAAAGCAGCCACCTGCAAGGGCCTGGTGCTCGAAAGGATTTAAATAAACACACACAGATAATTAGATCAGTTAACCTTGCAAATTAAAACAAGCACATTGCATTATCTCCAGTTTATCCTAAAAGAAAATATGAAGTTGCCTCAGATAAATAGTTTAATAAAGACAATGAAGGGCTTATACAAGCAGCATAATGTTAAATCTTCTGAGCATGTAGGCTAATAGGATGAAACCCCACTTTCTAACTAGCTTCATTTTGGAGAACTAGTGACTGGTTTGCATGGGACGAGTTTGCAGGGGATCAGATTTAATTCACAAGCTATATTTTCAGAGCAATTTCACCTAACCCCTCAGGCAGCCTAAGTAATTTATCTTGGGTCACTATTTAATGGAAAAGAATAGGTGTCATGATTGGCCACATTCAACTCCTGTTCTCCAACGGCTGTAGAAAAAAGACAAATATTTAGCCTTCATTAGGCTAAAGGTAGGGCAGATGAATCATATCCACGGTCACAAAATGCCACTTTATGACTCAGGCATCCACTTTCTTTTCATGAAATAATAATTGCAGTTGGGGTAAACTTTCTTACAGAACAAAAAAGCTAGGCAGAGCTCATTAGTTACAGTATAGAGAAAAAAGACCAGATTGAGAGTTGCTCTAGCAGCTGGGTGACACCAGTTGGCCATTAGCATCAGTGTGCCAGCTTGGGTTGCAGCAGGTCACTTACACGCAGGGAAGTTTTCTTTGTGGTCTATAGCTTAGGTGTGAAACAGCTTAGGTGTGCAGCACCAACAATTGCCTACCAGCGTTAGTCTGCTAGAGATCATCTGTGTGACCACCCATGACTAGGTCTTGTCAGAAAATCACCACTTCACTTAACAAACATTTCCAGGCTTTTAAGTGTATTTCTCTCCTATTAAGAGACTGATATTTTAAGATAAGAAATATAACTGTATATTATCTAATGATTAGGTGTGATTTTAGAGTAGGGGGTTGGACTAGATGACCTCCAGAGTTTCCTTCCAACCCCTACAATTCTCTGATTCTGTAGAGTTTTCTACTGGTTTCAGAGCAGGTTTACTTCCTGTTTTTTATTCCCAGGTATCATCAAAACAGGGTAAAGAGAACATCTTCATCAAAATACTGTCTTAGATCTGAGACACCATCACAATAAGAAATATGCTGAAAGCATGAAAGCAATATTGTTTAGAAAATGTTTCAGTGCTTTCCAGGATAAAAACATATATATGTTTGCCTATTTTTCCATTGTCTCTGCTTGTAAGATTTGGCAGCACCCTATGTTTTAAATAGAACAGTAAATAGTCACAATTTTAGCAATGAACGACTGCACTACAGGTCCTGCACACAGGTAGCTTCTGCAATGACATGTCACAGGCTCCTTTCTGCTCACTGCTGCAAGGTGGTAGATAGTGTGTCTTGTATCCAGGTGCTACTTATTACTTTGGCAGTTTGTCACTGCTGCTGGTGGCACCTGATTTCATGACAAAATCTCCTAACTTCTCAAAAATGTTTTGTGAAAACCTGCTCTAAATGAGAGATTTTGTTTTGTTGTTTTGTTTTCTGTTGTTGTTAATTGTTTGAATATATATATGTGTGTGTGTGTGTGTGTGAAAGAATCCCCTTACAGTTGAAGTGAATGTCATTCAAGCACCAAGGACAAAAGAAGACTGTTGGCTAGAAAAGTGGCATTTTTTTTTCCCAAGTGTTGACCCCAAAACAAGTTTGTGGAAGATTCGGAAACAAGATGATTCTATACTGAGGCTAGTTAGGAGATCTACAGAGAAATAAGCTGATGCCCCAAATAAAATAAAGAAGTTTAGAGTAAGCATTTGCTTCTATATCACCTAATCTGATTTATCGTGTCACATGGGCCACTGAGGTTTGTAAGCATATTACAAACCTTAGCAGAAACTGGTACCTACACAAGCAGACTTCACAGAAGTAGACAAGTAGAAGTAAACTGAAAACCGAATGGATAACAGGAGCTGAACAGATTTTTTTGTTTGGGGTGCATTTAGGTTGCACACCAAGCATATGTTAGAATCTCAGTTTGATCTTTAGGCTTGTTTCTGTACATATAATGAAATTCCTAAGTCAAGGCTTGATTACCTACTGCCCTTGGTTACCAGGATTTTCTGGTTAGCCTTGCAAACAAGCCCAAACTTGCATCTGCTGCTCTGCGGATAAATCCCCTGAGCTGGCATAGGAGAAGGTCATGGCAGTGGGAGTGCATCCCTTAATGCCACGGGCTGTATTATGCAGCCCTGTAAATAAACACAGGGGACTTAGTTACCAAGGCCATCCCTTCTGCACCTCTTACCAGAACTTGGATGTTAAGAAGAAAAAAACAAGTGAAAAACAACAAACTACAACATCAAGATTTAAAAAAAGCTAGAAGATAACCTGGCTGCTGCAGTGCTAAGGGACAGATCTTCCCTCGTCTATTTTACTCTCCCTGCTTTCTGCTGCAGATCCAACACACTTGAGTTTCATTTTAGAAAGTAAAGCTGCTAAGCAGCTACCAAATGACCTTTGCCTCTCAGATGAGTATTTATGGCAGGCAACACATACATCAACAACAACAAAAAGTTTCCCTAGTAACGAAAATGTTTCTGCCAGCAATGTATCTTTTACAAGCTTGCAAGATGTACCAGGAGTCTAATAATCAGATTAAAATCACATCAAACTATGTTGGGAAGTCAAGGTGAAGGCCTTTGGATTGTTCTCATGAATAGCCCTATCCAGACCTACCAGGTGATGATAAATTCAGGTTTTTGCTTGGTTGGTGTTTTTCAAATTTATTTTGAGGGCTTACAGTTTTTAAAAGCCAAGAGATGGGAAAAGAGTTGGTGTTTTAGCAGTTCTTGCAAGCATCTGACAATAGTGAAATGGTTAAGACAAAAACCCCATAACTTCTTCTCTACAAGGAGGGGTGTTGGACCTGGCAATAAATACTTGATTTTTCCATGTCACTTTACAGGATTTCAAGAGCTTTGTCTTCCTTTTACAGGTGGAAGCACAAGCCTCAGAGAGGCAAAGTGATTTGCCCAATATAATTCATATTTCTAATAGTTAACCTAACTTCAAACCTCAAGTGCCAGGATGGAGTTGTATCTCCTGCCAGTATCACTGGGAAACAAATTAGCAGATGGGTTTGCTGTTTTTGTTTACTGCTTCTTCTTACTGCAGAACAGGAATGGTCAGAGTTTTAAGCTGCTGAGCACAAGGAGAAATGCTGAAGTCCCAGTTCTTTATTTCCATCTCCCCTGGAGTGTTTGCCTGAAAGCTTGGCCTGAATCTTTCATTTCCAGATAGCATATAGCAGCCTGTGTATAGTGCTTGAAATGCATACTACGTCCATGTTACTCCCAGCTTTCCCCTCCCCACAGAAGGCCACCTGGGAAATAGAGACAAGCATTGACAAAAGAAACACTGTCATCTGTCAAGGTGGAATATTAGTTGTGAAAATAGGAGTTCAAAGTGTTAATACCTACTCTGTAAATGTAAACAATAGTAAAAGCCTATCCAAATGTCTGTGCTACCTGAGGTGAGCAGCAGCTAGGCAGCCTGGCTACTGGTAAGCATCTAAACCCTACCTGGCTTATGGAAGCAATTACACAGTCATCTGCATGTCTGTTTACAGTACAAGGAGGCCGTATTCTTGCTTTCAGACTCAGATTAATTAGGTTTGTGCAGATCAGCAGTTCAAATAGCTTCAACCACCCCACTGATTGTGAACAAAGCCAGTTTGGGAACATTCAAGTAAGACTGAAAACCAATGGGCAATAATCTGATTCACCCTTTCCACTCAAGTCCAACAGAGGACAACTGCCCATAGCCTGTAGGATCAAACATCGTGGCCCTTTATATCACAAAAGAGTCAGTGAAGCACAGGAAAAAGTCAAACTCTAGGATGGCCTTGGATGTCTATAAGGATGCCTATAACTTACTTTGCACTCCCTCTGGCCTTTGACAGCCAGACCAGCTAGACTAGAGTTAAAGTACTAAATCCCAGGGAAAGAGGTTTTGAGAGCAGGAAGGGTAATAGCTGGATAAAGAGGCTAAGATTGGTGAACTCACATAAAAACCCTGCAGTGCCAGAATATCACACCCATTTTAGCTTAACATAAAAGTTAAATCACATGACTTCATTTTCCAGTTTAGCTTGCATGTCTGCCACCACCAAGCCAGCTTCTGAGAATTGTATTCACCTCCTCACTGCACAAGTCCCAAGCTTCCCAGTATAAGAAAAACAGCTTCCTTGGAAATAAAAGAGCTGTATCGTTAGTGAGACTTGGAGAAAGGTTACTCAGCACTGTTCCACTTTCTCCCACGTATACTGAGACTGGACAGCACAGATAACTCACACAAGAAGAGGAGTTTATGACACATTTGACTTAGATCTACTTCCAGGGAGTCCAGATGAACTTTTTGCACTGGTTCCAATGACAGCAGAATAAAACAGACACTGAAGGTATAAATATCAACCTACCTTTTGCCAGAAAATCCAATTTACTCCCCCTAGTACTAAATTGGGTTCGCTGCACAGAAGTGAGTAATTTATAATTGACTAATCTGAAGACTAAAATTGTGTTTTAATTCCAGCTTCAGAAGACCTCTAGTTTTTCTATACAACTGCTTAATCCCGTGGACTCCTGAGATGATATCAAAGAGACATCTGTGGGATTTCACCACATGGAGAGGCAAGCTCTCCTAGACACATGAGTGCTGGTTGTGGACGCATCATTGAGTGAGCAGATATGCTACATGTACACACAGGCCATATGCTACTGGATGTATCAACTTTCTATAGTAGGTCTCAAAGGCTGCAACATGCCCCCCGCCTACTTCAGAGAGAAGTGGTCCCTCATGCCATAACAGCCTTACCCAAGGCTGGTTTCACTACTAGACAAAGTGTGAATCAGCCCTGAATCACCTGAAGCCTGTGCTAAATGCCCAAGGGCTTATGTCAAGCATTCTGAAAGAGTTCACCCAGTGCAGTATTCTGAGCTTCAGCAAGGAAATTGGCAGGCAGTGAGAAAGATGCCTTAGCAACCTCAGTTATGCAGAGCAGTTTTAGGTCTGACCAGTGGAAAGATTTACCCATGGTGATGAATAAACGTGTGGTGGAAAGCTGTCAGTGCTTCCTGTGCCAGCCCTTTGAGGACAACGTTGAGGTGGACCACACAGTCCAGGTCATTATCTAGAGAGCTTAATACAACAGGATTTTACCAGTGTCTTCCTGTTAGAGTCTTCCTCTTTCCCACTGAAAGATGTTTCAGCACTTCTTGATGCATTCCTATTTATTGAGGGTCCTTCTTTTCTTTTAAATCATTTAAAAATAATTCTTTTACTTTTTTTCATAAATCTAAAACTTAATCAGGATTACAAGCAGTATTTTCATTTAAATGAAGCCATTTTCATTACGTGAAATTGTTCAGTGTACTTTTGAAGAAGGTTTCTGTAATGGTTATTTTCATAGATAATCTGAAATCTATGAATACATTCCTTTCAAAAAAGTAAAATCTTTACTCCACTTAACCATATTAGCTTTCATATTTCCGATTAAACTGTTTTCCTGGATTTCCTGTTGAATCTATTTCTTTGAGGGCAGGCAACAAGGCGAGATTATGTGGTCAAGAGCTCGATGTCCAGATGCAGAAAGGTGACAAGTGGTGTCCCTCAGGGGTCCATACTGGGACCAGTGTTGTTTAATATCTTCATTAACGGTATTGACAGTGGCATTGAGTGCAGCCCCAGCAAGTTTGCTGATGACACCAAGCTGGGTGGGGCAGTTGATATGCCAGAGGGATAGCATGCCATCTAGAGGGACCAGATGCCATCCAGAGGGACCTGGACGGACTGGAGAGGTGGGCCCAGGTGAACCTCATGAGGTTCAACAAGGCCAAGTGCAGGATCCTGTACCTTGGTCGGGGCAAGCAGTGATATCATTATAGGCTGAGAGAGGACATGCTAGAGAGCAGCCTTGAGGAAAAAGCCTTGGGGGTGCTAATAGATGAAAAGCTGGACAGGAGCCGCCAAATGGGAGCCCAGAAAGCCAATCGCATCCTGGGCTGCATCAAAAGAAGCATGGCCAGCAGATCAAGAGAGGGAATTCTGCCCCTCTACTCTGCCCTGGTGAGACCTCACCTGGAGTACTGCATCCAGCCCTGGAGCCTGCAACACAAGAAGGACATGGACTTGATGGAGCA
>VZZY01015582.1:0-11054 GCA_013400335.1 Eurystomus gularis
TTATTTATTTATTTATTTTTCCCTCCTCCTCTGTTCTTTGTGGTTTTAGTGTTTTGTTCTTTTATTCATAGAAAATATATAGTGGGTTTTTAATTCTATTTTACGGTTTCAAAATTAATTTATATAAGAGAAAAGACTTTTTTTTTCCCCTCCTTTTTCTGTGTTGGAGATTAATCTTAGTAAATGTAGATTTACAGTGAGCTCTTTATGCAACATCACATACTTTTCACTGGTAATTTAAGGCTCAGCTCTTCATCTCTTTGGCATGCCAAATTTTCTTCTTAGAGAATCATATTACTATTAGAGACATTTGTTTTTAATATTGTAAGTGAAGGATGCAGGTTCTCATCCATCACAAGACATTTCTGAAGGGTTACGTTACAATATGATGGGCTGGTGACTGTTTTTTGGGACTTAATACTGTGTATGTGCTCAGGGGGGAAAAGGAGTGTGGCATCTTTGGGAACAGTCAAATGTTGTAACACCAAGGAGGTTCCATAACTTTGTAGAAGTAGCACATCAGGTTGAATTAAAAGCGTCTGTGAGGATCTTGTGAATTGATCACCCAGAAATATCTTTGAACTTTGTGGGTGAAGTTGATGACAGTGTAAGCATACATGTAGCATACGTGTACGCTAGTATTATGTAGTCTTCAGTGCTGGCAACTTTATTAGCATTCTGACCAACTACACGCTCATTAACTTTTGGGAATGTGTCTTTTCGGACAGGAGACTTTAAAGTAAAAGTTTAATTTCTAAAAATAAATAAAAAAACTAAGAAACAAACCCAAACCAAAGCAAAAAACCTAACCCAGGAATTAACTGTAGAAAGTTTCCTAAACTTTTTTTGTTTAAAGGAGGAGCACTTCTGGAGTATATATTAAAGAAACCTGACTTATGTCACAAGTAAATTTCTCAAGTATTAGCATTACCATTGGCTCCCTGCCCTGTGCAGCACAGGCAGGAAATATGAGCCAAATCATGTTTTACTTAGCAGTTCCTATAGCTTTATACCTCTACAGATTTATGATTTGCTAAGTTTAGAATTGTATCAATTAACTACAACGTACTGAGAAGGGAGAGTGTGGTTTGTGTGCTGTGACACATCGACAAATGTTTCTTAAATAAAAAAAACCTGACAGTTACCTCAATGACATTGCCTTCCAGAAACGCACCATAACTTAATTTACTGCTTATTTATTAGGATCAGGAAGAGGAGAAGGATGAAATTCCAGAATTCTTTGAGCCTCTTCTGGAGCTTAACGGACAGTTTAAAGTTGCCTCACCAAAATACAATGGTCCTTTGTTTCCTCCAGTGGCTTCTACTCCTCAGCAGTCTTCTGACGTTTTGGATGAACTGATTCAAAGGAAAGAAACTATAGAAAACAGGTTGATAAATTGGTGAGTTGCGATGTAACCAAGTGGCAAGAGAATATATGTGGAAGAAGGAATGACTCCATAAGAATACCTTCCCTTTCTTCTCCTCCCCTCCCATTGCTTCTCTTTTTTTCTTTGAGCTGCCTTGCATTTCATGTCAAGAATGCTCTTGTGTGTACTTTTAGGTGTCTTGGTATTTGCTGATAGTTTAACAGGTTTTATTCTGCTAGGGTGGAACAAGAAATAATGGCAAATATTATCAGTAGGATGTACCCAGTTCAGAAGGAAACGGTGCCCAGTGTTAGCACCTCAGAGAGTGAAGACAGTGAGACTGTACCCTCTGACATTGGTAAGTAGGAGTTATTGTTCTCAGTAGATGGATTATCTCAATATTGGGCTAATTTTAACAAGCTGTGTAGGAGCCGTTGCCTGAGCCTAAGAGTGGATAATGCGGAACCAGTGAAACTAAAACGCAAAAGCACATGCTCTAATTTATGTTGAGACAGAGCAAGTGTTATAAGGCCATTGAAATAAATTATCTAAAAAAAGAAAAAGAACACATAAAACATACCACTGTGCAAATCAGCTTCTCTTATGAGCCATCTAAATCAGATTTGGCATTTTGCTAGGACCGTAATGTTTGTTTGCCCTTCTTCTCTTAATAGATATGTCAAAAATTATCCCCCTTATAAATGTGTGAGAATGGGAGACAAATGCATTTCTCCTGTGATGCCCCTGCCCTTTGCTGCTGCTGCCTTTTATGACCCTGAATTGCTTCTGTGCTGTTGTTCCTTTATCTGTAAACTAAAAAAAAAATCACTTTTTGCAAAGGAACGTTTAAAAGTTCATGGACAATAATCTGTGTGGCTGCAGTACAGTACATACATTTTAAGGTGCGAGACCTGGATGTGTGCTTTGTTTCTTCGTTTCCAGTTGAAGTTGCAGGTGGGAGAGGATTTCAACTCTTTATCAACGCCGGCGTGCCTGTGGACTCAGAAATGATAAGTCATTTCGTAAACGAAGCTCTCAGTGAAACCATTGCGACCATGCTGGGTAACAGGCAGGCTCAGAAAGCAGCTCCTGCTACAAATGTTCTTCCAAATACAACGATTACGATGGTAAGAGCCTAGTGGTTTTTAAGCTTTCCTACTGGAGTTCTAAAGGATAATTTATTCGTGGCATGATGGTTCAACTATGTGCAAGACAAAGATGGCAGAAAAGGCCCGATGAACTGAATGGGCATGATTTACATTGCTTGATTATTCCTCATTGTACCCCAGCAAGGAACAAGATTAAACCTTAAAA
Organism: Eurystomus gularis; assembly: GCA_013400335.1. Taxonomy (NCBI): domain Eukaryota; kingdom Metazoa; phylum Chordata; class Aves; order Coraciiformes; family Coraciidae; genus Eurystomus; species Eurystomus gularis. The sequence goes on from VZZY01015582.1 coordinate 2,682, forward strand.
AATTGAAAAGAGAGAAAAAATTAATTCCTTTGTGCTGCGTGCAACATGCTATATTTATCTATCTATGGCTGAGCACGAAACTCATTTCTAAGGGAAAGAGTTGGTACTTAATTTCATGGTGTCAAAAGATAGCTGGTGTTATTTTCCACAAAAATAGCTATGCTACTTTCTTGCGAAGAAATACGAAGAAACCAATTTCTTCGCATAAGAAAAAGTAGAAGCTGAGAGTGATATTATTTCTGGTCTTAGGGGCTTGCAGCCTTTTTAAAATATCTGTAAAAATAAGCATTAATCCTTTCAAAGTTTTGAGTTTGGTAGTTTTCAGTAAATGCTTAAATGATTAGTAGAGCTTCCTGTAATACAGGATAATTTTCTCTGTTCCCTTTGATAATCAAGTGACAGCTGGCTCTTGTTTTGATAATAACATGGCTGTGCTACAATCCAGTTTTGTGAAATGACTTTAGGATGAAGGTAGAAATTGCAGTGCTTAGAAATCTAACTGTTCAAAGCTTTGTTGAGAGTGGGATCAATTATTCTATTCTGCTACAGTGCATATAGACTGAAATACCACCTAGTGCCTGCTGGAAGTGACCAACAGATTATTCTGGAGTCAAAAATAATAATTTCACTGCTGCCGGCTTAAATACAGCCATCTTGCATCTAAAGAGCTCCTCCCTGCTCCTTTACAGATTAAGGAGGGTATGATGTTAAAAAGGACTGTTCTTTGTAGCTTGTTCTTCTGATACTTAGAAACCTCTTCTAATAAGCCTTGTACGTGTACTAATGGTCCTCTTAAACCTTCTTGTTCCTGGACTAGCTTAAACAGAAATGTCCTTAGGCTGAAATCGCTGTTTTCTCCTTACTGTAGATATTTATTTGTGCGCTTTAAGAGATTGGTTTTGTCCTTTTTGGCCTTTGCTTGATTAGGCTAAATAAAGCAATCATCTGTATACGCACCATTTTTCGACTCCTGCTGATGGGCAGCACTTCTGTTTTTTCCATTTTAGGTGGGTCTTGATCACGAGTAACGCTAATGTGCTAATAGACATTTTTAATAGTAATGTAGTATGCAAGGTGAGGTTTTCTTAGCACCTTGTACTATGGTAGTGATACTCTCCTGCCATTATTGGAATCTCAGGTAGCTAATTATGGGGTTTTTTAATGTCTTTCCACATTTGTAGCTAATAGTTATCCTTCGGCTAACTTGTACAATGGTAATTTTTTTTTCTTCTCCATTTTCCATTTCTGCTCAGCTTATAGCAGAAGTTCTTGCATATGTAGTTCATGCATTCTTGATCTACGCCCTCTTATTGTGAAGTCTCCTATCTAGAACTTCAGTTACCAGGTTCTTTTGTGTTCCCAGTGTCACGCGGTTGTATGTGACCTGCCCCACGTGTTAGCATGTTCCACTTCCCATAAGAGTTTTTAATAAAAACCATCAATCTGTGCATTTGTTCTTCAGAAACTAGGCTGGAAGCCTTCCTTTAGCCCCATTATCTTGTTTTCTTTATGAAATGTCAGAGAACAGGGCTGGAAAAAACCTGGAAAGAGTGATCGTATTCCTCATTAGCAGGCTAAATGACAACCATCATACTTGCTTGTCAGATTTATCTCCGTGGCTGTCATTTTTTAAGGCACAGCACAGCTATGTTTCTGCTTATTTTAGTGCTTTACTGTCTTGGCTATGGCTTTATTTGTAATCTGCTCTTTAGCTGATTCTGTTACCATAAAATTATCATACTGACTCCATTTTAGCCATGAAATAATTTCTTGCTTAACATTGTATCAAAGGCTTTATGGAAATTTGTATAATCATATAATTCATGCTTAGACTGGACATTAAGAAGCATTTCTTTGCTGAGAGGGTCGTCAAACACTAGAACAGTCTTCCTAGGGAGGTCGTTGATGCCCCAAACTCATCAGTGTTTAAGAGGTGTTTGGACAAAGCCCTTAAAAACATGCTTTAACTTTTGTTGGTCAGTCCTGAATTGATCAGGCAGTTGAACTAGGTGATTGTTGTAGGTCCCTTCCAACTGAAATGGTCTATTCTGTTCTATTGTATACATAATAATTTCCAAATGTAATCATTCTAATGAGTAATTTACTGGTTTTTAATGTATTTTGTCCAGGCATCCCATTTAGCCTGGTGCACGTTGATGTTTAGATTGAGGCGTTAGATCCATGAAGCATGTATCTAAGCAACAACTGTTTCTGTTCTGTGATAATCTCCCTTTCTCTCTCTTGCTCAGCTATCTCTGGGGGTACTTGAAGATATGAATTTTGCATTGAGATAACTGTGGTTACTTTTTTTTTTTCCCCTCAGGAATCTCTTGTGCCTACTCCATTGCCAACACCCCAGGCCACACCACCACAAACACCACCTTCAGAAAAAGAATTGCCTGTGGTCAAAACTCCAGAGTCTTCTCCCTCTCTTGGAGAAAGGAGGGGGGATGTTTGTGAACATGAAAAAATTAAAGAAACAGGTAGTGAAAATAGTAATTGAAGTTTAGAAGTAGCAAATATGCTTTAATCTACTGTCTTTAATTTTCTTCTTCAAAGACACGTTATCTCTCAGGATAAATATTCTCGAGGCTATAGTTCAAGTGGGAGCTCATGTAGTACAAAAATTATGGGCCAATTCCTGTAAAAAGCAAACATCTTTTATTTGCTAACAGTTCTATTTTCAAACTTGATGCACATTTCTAAGGTCTGTGTGATTTCCACCCCTCCCAGCCCCTCCACACTTTTTCACATCAGAAATATCAAAAATAGCTTTTGTTCCTTCCTGCGTTTCTAATGTTAATTAAGTCGAATTTACACTCTCCAAGTAAAGCAGCTTAATTTTTAAAACACAGAGCCATCTGCCTTATTAAAGGAAGTAAGCAACTGAGGTTTTATTCTAGCTCCTTTAGATGCCAATACTGTACTTAAAAGAAACTGGTCTTAAACTAGTCTTGTCACCATAACTATCAAAAAGTACCACAAAACCCACTAGTGTTTAGCAGAGCTGGCTAGCTCTCTGAGATGCATTTCCTGCTTTCCTTTCTGATCAGAACTTTGCTTTCCCACATGCAGATGTTGAGAATCCAGCTGCCACTACTCGTGTTGGCACACCGGTGGCTACCCCTGTCAATACGCCTCCTAGAAGAACCACACCGAGCCCTCCTGCCTCAGAATGCGTCTCTGAAGATGCAAAAAGGGAAAGTCCAAAACCTCCAAACCCATGGGATGATGCAGAACTTCCTCTGGAAGAAGAGAAACCCAGTCCTTTAACTGAAGAACCGTTCCCTCCCAAGGCTGTGTGAGTAGAACAGGCTGTACGGTTTTCTCATTTGTTGAAAAAAATGAATATGTATATTCTTTCTACATATATCCTCCAAAAGTAAGTAGAAAGAAATGCTTAATATATATATATATATGTCAGGAGGCATTGAGAAAAGCCAAGATTCTTTTTTAGAATTGCTTGGCTTACATTTTGGAGAAAAATGTGAAATCAGGACCTTTCTCAGGATTTATCAGTCCTTATTCATCATCCTGATGAATGTTGTACTTGGTAAGCTCATACTGCTCTACCTGACAGTAATGTAGTGACAATGAAAGATTGTATTATTAGCATTTTATTTTTTCTACTACCTCAGTGGGGATGCATGTGGTAATTTTTAGTTACAACTAGAAGTCAATTAATAATGTTATTTAACCATGTTGATTCGCAGTGCGATGCTGTATTCTTTCATTTGAAAAAATACTTGCAAATTAATTGATTTTCAGTATTAATTCAAGACTTTAGTCTATATTGTTCAATGTGTTTTGGTGTATTCATAATGCATATTCTCACATTACAGTGAGATGTCAGTGGCTAATGATGAGGAACCAGAGGCCTTGATTCTACCACCTCAGCAGCCGTCAGCAAGGTCCCTCCAATCCCTTCCTGGTGACCCTGGTCATCCATCGCCTGCGCCCTCGGTTAGTTCTGAGCAGTCCACGCAGGAAAGCAGCCTTACCCTCACAGAAACAGAAACTGCAGACAGGCACGTCTCCGAAGGGGAGGTACTCTTCAGCTATGGGCAGATGCTGGCTGCAAGAGGTATCTACTAGACAAATTCGTGGAAATTAGAATTTGGATTAATTATTTTTCTTTATAAACTTCTCTTCCAGACTACTGAAGATACATTTTATACATTTTCTGATAAAACTGCAAGCATTAACCTGATCCTTAACTTTCAGTTCGTGAGCGTCCTGGTTTTGCTGAAGAGAATCTCAGGCCAGCCATGGTCTGCAGACCATTAGCAGTTTGGAGTCAGCTAGGGCAGCTGACCCGAGCTGGCTACAGGTGTATCCCAGACCATAAACATCATGCTCAGTATAAAAGAGGAAGTTTGCTGAGGACAGAGGGTCTCCTGCTTGGGCTCCTTCTGATCCTGCCCCTCTTCCTGCTCCTGAGGGCTGTCTTCTCGGTTATTGTGACCACTGTACCTTTGCTGGGCTGAGTATAACTTGGTGTACTTCATGCTGGCATTAGTATTAGTTTGGCCATTTCATTAAACCCATCTTCATGTCAACCTGTGAGTCTCCTCTCCTTTTCCCGATCCCCCTTCTTGGCTGGGAAGGGTCATTTTGTGATAGAGCAACTGCTACAGTTCAGCCCTGGATATGGGCTAAATGTGGACAATGGGTTTGGATTTGAGAGGCTTCATTGCTCTTTTTCTTGTCCACCAACAAAATGCCTCTGCTTGCTAAAAAGAGTAAATCTGCTCTGTTGTCATAAGACCAACTTGGAAAATAACTGAGACTGTCTTGCACAAGTACCATGTGGTATTAAGCACTGAGTTTTTATTGAAAGCAAAGCGTAAGAGCAATTTTCTTGGAAGCTGAAAATATGTCTGTATAATACACATCCGGCAGTAGGAATTTCCAACTTTACTAAAGCACTGTGTTGCAATTATTAAAGAATGTAGCCTTGGCTTTCTTTCATATAACTTGCCTTTTAAAAAAATATTTGCAATGTAAAATATTTTTCAGCCTTAGCAAGAGAAGGACTGCCTCTCCGAAACGCTGCTGAGAGCTTAAGCAGTACTTTACAAGATGCTGCTGACATGGTAAGGAAATGTTTCACAAGGAAATGGAGTTAGTGTGGTATTCTGCCGTGAGCATCTTGATAAATTGGATGTGCTTTAAGTATTTTCACTTATAAACTTTTAAAATTTATGCTTTTAAACTGTGCGCTTACAAAGAACGTTCGAATTTCAGAGCCCAAAGAAAAAAACCTGTATTATACAAATTTATGTTTTTTAAAAGTTGAATGATTTTATATACTTCTGTAGGTGAGACATAGCTACTATGTATTTTCATTTATTGTTTTTTAGTTTTAAGACATCTTAAACAGAATAGAACGTTGTTATGTTCTGAGCAGTTTCAGCTTTGAGCCATCTTTTAATTGCTTGTGTGCTTAACTTAGTAAAGTAGGTTAGCTGAGGGTGGAATTAGTTAAAGCTGCTTAAAACTTCAGTATAGTTTCTTATCTAACGTCTGCTTTAGTCCATTGTCCTGGAAGCCTCCCAAGTCAAGGTATTCTCCATTCCCTTTCTCTTTTTTTTTCTGTCATACTGAGAGAGCTGGGATCACTTATCCTGGAGAAGAGAAAGTTCTGGGAAGATCTTACCAATGTGTATAAATACCCATTGGAAAGAAGCAAGGAAGACAGAGCCAGACTCTTCAGAGTGGCACTCAGTGGAAGACAGGAGGCAGTGGACATAGACTGAAATTCCTTTTAAACATAATTTTTTTTGTACTGTGGGGTTGGCCAAATGCTGGAAGAGGTTCTGCCTTGAGCAGTCAGATTGGACTAGACAATCTCCAGAGGTCCCTTCCTTAGTAAAGCAAAGTTGAAATGTCCTAGAGTAGGAGTCCGCTTTTCTTCTCCCTGAACATTTCTACCCATACGTGACCATACTTGGCCTGTGCACACTTTCCCATCTAATATCCATGATTTCATTCATGTCATAGATGTGAGACTGTGCTCTGAACTTGCTGATCTCTCTGCCCGTTGTCCAGACTTTGCCATGTGTGTAGGCACCTGAGGAGAATGCCCTCCATCTTGATCAAGATTGTCAGAGTTCCTTTTGTGGACTTCCCTTTAGATCCCTCCTCTGTCTGCCACACTTCCTCTCTTAAACTCGGGGCTTAAGACCCCGTTATCAAGTGAACCTAAATTAAAGTTCTCTTCATCAGGTTAGAAAACGTGATTGCTAAGAGGTTCTTCCCTCTTGTCAGCTAGACTTTTTACTCCTTCCAGTAGTCCTCCATCCTCAAACTAGGCTCTCTTGTTGAGGAACCTAAATCCTTGCTGGTGAGAGCAGCTCTGCGGCCAGATTGTTGCTAGCAACCACTATATGTGAGGATTTAACTGTTTCCCTGAATTCTGGAGGCCTAACAGACCTCATTCTTCTCAAGTGTTGCAGTCTTATGTATCAAATACTGTTTGTGTCTGTGGGTAAAAGGAGAAAACAGCGTGTTTGCTTATTTTTTAAATGTCTACGTTTTCATGACACAACTTCAAAGTGTGGAAACTAACACGTTACTATAAAAGAAAAGAGCTTAATTGTGAACTAAACTAAGAATGATTCAACTTCCTACCAAAAATAGGTTCGCATCATGTATTACGTGGATTTTCTTTGTTTTAGGATTATGATCCTCCCAGTGAAGGGCACCCGGTGAGAAGAGCAGATAAAAGCGATCACAGGGATCCTGTCCTGACTCTTTTAGCCAAATTAAATCAAGCACCTGTTGCTGCTCAAGAAGAAGTGTACCATTTGGAGATAACTTACACCCCTTTTCCTTCCAGTGTAGTAGTTTAGAACTATTCACAAGTAGATAAAATATTTCAAGCTTATCCTTCCTGTTGGCTATAGAGCAGGTTCATACACTTCATTCTCTGCTGGAAGCGATCCCACTTCTCTTGGCTATGTTCTCATGTAAAACTCTTTAAAAACACTGAAGGTTGAGTGTTGTTTTAAACAAGTTTGCTGTGTGTAGTTTCACACAGACCTGGTTTTCAAGGTGTATACCAGATTTGTCCCGTCTTTTTGAACGTGAGGGAAGTTTTCTGTCACTTCAGAAATATGGGTGGTACATCTAACAGTGCAAGTTGACTGTGCTTAACAACCGTATGAGTGTTTTAGGGAGGTGTGAAGAATAGCTCCGCAAATGTTTACGTGCACTTTTGCACATACTGTTGATACTGGTCTTGGAACAGGACTTTAAAAATACTCGTGTTTGGTTGCCAGAAAAAACCCAGATTAGCAGAAAAAATGTAACAATCTGCATCACAAAGGGCAAGAGTAATTTTTGGTTACACATCTAAGTATTTTCTCTATGGAAATTGTCTGGACTGGGCATCTATTCTCTCTGACATAGCGGGAAGAATGTTCAAAGGAAGTGAACTTTGAATACTGCAATGTGATTCATGAACACCTTTATTAAAGCAGATCTTGCTTTTTTGTGATTTTAGTGACGCATGTGCAGTTTCTTCCTTCTGTCTTGGTCAGTTTAGTCTAAATAATTACTAACTTCACTCACCTCCTTAACTGTTCCTTTGTTGTCTTTATTTTGCTTAATGAGCTCTGCTGGATGGACTTGGTGAAAAGCTTTCTACAGTGTCAGCTCTGAGTCTGACTGTAATTGTGGTGACATTTTCTCATCAGCACTGCCAATTACAAATGCATCTCTAATTTGCTTTTTCCCTTTCCCATAGTCCCAGACCGCTCCCCCCCCCAAACCCCTCCAGTTTCTGGCAAGGTGTGTGCAAGCATAACTTCTCATTTTATAAAAGAAAGAACATTCTCCTAGATGTTACTAGATGTTACTGCCTCAGAGGGATGCTGTGCACATGTGTATTCAACCTGCTTTCCTGCATAGAAGCAAGCTGGTTTTTTCTCTGCAGCTTTGAAAGTCAGAACCCAGAGAACCATCCCTATTTTAAGTGCAACCCAAACCTCCTTAAAAATGGAAGTTTTAATCTGATGTGCTATAAAACAGAGAGTCAGTAGCTTTTAGATACTTCCAGTGTGACAAGGTCAGGCAGTCAACAACGGCCATATGTGTGACATTAAAGGCTTCATGTGCTAAAAATATAACTTAGGTTCTGACCCCATTGGGATACCACGAACAGAATCAGTGATGTTGTTTGGCTGTAAGTGATTCTTTTTCTGTCCAGTACTGATAAATGTAGATCTTACTTTCAAACCCCTTTAGATGATATCTCCTCACTTTCAGTTTTCTTTATTCCATGCTAATAGTATAGACGTAAGTTTATATATGCTTTAAGAATTAATATAATTATGTTATAATGCCTGGGTTTGGAAGATATACATTGTT
>VZZY01015585.1:0-16411 GCA_013400335.1 Eurystomus gularis
ATTGCTGGCTCATGGTCGTCCTGTTGTCTGCCAGAACTCTCAGGTCTTTTTCCCCAGAGCTGCTCTCCAACGGGTCAGCCCCCAGTGTGTAGTGATACAGGGAGCTGTTCCCCAGATGCAGTACTCTACACTTGCTCTTATCGAATTTCATCAGGTTTCTCCCTGCCCAACTCTCCAGCCTGTTCAGGTCAGGCAGTTACCAGTAACCCCTTCCTTTCACTCAAACAACTTCAGTACCAGCAGTAGATGATTCTTACGGTTTAACCACCAAAATACTAAACCTACAAGCTTGTCACACAGGCAAATCCATGCACCTGAATGGAGCATCTTACTCTCAGTGCTATTTTCTGTCAACAGCAGCAATCTGCCTGCACAAAAAGTTCTGCATGACCAGGCTGTGAGGACTTGCAAAAAGGGTGCAATGAAGCTTACAAAGCATCTTGACTGGTTTGTAGTTGTTACCTATTTAAGGCTTACATTGAGTTGCATAACCGATAGGAAATGATGTTTTTAACAATCTGTTGTCGATATTGCAAGAAAGAGGTGGGAACCCATGTACATCAGTGCCCTCTCTTGGAAGAAGCCTCTTCCACACCACAAAACTATGGAAAACTCTTCCAAACTCATGGAAATTCATATTTAAGGCATGTGGAAGATACCGATCTAGGAGTCTGAAGACCAAGATGTCATCCTACCAGCAAACCTCTGGCATGGGCTAGAGATAGTAATGGATTTTATGCTCTCCCCTCATTACATAGGCAGTATCACTAGCACATTGCCAAATGAGAATAAGGAAAAAAGCACATACAAACAGCCTCTAGCCAGACATCTTTCTTGAGCTGCACTCCACAATAATTTACCCAGCTAGGAAAGGCTAACAATTTAGTGTCCAGGAAAAGAAATCAGAACATAGAAAAATAATTCAGAATTTGTGCCATACAGAAATGAATTAAAAATGTGCATTCGACTCTAGGCAGGAGGGGAAAAAAACCTGACTGACACTGACAGATTTACAACAACATAGATTCATGGGGATACCAGCTCCCCAATGAGCACAAAGATATGTTTTTCCACAGATATGATTATATCATGATGTGTTTATCCCAAAAAGAGAAGATGAAGACAAAATGACCATTTCTGCAGAGTAAGCCCTTGCAAGAGACAGCGCTATAAATCCTAACCTTCCTTAGAGCTGCAAATCCTCCTGCTGCCTGCATATAATTTCACACGGGAGAAAGGCCACTCAGCATGTAGCAAGTGTAATTCAGGCCGTCCCTAGGAAGTGAAGATTTAGCCACCCAGCCGTATGTTATGAATAACTTTGTTTTGCTAGCAGGTGCTGGGGATTTTTTCCATACAACAACAATTTTTGCCAAGTATCAGTTCATCAGCAAATGCTTCCACTTGTGAGCAGGAGCCAGGAGTCGCTTATCTTCCTGGGGAACGGGTGCAAAGGGTCTCTTGGACTCTCTCTTCCCCCTCAGCGATGAAACGTGGCTTGGGGAAAAGGTAGGGGGGCAAGAGGGAGGAATAATTTGCTGCCATGTGAGATCTGTCAAAAGGGAATTCCTGGGAGCCACCTTACAAGGGATTTGAGCTTGTCCCTTGGTGGTCTGCCCCCAGGGAAACAAAGGCTTGGATCCAGTTTTCATGCTTTCTGTATCTCCAGTCCCCCCAGGCTCCTGCTTCTTAATCACTGGAAAACGGGGAAGCTTTGGGGCAGTTTCAAAATGAGCCAGTTATTTTCATGGGGGCTCCGTGCCTCCTTGTGAAACACAGTCGAGGATACTATTTTGTACTTCTTTGACCTTGGGGGTTTTTTCCCCTTAAGTTCCTCTCATAAATCTACTTTGACTCCCATCCAAAGAGCCCTGGCTTGAAAGGTCTTACTAGGTACAATGTCAATGTGAAAAGTTCAGGCGTGGTGAGTCCCACTCCTGTCACTGCTGGCCTTTCCCCATCTCTCCCTTCACCACATATTAACTTGGATCCTCCCAAACAGCCAGTTCTTTACTGAGTTGCATCTCTGAACCTCAGGGGCAAGGGCTCTGCTTGTGAGCCCCAAGGGCTGCTGAGATCCAGCAGGCAGGATCCCACAAAACCCCAGAGCAATTTGATCTCTACTTTTTACAATGCCTGGTGAAACACAGCAATGGAATAAGCACTATGAGAGCCGCAGTGCAGGACCAATGTTAATCTGGTGTCCCTGCAGCTGAAAAACCATCTTCCACCTTTCCCACCCAAGGCTCAGCTCCCACCCTATGCTCTCCTCCATGGTGGTTTTCCTGAAAACCCACTCCCACTAGCCCCAGGCGCTGCTGGTCGCTGCTGCTGGTCTGCTCAGTGTTCGGGATACTGCACATACTCCTTCTGACAGCTTGCACAGGCTTGTGTAAACTATTTGGATATAGTTTATAGTAAGAAAGAAGCCCATGAGATTTACAACTACTGCTTCCAGGGCCATAATAGGTATGTAGGTGTAAGGACTGGGGTAAGCTCTTACTCTCAGGGGAAAAAAAATATTATATATCTCCCTCAGACACTCTGGGTGGAGGTAGGGCAGCTCAAATGGTCCAGATCTTTATATATGGGCAAAAGGAGGGCAGCTGAAAAAGAGATGAATATGCAAAAGCTTCTTCCCAGTTGACAGCTCCATGTAAAATGCACAACATAAAATGGAGACCAGGAGAAAAGACTGGTGGGTTGGCCTAGATGATCTTTAAAGGTCCCTTCCAACCCAAACCATTCCATGATTCTATGATTATGAGTTGCAAAGTCAAAATAACGATAGTCCAGTAAGGATTTTAGAAAGGGTCTGTGGGATAAAGCATTTCACTCCACATCAGACCCTGGGAGAAGCCCAACTCCAGGTTTTTCCCAAAATGATTTGCTGAGTGACAGAGAGCTGGTGTCAGCGGTATTGCTTCCTGCAGTGGCAGTTAGTGCTGAAAAAGCAGGTATGGACAGAACCAATAAGAACAAGAAGGGACAGGCAGAAGAGGGATGAGTAGAGACAGAGCATGGGACCTGGTGAGTGAGGCAAGCTGGGAGGGCTGGTGGGCAGCACTGAGGGACACATTCCCCTAACCAGAACAGTGCCATTTACCATGCACAAAGGCAGAGGCATGTTCTTGCCCACGGCACACCAGGCTTGTTGTCCAAACCCAGTAAGGGTTGCTGATCCTCCAGTTTCTACCACAAGTTGATGTTGCTTGATCCTTGCAGGAGCAAACTCAGAGTGATCTGAAAAAATGGCATTGTCTGAGCAAACTGGGAAGAAGTCTCAGAAGACAACATATGGATGCATCCAGGTGCCATTTGGAAAAAGAAAAGTCATAATCAAACAGAACGACCACTTGAGAGATACCTAAATCTTACAATTCTAGAGGAAAGAAAAGAAAAAAATACTTTCTTGAGGCTAGGAATTGGATTATTGGTTTTGCAATGCCATTTCTTTTCAAGATGGCTGTGACACACAGCAATAGAGAGAGATTGTGCTTGAAGTGTAAGGAGCAAATATTTTGATTGAGATTCTCAACAAGTTTGAGATTTGAGAACAAAACCTAGATTTAGCTTTGAACATTTCTCTTTCAATAGGGCAGGAATCTACAGGGTGCTGGCACCTGCTTCTGTGCCACAGGCACAACACAGAGCTGCTTCTGCTTCTGGAACAAACCATTTGAATTGTCTGCAACCAGCTAGAGATGTCTACATAGATCTAACTTCCAAGCACTGCAGAGCAGCCACCTTTCTGAACGACAACACCCAAAAAATGGTTTCCTGCTGGCCCCCTGATGAAATAGCCTCTGAAAAGTTGGACCAACCTTTAGTCCACAACTGCTCACAAAAAAAAAACCCAAAGAAAAACTACCACTGATAAATACAGTGGCTGCTTTCTAAATCTTCCTGTGCAAAAAAATCAGAAAGTTTGCCATTAGTTCAAACAGGCAACGTTGAGAGAAAGAGCTATTCCCATCACTTTTAAAAATTACATCCTGCTCAGGCCATGGAAATTGGTTAACCTGCCTAAGTAGGAAGCAACGCACAGATACATCAGGTCAAATACATCACAATTTCTCTCCGATAAATGGAATCCACACTGCAGACATCACGCTGGAAACAGAAAAGAAGATGGAGTCAGCCTTAAACTGAACAAAATTACAACAGAAACCCAGAAATTTCCTTTCCAGCCCATGTGTTAAGGCCCATTCACTGCAAGGAAGAAAGCTTTCCATCCAAGCTGGCCTTGGACCCCTATCCACATCAGAAATACCTGAATCCACACAAGGTGCTGAATCCAGTTATTTTGAATGGGATTTTACAACACGTCATCTTCAATGCATGCAAGAGAGTGGTGGAGGTAATCAGACAGACAGATCTGTGTTGGCTGGTACCACCTCCATCAGACACCCTCACTCCAGCAAGGAGCCACCATGGGAAAGGCACAGGACCAAAAGTCTTCTGCACGCTGAAACTCCTACCACATTCAAACAAGTTACCCACACTGAAACCACGCACACTTCTGCCCCCCTCCAATGGTTAGCACACGCATAGATATTTGAGACAATAACCACTTTTTAGCTAACCAGACATTAACCCAAACCACTACGGCTTCAGCTTTCCAACTCGGCCAGTTCAGCTGCCGCAGCTGGGAGTCCCTCAAAGCCTGTTGCATGTTTGGAAAGGTCTAACTTTGCAGGCACAGCCCAATTAAAAACTTCTCAGAGCAGGGATCACTATTTAAAGTTGAACTGTTCACTTTTCTTTATTTATAGCAAAACCATTAATTGCTAATCACGTATTTGTTTGCTGGGAAAGCAACGCTCCAAAGTAAACACCAAGTTTAAAGACCATTCCCAGAACACTGAACAGTATATCAGGAACAGCGCTAAAAATGTAAATTAGAAACATCAAAACACATCAGGATTTCAACTGGAGGAACAAACAACCCATTATTGCTGTGCCAGAAAAGAGGTTACCCATAAACCATCAGTTAGCCACACAGCCATCTACAGTCCAGCAGCTAGTTACATCCAGAATGACTGACTCCACCGCACGGTATCCATTGAAAATATCTTCATGGCAATCAGCATATGCTAGATTAAACGAGGTATCTCTTCACACAGAGCTTCAATAATCACCTTGGAAAAGTGCCTTTTAAATATCTGGCGTTAAAGGCAGAAACTCAGAAAGAGGATCATTTCATTTATGAGCCAGTCATTTGTCATACAAAATTTAAAAAAAAAAAAAAAGTTGAGAGTTTTTTTTAACCTTCTTCACTAACAGAGCTCCATGTTCCCCTTGGGAGAATCGTGTTGCCTCAAGTATCTACAGAAGTCCTGCACAGAAAACTAGGGAGAACAGCCTTACAGAGCTATGATCTGTCCTTTCTCCAAGAAAGGCGTTTTAAACAAGCACAGCAGCCCAGGCTGCATGGAAAGCCGCACCACTAGCCACACTGGGAAGTGGTAACAACTCCACAACAGCCTACTACAAACATCCTGAAATCCCTATGGGTGCAGGACTTCCCTATAGCACCCACGTTCTCCGGGTGTCAGAAAGGCTTTGGCTGCAAAGCACGTATGTCTGCCCCGAGAGCGCCGCCCTCGAGTTCCCTGATTTTCATGCATATTTGAATGCCAGGTAAGTGCACACACTCCGCCCATTTCCATTAGGAAAGAGGCACAACAGCTAAAGCCCCTTGCTCCAGGCCACACAGGAGACCCCTTTCCTGTACCCCAGCTGCCAGCTCTCGCTGCCTTGCTGTGCTGCCCTCCGTACCTGCACGATTTAGGGCACAAAGGCTTCCCTACAAAGCAATGTTCACCAGCATTACTGGGCTAAATTTCCAGAATCAAGGGTCATACAATTATGTTTCTCACCACCCATTGCAGTGGCTCCCCTTCCAAACTCACTATTTATTCAGAAATTTGGATTCTGCCTTCAAAATTCCATCTAGACCTTAAAAAGTTAACTGGAGACACTGAGCATGAAATGGAAGCCAGTAAGACAGGGGTAATAATAATAACAGTGTCATGATGCCGTTATGCTTTGAAAATGGCAGTCGCTAGGAAGAGCAGGCCCATCTCTTAATGCCCCACCCTTCTCCACTTGCTCTTCTGGAGTTAGGATCATCTGCAACCCAAGGTTAAGTTGCAAAGCCTGTACTCTCAAATTCTGGACAGAAAGTAAATGCCACATGCACACCAAACACTGGTTGTGGTAAATGACCTAAACACATGAAACAAGGTCACACTCGGTCCCTCTGACTCTGCTTTCATCATGTCTCACCCCTGTTTGCTGTCAGAATCCTTGGTCTGGTCTTCTCCTTGCTTGCTGGGATCCCACACAGTGGTGGTGCCACTCCAACTCCCTGCAGCCGCAGCAGATCAGTCTTCCCAATAGGAGCCACTCCATCCCTTACACACTTTGACAAGCAGAGAAGTTGTTAGTGAGGTAGACACCTCACATCACACGATGCTGAACATCCAACTTAATGCTAACCAATGCAGATGGGGCAGGCCCCACCTCCCTGAGCTGCTGTTCCACATTCTGGAATCACAGTCACCTGTCGGATCCACATCTTCTGTTTATGCACTAAGAGGGAAGGAAGCGGTGCCGACAAACCCATATAATCCCCTCAGATACCCCTCTGCACCTCCAAAACCCCAGTGTGGCTGTGCCAAGCTTCTCTGCTGTTCCTGCTCCATGCCAGAGCTGGTGTGCAGCTCTCAGGGACCATCCCTGCACGAAAGCACATGGATGGTCCCTCCTAGAGCATCCCACAGAAGAAATTTATACCACATGCCTCCCAGCCACATGCTTATCATTTTCCCCACGTTTTTCGTCTGGCAAGAAATGCTCACCTGAAATAAAAGGACTCCAGCCTAAATAATAACTTGTTAGCTCATGCGCAGCGAGGTTCACTGCTACCGAGTTTAAAGCCTCAGTTTAAAAATTTAAAGTAAAGTTTCACATAGCACGGTGCTACTTGCATGTCGTTCTTGCACTTCAAGTTTTGCTATGAACCAATTTAAAGTCAGCTGCCATTTCAATTTGATCCCTGCAAATCTCCAGAAAAGTTTAAAAAAAAAAAAAAACCAAAAAAAAACCTGTGCCAGAGAGCATCAGGTCAAAGATCAAAGTCATCAGGAATAAATTCTCCTGATCTGAAGCTCTACGATCTGTTTCCTCTGTATTTTTAAGACGAAAGCACACTGCAAAATTAAGTTATGAAATAGCAATGCATCAGCTTACAAGAACAAACCCAGGAAAATGACAAATCCATGCAGAAGTGGGGGGATAGAAGCATGACGTGCTTGTGAAACTACAATGGATAAGGAGCAAATGTCTGCGGCTATAATATATTTCTGTACCACTTTTACAACAAAAGGCTCTTAATAGCTTTTGTCACATGAAATCCACTAAGAGGACTGCAATAAAACTGAGCATACTGTAAAAGAACCATCACCTACACATCCCTAGAATTTATGTTCAAATCCTACTGTATTAAAGTCTGTATGCTGCAGCTTTTGGAAAAATGATTTTATTTTATGAAATGAGCTATACAATACATTGTTTCTCTGAAGAAAATGTATCAGTAGGAACATAAAGTAGTTCTTTTAACAGTAAAAAAAAAAAAAAAAAAGGTTCCAACTTAAAAAATACTTCCAGTGTGAAAGCGTTCCTGGTGCTACACACACAGATGCACAGCTCATTCCATCGTGCCCAGCTGCCCTCATACCTCACGTAACTGCACAGCCTGTGACACTTACAGTCATTTAAGCGTTTAAATCCTTGCTGCTGTGTGCCTAGGGGATATCCTAAGGTCCAAGGAGCTCGTCAAGAACACGAAAGCATTAATTTTCTTTTGACACTCAAAACCAGTGCTCCCGAACAGACATTCTCCAAGCGCATAGAGACGTAACCTTTGCAGCAAGTGGAGGTAGCACACACAGAGCTGCACGCTCCCGTGCCGGATCAGCGACAGCCAAAACGCACGGTACATCACTGTCCATCGCCGTACGAGCCCCACATCCCAGCCTGACGCTCCTACCAACTTCTTTGCAAGAGTTTCAGACACTCTGCGCAACTAAACCAAATTATATTCAGGCACAATCCTTTCATGCCACAGCTTGGTGATCACATTACGGCGGGATAAGCCACCGTGGCCACCAAAGCAGCTGTCCTGGGCTCACCCCCTGTTTCTTTTTTTTTTCTTCTCTCTTTTCTTTGTATTTTTTGTTGATTTTGTTCTCACTGGGGATTGAGCTTCCCTACTGCAAATATGCCTGCGAACAAAAGGGAGGGAGGGAGATAGGAACGGGTGCCTGGGGCAGGCGGGAGGGATCCTTTCCATGTCCATGGCAGCTCAAACTGTTTGTCAAACAACAGCCGGAGTTGAGGCAACCAAGATGGTGTGTAAAGACCAGAAAGTACCTTCGAGAAACATACTGAATGCTATCAAAATACCCAA
This sequence comes from Eurystomus gularis, assembly GCA_013400335.1. NCBI lineage: Eukaryota > Metazoa > Chordata > Aves > Coraciiformes > Coraciidae > Eurystomus > Eurystomus gularis. The sequence goes on from VZZY01015585.1 coordinate 8,477, forward strand.
GTCTTAAATAGACACATGAAGTATTTAAATGCTTTCACACCCATAACAAATTTTGTTTACTGCCCAGCATTTAAACAGCTTTTTCTTTACTATTGTAAGATTGTTCCCAAACAGTGTGAATTTGATGTTGCAATGACTAGTAGCACTTCAACTCCTATTTACAACCCATTCACCAAAACAATTCCACAAATAGCACGCAGGATTTCCACACTTTATGAAGTAAAGCCTGTTCTTGGCTCAAAAGAAGTTGTGCAAATCAGCTGACAAAAATCACTTCCTTTTGTTTTTCCTCTCTGATATAGAAAATTAAAGGAAAAAGAGAATCACTAAGTAGTATGAAAAAAACTTTATTAAACCCATTAGAACCACCAAGCATTGTTAACGTCCCTCTCGTAATTATATGCAAAATGCTCAGTATCCAAGGAAACAGCGTAGTAATGAAGTTGGAGACTACTGTATAAATGCACCTTCTAAATCACCACCAAGAATGTCTATTCCAGAGGGAGACTGGCCAGTTTATTAGCGTGTGACACCCTGATCGCTTAGACATGCTACAGCTTAAAAACAAAAAGCTAACAAGCTACTTTTGCATAAAGGACCCTTTTGTCTGCTGTGTATGAACAGCCCCTTCTTAGCATCTAGTTCCAGAGCTCCTCTGCAGAGTTGCAGATTTCTCTAAGCCAGTATTCACCTTCATGAGAGTTGTTCAGAAATCTATAATGATGGGCACTAATTACACTGCATAACCAGAAACAAATGAAGCAGAGATGCCGTCCTTTGGTCCAGCTTCTCAGCAAACTGAAAAGGTGCAATAGGAGAAATATTCAAAACTGCTCTTCTCTGGAGCCCGTTGGTCTGAAATCCACTTCATTAGCACCAGGCACTAATACTCACTGACTTATGCCCACATTATTAAAACTAACTTTAAAATTAATACTTAGGCTTGAATATCAACAGCTCATTCCCAGGGATGTTTCCTAGGAAGACAGGCAGGTCTACAGCAAGGAAATCAATGCAAAATTAACTCCTGCTTTTTGGTGTTAGCACTTGCGTGATCACGTCAAATCCCTAGTTTTTAAGATCAATTTCAGAAAAAATTTATTCTCCTGATTTCTGTGGCAGCTTATTCCACCCAGCAACCACTGAATACAAAGCAGTTCCAGCCAGGTTCAACCACCTCATCACTTTGTGGATGAACTTTGGTATTCCGTCCTCCCAGTATGTCTGACAGCTTTATAGGAGCACATACCTCAACATTCCTGTTTCTTCCATTGGATGCCCCTGTAATCTTTCTCTGCGACCTTTACATTCCCTTTGGCTCATTTTTTTCCATGACTGTAACACCCTTTATATAAGCAAATAGCCCAAGCTACACACAGTATTTCCAGGGTGGCCTCGGGCAGAGATAGTCAAGTGCTAGAATAACCTGGCTGCCAGCTCCTGCCTGACGGCACATACAGTTGTACAACTTTGTCACTTTTTTGGATGCTTTCAGGCACTGTGCTGATCTGGTTAAAAAAGCTCCATCATCTTCATGCTGACTCTTTCATGCCTCATCTCTCCAGTTTCCACAAAATCTTCTCATGGTCTCTGTCTGCAGATCCAAAGAGAACTTGTCTGCCCTCCTCTTTGTACCCACACCGCTTTGGGGAATCTTGCACCACTGAAACAACGTTCACATCTGCAGCAAATTCTGTCTACTTTTCTTACACCTCCCCTCTTCCAGATCAGCGTGGGGCTTATCTTTATTTCTCACCACCACAAACAGCTTCATCTCATGAAGCACCTCACTGCTTTGTCTGCTGCTTTCTCCCCTCAAGCTCTGATGCTCACTTTCACACACCACAATAACAGATCTTGCCCAATTAACCTTTTTAGCTGGGTCCTATGCCTAAGACATTTTCTTAAAAAGCTATAGAAATTAGGGCCATGGCTTTCTCTCGCTATTTCTTTTTTCTCCTCTCTGTCAATGTATCCCAGTTGCACAGCATGCCCTAATGACAAGTTCTGCCTTGTACCAGTGTATCTGCACATCTGACTTACAGTACCATAACTGATGCTTCCCTAGATCTCTCTTCATACTGCTTTCTTTAAATCCCCGCTATAATCTCATAAATGAGTTACCAGACTGGCTGAAAACTTAATTTTATAAAGGCATTGTCTTGTACTTGGAGCAGTTGTGCACTCGGAGCCATTAAGTAAGTGAACCTTCTCATTTCACTCCATTCTCCTGTACTGCCAGCTCATCCACTTCACCAGCACTGGGTTTTATTCTTTTGCTTACAATAACAGTGACCACAGCAGTAATCTTGAGAATACCAATCCTCTCTCAAAAGCCACAGCAGAGATGGAATTAGTAGAAACATTACACCAATGAAGTAAATGCCCAGCAGTGGTCAAAACCTGTTAGCACTGTGAGAGCTGCTACACCTTAGTCAGGCACTTTCTGCTTAACCTAAAACGACACCTGAAAGTTACAATTCCAACCAAAGCTGGTTAATTCAAAAAACTCAGGTCTGGAAGACTAAGAGGATATTTCAATAAACTTCCAAGATGCTGCTGCTTATGTAGACTCACCGAGAACTCACCAGTGAGGAAATGTTTAGGGGACCTGAACTAATTTGATCTCAAAAAAGGCAAGTGCTAGATGTAAAACTGCAAGTATTCACTCACTCCACAAAGTTCATCTCCAAAAGAGTAACCCAAGTTATGAGTGGCCTCATTTCCAGAGGTACAAGGCACCTCTAACTCCATTCAACAGGAACGTCACTACCATGGGAAAGCTGAGCTCTTCACCTCTCTCTGTTCTAGCTTACTTACTGTGGTTCATGCTTATCTGCCTGCCGTGAATGTTGTGAGGTTTAATTAATTTTGGTCTGTAAAACACACTGAGATCCCCCAGAAAAGCTGTATGTGCATTCCAGTAGGATACCTGCAAGGCAATTTTCTTGGCATCCCCAGAGCAACCAGCAGTAGCAGGCAGAGGATAACTCCAAACGAGGTAATCGAAGCACTAAGCTGTCTGCAATCCTGATCTGTATCCAGAGGATCAAAAGTTTCAGGGACAGCATTATGGTGCGACACATGCTGAAACTGACGTGGGAGTTCACAGTGGTTTTACAGAAAAGCACAGGCAAAAACATTCTCATCAGCATCTTTCAGCAAAAACTAAGTCAAAAAAAGAGTCCACCTTGAAACGGAAATAATAAGGGGGGAAATGGATGTCAACAACACTAACAAAAACACCATATGTCTTTTTTTAAATTATCCCAAACAGCTTAAAGTTGCCCAGACTTCTGTATTCATCAATTGCTCAGGACACAGATTTATTTATTTATGGCTCAGAAAAGAATTCCCAGCTCAGAGGCCTTCCAAAGAACAGCCCTCCCCAGTTCTGCATGGCCACCTCGGCCAACTCGTCCTGCCATTTCTTATTCTGATGCTAATGCAGTTCAAACAACCCAACCTTGCATTTTTTATCTATGCAATAAGCCTATCTTTAGGGCACTTAGTTGTGTCAGTTTAGATCACAACATTCCCATAGAGGAAAATCTGATTTTGTTTACTTTTGTGGACAGAGAAGGGAGAAGAAGAAAAGTTCACTCTAAAAACATGCTCTTTGTTTGCGGTGCTGAATTCAAGCTCCGCTGAAATCCGCAGTTGAGCCACAAGAAACAACAAATTTTAATTAAGACCTGCACAGCTACCTTCAAGACAGGATACCATGAAAATAACTGACCATGCAGAGGTGTATCATATTATATAATTATATATTATTAGGCCTTATACAAAGTCTGCTAAAATAAAGGCCAAGATCCCATTGATCTTTGTGGGCTTCAGATCTTTCTCTTGTAAAATAAGCCTGAATTGTGCCACTATGGCTTTCACAAGCATCCTCACAGGAATATTCACAGGGCTTCTCACAAGAGGGAAAAGCCATGAAGTTGAAGCCATCCATGAAAGGTACTGGATTTATTCCAGATGTGGAACTGTTTTTAATTAATTTGGAAGCATTTGAAGTATTCACTCATTAAATATGCTTTGTATTTCACACAAACATGTAAGGGAGCAAGAAAACTGAAAACTGAAGCCAAAATCATGTCTTATTAAAAAAATTGACACCACTTTTGGCAAAATGAGGGTCACATGAAGACAAGAGTTGCAGCACTGCCATAACACAGCACACCCATATGTAAAGCATGTGGTTCCTGTGCTGCCCATTCCTAGGAAACCTCACCCTGACCTGCAGGACTCACTGGCTGGGAGCTCTCCCACCTCCACTCAGCCCTGCACTTCTCTGCACAGGATCCTTCCCAGCGTGCCCATCCCTATCACCCAGGGCAATACTTTACGTTCAAGACATCTGCCCTCTAGAGAAGTATGAAACAACTTATAGAAAATCTATATGCCAAATCACCACTATTACCAGTAAAAATTTTGCATATGATCATACAGAAGGACATTCAAACAGCGAAGGGAGGAAAGATACTTTCTTCAACTGTTGAGGTCTCGAGCCAATGCCTACCAGCCACTTGTCACCATTCCCTCCAATTAAAGCAACCTATGAGCATACCACAGTCATCTACAGATGTGAGAAACAAACAAAAAACATACAGCCTCCTGCTTTTGTAGAGTTCACAGCAAAAAGCTCTATCACAGAGACACAGGAGTGAATTTGGACACCCGCACCAAGGCTGGACCCACTTGTGTCCAAGCCAGGCAAGAGGGAGGTTGTGCACAACAACACTCAGGAAGGTCCACACACAGAAAAACAAAACCACAATCCCTCCAGCACAGACAAAACGTAGATCCGTTTCTGCTACATCCAAACTTGTAACGGGACACCTCTTGTTCACCTCAGACCTCCGCGTTCCTTGAGAAGGAAGACCTGTATCAACCCATGGAACACCCCATGCGACCACCACTGGATGCTCCCAGCATCCAGAAGATCCAGGTTAGGCCGGCTATTTCCAGTGCACACTGCAAACCCCTATGTAGACATCCCGGTATCTGGAACTCCCTGGTAGCAGACATTATCATAACGCAGCTCTTGTCTCCCCTCTAGTGGCTGACCCACCACAACCACTTGCGCATCTTCTACTGCCGCTGCCAACGGCACCAAGGGCTGGAGCGTGTACCCTGGCAAAGCCACCAAAGCTGAGATTCTGCGTCTCCCGAGCCCGGGCTCGGTGCCATGGCCGGGCAGAGATGCTGTTGCCCTGGGAAAATGCACAAGGCAGAAAGGAGCACATCTGGGCAGAAGCACAGAGCTCCTGCTTCCACGGGAGCCCAAGGCTCCCACATCTGAGATCGGCTGAGCAAAATCACCACTTAGTATGAAGAACCACAGCAAAGTTCAGAACACAAATATTTTTTGTTATTATTTCTCAGAGACCCAAAAGAATCATGTATCTGGCGACTATGAAACTCTCAAACTTTTCCTGCCCAAAGACTAAGTTTTATGTTGGACAACAATGGTTTCACCAAGGGTCAAAGTTAATCCTAGTGACCACCAGACAAGTCAGTCTCTTGATCTCCAAGCAATTTTACCAAGCGCTACCAAACTGTGTGTGATGCTCTCCTGTTCAAAACCAGCATATAAACATTTTTTTTAAAACCCCAAACTACATTTCTTCACAAGTCTTTTTTTTTCCTCCTCTAAAAAAACAAGCAGGAACATTCAAGTTTCTTTCCTTTGGTTGCCAGTGCTAAAATATGCTAACAGCATTAAGGCAAGGGACGACTTGCAGAGCTCACAATCTGTATTCAGCATAATTAGCAGATGCCAATTTAACTTATTACTGCTTCTTCCTTTCTATATTATAAAAAGGATGTCAATGAAAACCTGTTATCTAAATGACTGTTTTCTCAGTGCTGATATAAAGCAACAATCATGGGAAAATAGAGTCACAGAGCATGTGTTTAGGAAATATCTGGTTTTGAAATGACATTATAAACAGCTACAGTAAAGAAAGAAATTAATGCCCGCAGACAGTACTTTTCCCTCTTCCTTCACACTTTGCATTTTCAGACTGGTTTTAAACTAATTACATATTTGGTGGCATTCCTAGTTATTCAAATAAGCAATGGCAACATTCAAGGTAAAGCAGTATTATTAAATGAGGTTGCTCAACTCTCTCAGCCACTGATCATTGCAGAGCATGAGAAATGAGCACCCTTAAGATGCATTTTCTACACAGAGAACTGAGAAGTAAGCACAGAAATACCTGCGAAAGAAAGCAAAGCAAGCCCCCCCACACCAGCCTCTGCCAAAACACCACATAACAGACTGTGTCACAGCAAAGGGGACAGTTACAGAGCGCACTTCTCCTGCCTTGCAAAGCTGAAACACATTTTATAAAACAAAGCCCCCTTGAACTAAGAGGCTGTTGAAGGATGCATCCAGCACACACACACACACAAAAAGCAGTGCACACCAAGGCTGTGGACTGAACAGGTTTCTAACACATAAATGATATAATGATCCACTGTAGGCATCATTTGCTGCTACTTCTGCTTGGTGAAGATGCCTTCCCACTAGCATTTGTGCATATGACAATGCAGTGGGGAGAAAAAAGAAAAAATTAATAAACTATCTTCTGACTCTCAGGGCTAAGTTGAAAAGCCTTGTAAGGCTATGCTTCTCTGCAGCTTTAATCGATTTCAGCTATAACTTCATTTGTTATGCCTAACAGACAGTGTAAACTTCACCCTTCCCAAGAATTAAGAGCAAAACATTTCATAGTCTCCCACAAGCAGTGTATGTAAAGCACAAAACAGAACCGCTGCACACATACCCAATTAAATTGGTCTCTGTGGAAACTAATAACTTTCCACAGTATGCCCTGTAATCCAAGCAATAATTTTAAACAGGCATAAGCTGCAGTGTGCTGAACTAGGGCATTCTTACCTTGCAAAGAGTGCTTGAAGACGTTTAGTTACAGTAAAAGAGGAGAACGTGCATGTTGGCAAGTGTTTCCCATGTAAAGGGGATACGCTTTACCCCACACATGCGCACGCACACACAAACGGGGTGCGTGTGCTTCCCAGGTAGAGAAAGAGGACCAGAAAAGATAAGCAGCAGTGATAATGCCCTGGCTTTATGTCTCAATCAGTGGGGAGTAAAGCTGGAGGAACCGTTTGAGACAAAAAGGGAAAAAATTCCAAGAAACAAGATTTTTTTTCTCCCTGGATGACAAGAGCTTTGCTTGGGTGACCTACAATACCTTCACACAACATCTCCATAACCCACCTCCCTCCTGAGCCAGTTAGTTGCATGTCAAATGAAACTGCACACACAATGCACAAAGACTTTAACAAAAAATATTAAAGAATCCCTTACCTTTTAGTCAGAGTAAGTGACAGATAACAGGCATGAGAAACTCAGTTGGCACAGTTGCTGTACATATTTCTCTGCGGACTTCTCTTTAGTGGTCCCAAAAGCACTGAACATAAAAAAACTCCAGCCTGCCTGCTTCATTCTTCAGCAAGAGAGATACATGCTGTCACGGTAACGCGAAAAAGCAAAAAGAACCACAGATCTTAGTTTTTAAAGCCTTTGTGTTTATGGGGAAGAAAAAGAGGGAGCAGGGAAAAGAAGGAACAGAGCAAACACTTTTTCTAAGAGCAATGTGGTCTTGGCTGTAGAAGTAACCACAGCACAGAATCATTCAGTTTGAATTTCCCTGTTTGCAAGCTCCTTGGGAAAAAAAAAAAAAAAAAANAAAAAAAAATCAAATGCATGGATGGGGGAAGGGAGAGGAGGAGGGTACTGCTCCTATGTGACATACATATGGAATGAGCATTGGAACAATGCTGACAGGACAGCTAAGCAACTGCACTCTGGGGCAGCAGTTTTCAAAGCAGAGCTTTTGCAGCTTTGCAGAAAGGAGAAGAAAACAATTAAAAAAAAAAAAAGCCCTCCGCAACGGGGGG
>VZZY01015585.1:16445-30213 GCA_013400335.1 Eurystomus gularis
AAAAAAAAAAAAAAGAAAAAGGAAATAAAAAGAATAGAAAAGAAAGGAGCTGTTAATGCCAGAAGAACTACCAGACTGAAAAAAAAAAGAGAAGGAATTGCCTAATTTCTGAAAGGGGGGCGGGTGGGAAATGCCGCGACTGCTTTCCAGCGATGCAAGCAGAAGCCTTGATGTCTAGTGCACTTACATTTTATGCGGCGCACAGTGGGTCCCCTCCTCCCCGCCTGCCTCCCTCCTTCCTTCCCTCCCTCCATCCCTCCCTCCGCCCTCCCTGCCTAGGAAGCTCTCCCTCCCAGGGGACAAGAATTCCAGTGGACCCAATTAACACTGTACTTTGCTGGCTCCTTGGTATGATCGATATTAAATAAGCTGAGTTTTAGCAGCACTGAAAAATAAAGCAGCCGTGTAATGTGTGGCTGATGGAGGCTGGGTTTTCCACCCCCATCCCCCCCCACACACACACACTAATTCCCTACTCCCCTAGTCTCGAAACGATCCAACGCAGGAGAAAAAAAATATTTAAATAAACATGTGCCAGCGCCAGTGACACAAGCTGCATCAGATATTTGTTAGAAACTTGATGGAAGCCGAACATCGGCTGCTCATTTCAGTAGCTTCAACAGTACTTTAATAAAGTGGATTTACAAATCAATGGAAGGAATCCAAAGGTTCACAAACAGGCTCTTTCATCAGGTCCGCTGCCTGACCATACAGGAAGTTTGCTGAAGGGGTCTGGGGGCTGTTTCACCAGCACACTTGTTTTCAATGGACTCCCAACAACAGGACTTGTTTGGTTTGGTGAAAGAAACGCAGTAAGAGGTTCACTGCTTCAAGGGAATGCAGCCTAGTGTGTTTACTGCTTCATTCCCGCAGCACGTGCGACAAGGCATCCTACAAATTGCAAATTATTTTAATTTGAAGGGGGAAGTGCTTGGGAGGCAGTAACCTTCTTTGGTCCTGTTTTGCCTGATCTATCAATCACTGATTGCCATGTAAAAACAATCTACTACAGGCTCTCTCTATAGAGGAAAAGCAATTACTAGCATTAACTCTTGCTGTTGCAAATTAATGCAATACAGTCCGCAACTGATAGAGTCTCCTTGCAAGCCATTAGTCTAAGAATAAATGGGTGGCTTGCTTAAACTCAACCGCTCTGACATTCTCAGGTTGAGGGATCCCCTTCCCCTTTCCATATTTGTGTTTGTGAAACTCAGGGGAAAGTAAGGCAAGCCACATTTTTTTGATAGGGCCAGTACAATTCCAAGCTAACAATATCTATTTATAGGTGAGCCTGCTTTTCCTTTTTTTGTTTCTGGGGTGGCCATGATATTCAAATCAAACCAAATAAACAGCACTGAGCAATATCCTTGATTGAACAGCTGGGCTGACCAGTGACTTGAATCCATCTTGTTAAATTAATGTGAGATTGCATTTCCATACAAATAAGATCAATTAAAAAGATTTGTAAAACCATGGTACCAAAGGCAGTGAAGAGTTAAATTAATTAACTCAAAAAGCCTCCAATTAAATAATGTTAAGGTTGTGATTCTCCCTTTAGCTGAAGGAGGAAAAAAACTCAACAGCAGGACAAAATTCTAGTTAGTGACTACTAGCAGTAGCTCTAAGGGCCACACCATTTGTAAGAAATTCTTTGCAATGCCCAGTTAAATCCTTCACAGTGAGATAAATGTGGAGTATGCAGAAATTCCAAGTGATGGTCAACCATCCCAACAGATACCGCAAACAAAAGACTAATTTACATGGGAAGGCCCAAAAGAGCTCAAGTATATTGTTTATGTATATGAAGTCCATGTTTCTTGAGCCACAGTAATTCCAGGCTCCTGTAAGCTTAATGAAGATGCTGCATTTTAGATGTATTGACTTCACAAAAATAATGTAGCTGACATTTTTTTTTGGTGTAAGAGGGTCAGGAAAGAAGAACCCCTGAGTTACACAGCACTAAGCAGGGCAATGCTGGTTTGCAATTTGAATGAGAGGAAAAGACAAAAACATGCCCAGTACACCACAGAAAATGATGCAGATCTTCATGCTTCATAGTCATTATTGACCCAGCACCCACAGCGTGGCAAACATACTAGATTTGAAACAAGATACAGAGATCGCTGATAATACCAAGCTGATGGTCCAGGGTCTGCAAAATCACATTCCCCTTTCAGACCCCTAAAGTTAGGGGGCAATATCAACTGTTTAGTGCCTCTAAAGTGGCCTCAACCTTGCACAGAACGCTTCTTTTTGCAAAGAGATCAAAGCACTTGGCAAAGTGCTTGGCAAGTGCTCTGAGATCCCATCTCAGTGAAAGAACATACACATCCCATCTACTACAGAAAACGTGCCCACCTTCCATGAAAGCGTGAGACACAATGCCAAGTTCAGCCTGGATGGCTGAGGAAAGCCTCGTAAAAAAGGGTAACACCCTCAAAGGGCACCTGACAACGGCCCTTTTTCCTGCAAGTACAGTCATGAATCGTTGATGTCAATCCCCATTTGACAAAAGGCAGGGGAAACTCACTCTAGCCATCAAATTATTTACACAGGAAAACATTGTAATACGGATATAATCCACTGAATATACCCAGGCTGAAGAGGTCCAGTGGGTAGCTACATTTTGGGAAGGTTGAGGTTTATGGCTGCAGAGGGGATTGTAAGTGCTCTTGGAACCCATAAATGATCCATCAGTCAATCTGTCATCTCAACACTCCTAGGCACTAGAAAAGTCTTTATTATCCGCATTTTACAGATGATGATTTGAACACTGAAAGCCTAAACTGCCTCCCCAAGGAGATGCAAAAAGTGCTGGAGAATAGCAGACAACTGATTCCAGGCTTTTCAAGTCCCTTAACTGAGAAGACTGTTCTTGTTTCAAACACAATCAACTGAATGTGACATATTTTGAAAGTCAAGACATTTGTTCCTTAAAAAATATATCACCACCATTCTAGTCTACTCCTAAGTATTAATCAAAGCACAGTTCATGGCATTTAAGGAGCTCCTGTGATGCTTAAGAAATCCGCATGTCTATTTTATTCCAAACAAAATTTCATATTTCACGTTACTCTACTAGAACATTATTTAAATGTCATTCCGCAATTGGAATTACAGTCCCAGCTTGGTAGGACATTCCAAGCCAGTGGAGAATTACATGGAAAGCCACCTCATATGTGTGAAGAAAAACAGATAGAAAACATCTCTTAAAAGAAGCCAGCAGGCCAGTATCAGATAAGGTTATTGGATAATACCTAGTTAAAGGAAAAAATCTTAAATGCTACAGTGAAGGTCCTGGTCTCCAGCTGCCAACAGAACAACCCTGGTTGTTGCTGGAGGCAGGGAAGCAGGGATGTGTTGCCTGCCCTGACCTGGGCAAGAGGCTCCTACAAAGGGTCTCCCATGCACAGAAGCCTGAGTAAGCTTCCTGTGCTGCCCGGAGGTCCTGCTCTCCCACAACAGCCCTTCCAGATCCCACCCAATGCAAACAGTCCTCAGAGATCAGCATCTACCAACACACGGGCCCACCGGTGCTGCTACCGTCAGAACTGGCACCCTGATGATACCAAGAACATAATTCACAGAACAGCACATTTCTAGCTTAATAAACTTTGGAGGAAGAACATATGCTTGAACTGTTCTCAGAATATGCTTTATTCACATGAAAGCCGACTCTGCAGAAGCTGTAAAGAGTACCTAACAGAAATCCACGCTGGAAAGATGCATCAAAGGAGAGAGCTGTTACCAAAAGAGAAAAAAGCTGGTATTTACTGCTTGAGGGCAGGAACTAATGACTGCTAACGGGGCAGTACCCAGAGAAAAAGCTATGAAGATTTTTCTCTTTTCTCCTTCCAAAACTATATTGGGAAGTGTCAGCATTTACAACACTCTCTGTTGACCTGGGTGCTCCCCAAGAACCTACGAGAGAAATGGCAAACATGGGAGGTTAGCTATGTAAAGATACATGGTGCAACACAATTTGTAACAGCTAATCCACTTTATTACAGGCATCATCCACTCTGTTCATTATCTAAACCTCCCATTTCAACTGTTCTCAAAGACTACAGCCTTTGGCACTATTTAAAGTTGCTTACATTTTCTTTCTAATAGACTCATTTTGATTATTAAAAGGCAAATAAATTGGTAGGTTTTTCTCTCCTCCTTCATATTCAGTTTGATATAGTATAATAAATACCAGAAATTACAAAACAGAAAAACATTTCACTAAATAAACCTTGGCTTCAAAGCATCGATACTTGAAAGCAAAACCAAGGGTGAACACATGGTGCTATGGTCTTTGCTCAAGAATGTGAAAAAACGTCTGTGGATATTTTAAATATTTACCAAATGAAGGGGATGTATATCAGGTTGCAGAGCTTTGGATTACACACACTTTCAGGAGATGATGATTCATGTTGATCTACATCAGTAGGCTTGGAGGTTTTGCTTTGTTCTTTTTAATTTCTAATTACATTTTAGTAGCAGAATAAACAGAAAGAACACATAAAGCCAGAAACAAAAACTCAACTAAAATAAAGGAAAACCAACCTTTTAAGGCACTTAACATCAGAGAAGGTTAGTCGGCCAATTACGATTTACAACTGCACAATAAAGCATGGTGAGGTTCAGCTGACTAATGCTCTGCACCATTATGTAGCAAGCACCAAAGATAAAAGGCCCGTTTCCTATTTGACAATTGGGTTTCAGGAACGTGCAGCCATGGGTCTGGGAAGCTGGGTGATTACTTTCACAGCAGCATCCATCACAGAGCCCAGCAAACCCAAGCAGAGCCACAGTGCCTGTCACATGCACGTTCGTGCCCAAGCTCTTTGGGAGATGTCCATAACCCACAGCTAGGCATGAAGGGTTCACTGCATCCTACACCAAAGCAACCAGGCTCCCGAGGCAGTCCTCAGCCAGGTGAACTGGGATTTGAGAAATATCATTTAAACCCTCACACTGCCAACAAACTCTCCAAAGGCGACATCTGCAGAAGCTGGTTTTGTAGCATGAAACCAGACTCTGGCAGAATTTTGCAACAACAAAGTGCACGGGCCAGCAGGCATGTACATGGTGCACATGAGGTCCCTCCAGCCACCAGCATCCATATATTATTCCTGAAGCTTTCCTCAAGTCCTGACATCTTTTTAGGGTGCCTGATTTTCACTGCTAGCCACAACGGCACTTTATTTCAACTGACCAAACAATCTTGCTGCATCTTAATTTTGCACCTTTTAACTCCTTAGTCAGTGTGTATGAAACAGATCCTCCTGAGAAAGATACTGCAAAATAAGATAGACCACAAACTTGAAAAGCAGTGGTGACTTCTCACCATTCCCACCCGAGATGCTCTTGCTCTGTGCTAGCAAGGTGCTGCTGCTGTACCCAGAATCTGACTGCAGTACAGATAAGCAAAAATAAACTCATTTTAAACTAGACTGAACAGCATTGCTATTCACACCAGTGAAGCTACAAATATCAGCACAGTCCACATAAATCTAATCAGGTTCCAGGAGACTCTGACCACTGACCATACCACGATAAAGTGTCTGTTACCATGGCTTCATGGCAGCCGCAACCACCCAGGCAAGCTTGGCTAAAGCTAGCTGGGACACTTTTCATGCTTCTGACTGTGGCATCAGAAATGTCTGTAATTTGCTGGGGAAGAAGGAGCTCCTTCTGGACTGAAAGAAAAAGAAAAAATAAGTTCTGGAAGAAATTAATACCACTTGACTTTAAGAGCTAGGCTGCGGTTCCCAAGGCTACCAGAGGTAGTGCAGGACAGCTCCTGGGGCACCTGTCTGGCCCCACTGAGTGCATGGTCAGCCTGTGACAACACTGCTGCCAACTTGACACAGTCCATCCCACCCCGTGTTTAGGGTTACATGAGATACACCCCACTCCTCCCCTGGATCCTGCTCACACCAAGCACTAACACAGGACAGCTCTTCTCAAACAGCTTTTCTATACTACCCCTCCCGTCTCTTTTCCCCAGTGCAGAGTAAGTTACTGTGCTTCAGTTCCTCCTCTGCAGAGAGGAAACCTTCCCTCATTACTCCAGCTTGGCCAGGAACTGGCTCAGAGGCAGAGACATATCATAACACACAGCCAAACGAGTCGCCACATTGGTCAGGGCACCCGAGCAACTGTCTGATGGAAAACCAACAACGTGGGCCCAGATAGTGAGGTGGAAAAATAAGTATGAATAAAAGCATTACAAGTACCTAAGTAAATTGCTGTGTAGTGGTCTGTGATTCCATAGAGAAAAACTCAGTCTGTATGATGATATGGCTCCACAGCTAATTTTGGTTGCTGATACATCAGGCCTTTCTATAGGATACTGGCATACAAAGTGGAATATATTTTAAGTGCTACTTTGCTTGAATATATACCTCCGACACATGCTAATAACAGTTTAAATGTAAAACCCTGGCTACATCACAGCTGCTCACATCTATTACTTCTGAAGACACAAACTAACTGCTAAGCATCATTCTTCAGAAATGGAGAGAGAACATGGGAAAAGAGATGAATGGATTTGGCAAGAGATTGCAAATGCCTAGGATTTCTATCTCCCGCTCCCTGCGAGCTTTCATACTTGACTCCTTCTCCGGTTTTATTTTAGCAGCAACTTTTCTGAGCATCTTTTGCAAGCGAGCCCAACCCAGCACAAAGTGTGTTGTCACATCCCACCACTACAAGCCCGTCGCTGTGGTCAAGGGGTCAAAAACCTCATCAACACATTTTCAGAATATACATTGCATCAGAGTAGTCAAAAGCACTCCCAGTTATACATGGACAACCTGTCTGAGAGTCTTCTTCTGGTAAGATACAGCTTGCAGGGAGTCTTCAGGCACACCAGGAGGGGATGACTACTGAGCCCACCTTCCCATTTCAGGGGTATCCCTGAAGGTCAAACTGTAGCTCAAATACATTAGTCCCAAACTAAATAGGTGAACTGACAATTCTCTCCTCTGAAGCCTTGTTTTCCACGGGTTTGGCATCACTCTTCTCACCAAAACTCCTTCCCCTCTCCCCCCCACCTCATATAATTACTTTGTATTCTATGATTCACATCTACAGGCCTCAGTTATCCCTTAGGGAGGAAAGGAGAGGAAATAAATACAGAGACCTCTCTGAAAGACCGTATATTTCTAACAGGTTTCCAGCATGGCTAGACTGATGGGCCTGCTATTAGGAGAGGGTGGATTAGTGTAATTGCCTTACAGTTTTGACAGCTTCTGTCATCTTCAGAACAGATGTTCTCTGTGTTCTGCCCTATTTGCTAAATGCTATCAAGTGACAATTCCCATCCATTTCGGGGAGGACTCCTGAAGCAAACTGCGTGGGTCTTTAAAAAGACCCATGCTTAGGACTACTCCTTCAAAGGCTGCAAGGCTGGTTGCCATGGTTGCTGGAGGTTAAACCTGGCAGAGCTGATGTCTTTATCAAAGCCAAGCACCAGCTTTGGGAACAAGTTCTGAAGGCTGTGGATGCTCCACAAAAGCAACTTCAGGGCTAGAGGTCCTAGCAAAGAGAGCTTGGAAGAGAGCAGGCCAAAAAATGCAGCACCTTGATAGAAAAAGGCAACTGGGATGGGCTAGCCGTGGTGGGTTGGCAGGAGTGAGGAACTTCCCAGTAAAAGGGGAAAGTAATAAAGAGTCAGGTATCTCATTCCAAATTCATTTCAATGGAGGTGACTCCAGGTTTGGCATAGTAACAGATATCGGCTCTCTGGTAAATCTCACAGGCAGGGAAGATGATAACTCACTAGGTGCAGTCTACTTCTCAAGGCGACCCTCAGCCAGCAACCTGGAGGACCTCCATGCTGTTGGTTTACTAGCTCCAGCAAAGATGTAAAACCAAGACCCAGGAGAATCCACTGTCCTTAGACAATCTCATGCTATTGTTATAAGAGATGAAAAATTATAGCTTCATTCATTTCCCTAGCGCGTCTTCAACTCTCTCAACCCACACAAGGAAGATGGGAGAAGAGCAAGGGTGGATAAATTTGTTACATATTATTACATTTTTAACCCATCCTTCCTCAGCAAGTGGAAAGGCCAAGAGCAGGGCTGGGACACCCAGTACAGGACAGCCCCAATGGACAGAGCAAGGAGCAGCACCACCTCCCCCATGTGTGCCGTGGCTCAAATATGCTAGGGCTCAATGGCCTTCTACCCCAAAACTCAGGCTGGGGTCTTTAGCTTATACCCTGATATTACAGTCCAAACCAAGACTTTATGGCTTCTTAACACTGTTCCTGCTATTTTACACAGAATAAAAATGTCAAAGGATAGGACACACACGTCACTTGCACTGAGCCACCTCCCACCGCATCTGAAGACAGTAAAACCCAGTGAAAATGTGACAGAAGTGAGAAGAACTGCTGCCCGCAATATCCAGCACTACACAAAAATGAGGGCAGAAAAAGACAGTGTAGATCCTGTGAGGTTCATGCTGTGGCAAACAATGGAGACAAGAGATCAGGGTTCACCATATAGAAAGCACAGACTTCAGTTTAATTGTTACTAAACTATGTGCTACATGAGTAATTGCATTTATGGATGTTCCTGGCAGAGACAGAGGGGAACCCATCCTCTCAGGGCAGCTAAGTGCTTGACTTCTGTGTATTTTTATGTGTTTGTCAAACACTTAGACACTACAGGCACTTAGAATCCTCTAAATAAATAAAATGCATTGGGTTAGTTCAGCGCAAAAGACACTGTATCAATGCATGTTAACTACTTTCAGTGGAAATTATAACAGGATACGGGCATAAGTGCAGCCAAAAGAAAAGCCTAATAAAAATAGGGTAGTAGGGAGCGAGGGGAGGAAACGCAAGGCTGACGGAATTGCAGCCTGAAAGAAATCAGAACAGTAGATCTGAGAATAGCTCAGATCATAAGGTGAAGAGGGAAAATAAAGCACCTCTCGTTTTACTATGATTGGGCCAGCTTACATTTCATTACAGAGAATCCAGGATAGGCAATTGTGTAATCAAGAGCCAGACGGCTTTACTCATTTATAATTAATTCAGAGTACTTTGAAAGTGAGCTTAGAAAACAGCCAAGTGCTTCCCTTTAAGAAAACCTCTTGTAATGCTTCTGCAGGGCACCACAAGCAAAGCAGAAGTTGTTCAGCTGAAGACAAAAGGTTTTCTCCTGACATAAATGCGTAAAGTGTTACCACAGGCAGTGAAGCAGAGAACATGGCCCATCTTGAAGGAAGGCTTTCATCCAAGCACTGCAATTTTACAGCAAGAAACACCATTCTGGACTGTTTTACACTATTTAAAGGGCCGAGAGAAGGCTCAGTACTTTATGGACGGAGATGCAGGCTCGTTATTCTTCTATTTATTGCACATAGACAACTGCTCCCTTAGAGGCAAGCATGATTTTTGGCTCCAAACCCACAACCAGCACTTCCACCTACTCACAGCACTAGCCAGAAGAGTGGGCATTAAAGCCCAGCACAGTTGCAGTGCCCCCATAGAGCCCCCCACGCTCCCCAGCCACTGCTCTGCCAACAGCAACAACAGCAGAGCCCAGCATCCTGGCACTGCTCGTTTGTTCAGATCCTCAGGTATTCATTAGCTGTCCTGTGTGCCCACACAAATAATTCAAAAAGTTAAATGCTGCCTTCCGCTTTGCGTAGTTACTAATTTATCTACACTTAGCTTTCCATCTGTAATTCACATTGACATTAATAGAGAGACAAATATGTGCGTAACAGAACAGAGGCAGACCAAAATAAATGAGAAAAAATGTGGTCACCAGAAACCCATTATACATGCAAAACTACATAGGGGAAACCACCAGAGCGTTGAAATCAAGTGAGGAGGAAAATGTACCGAAAGTGCACTTGGACTGGGGGTAGAAGGGGGTGCTGGGACCAAGTTGCTAGCACGTACAATCAGTCTCAGCCTCATGGAAAAGAATATAAATATTTAGACATGAGCAGACCTCTTAAAATACAGTTGCAGAGTCTGCTGGCACATGGACAAACATACAATAAGCCCACCAATGTGGAGACACAAATCAGGTAAATCAGACATGAGATTGGCAGGCAACATGTGCAAGATGCATTTTGTAAAGGCAAAAATGTGTTCACCATCAAATACAACGATGAATTTTCCAAGACACTCTGAAGCTGCACTGGAAAAGAAATAAACATTAAATATTTAAGGCTGTTCACCTAAATGCTATCACTAGGAGCACATGGTGGCTTTTTCCTCCACCAGTATTCTTCTCTCTACAAGAAAAAAAAATGAAAGCTTTAAAGAGAAATACTTGAACAGTCTCGCTATTATGAAAGCTGAACATCTTCCCAGGTGACCCTGAAAGAGTTAACTGCTTCAGAGCTCAGATATTCTCCTTCCAAAATCTCATGATAAGTACTAGAAGATTTATGTGCAATGAATTTCCAATTACTGATCTGCACCAGCTGGGCTGTCAATCAGCTGCCTGTACAGTGCATGTCTTCACCTCCCTATGTTCTCCTTGAACGTAGAGGCTCCTTTTCCCCCGACAAGCACACACAAAAGCATGTAATTCCCACATTCCTATCAACTGGAGTAGGTTAAATGTTGCTTTGGACTTCCCTTGCTCCTCCAGTCTAAGACAGACATTATTTTCTCCCTATGGCATCCAGGAGAACAATTCCAGTGATGACTCTGAGACACTAAAGAGTATTTTAAAAGCAGAGTGACATTTCCTCCAAGGCTTTTTCCATTAGCAATCATTGGCAGGGAATGCAGGGTATGAGGGAAATCTGGGAGGGAAGCCCTGGGATCAGGACATAAAATTCTCCTACTCGTGCATAAAGTCGAGATACAAAGATTAAAGAGAAGAAAAAACTCAACATCCTACAGAAGTATTTAATTATGATTTTGTAATCATAATTAAAAATCAGGTTAAAAAGTACAAAGCTGTCAGACAACTAGATATGTTAACTTCAGGATTGCCAAAAAGCTCCTCAGATTCACCTAAAAGGTATTATCTCCTGATAAATACTACGTTCCTTCATGGATGTCTCATAGTTTTAGCTCAGCATACATAAAGAGTTCACAAAAGCAGGTGTCCTGCTCAGGGTCATCATCTACCCCATTTTAATGGTTTATCACTTATTTCCTTAACACTCAGAGTCACTCGAAGCACCACCACACACCCTTTACTTCATTTCTCAGCCACATGATGAAGGAAAATGCTGAATCAATAAAGCTTCGCGGAGCAACACGAAGCAATATAACCAGTGATTAAATCTTGTTTTCAATGTAGAGTTTAGCCTGAAGAAACATAATTTAAAAAAAAACAAAAAACCTAACCACAAAGCTCAGAATTAATATTTCCTCCCCTGTTTTCTAAGATTTCACTAAGCCATATCCCTGAAATAAAAAAAAAAACACAGACATGGCATCATCCTTGAGCCTTTGCCTGTTACAACACGGTATTACCCCAGGCTGTTGTTTTTGCACCTGCATTTCACTTCCTAACCTGGGTTACAGAGAAGATGATCCTTGAAAAGTTAATTAACAGCTATGTAAACAGCAAATCCTTGCTATGTATCAGAGTGAATGTTTTTTACTGCGAAAGGCTGAGCAACCTGCAAGGGGCAGGGCTTTGAGGTACGGCACCAAGCCAGATCCTCTTGCAGGACCCAGAAGTTTTTTTGTTTCTGTAGAGGCCTTAGGCCTTACCAGAGCTCTCTGGAAATTTTCATCCAGGCTCGACTGCCTATAAATAGAGAGCTGCAGCCCCCGGGGGCTGTGTGGCTCTGTGCTGCTGGTGTGCTCCGAGTTGCTAAGGAGATGGCAGAGCGAAGGCTTGCAAAGTGCGTGGGGGAACCAAGAGGAAAGCGGCACTGCTCTGGGGTTCGGCCAAGAGCCAGGGAGGTATCCTCCTGCGGGTATCCTCTGGATCAGAAGGAAAAAACAGAAGAAGAAGAAAAAAAAAAGGATGGAGATTCCCTCTCAGCGTGACAGAGGCCAGACGCCAGGAATGTCAACACAGGCATTCCCATCGACAGGCTCCTGAATAATTATTATAAACCATCGACCGTCTGGGTTCGCGCAGCATCCCTGTTTTCCTGAATCCAGACCTGCGTTCTTTATCTCAGAGGAAAGTAATTATGTATTACACAGCACCATCCAAAGGGAAAAGGAACTTTGGAATCCTTTTATTCACTTCTGTGTAGACTTGTAAACAAGAACGATACGCAAAAAGTCCAGCTTTGAACTGTACCACTGGAACAAACTACTTCAAGGAACTGAGAGTAGGATGACCCCTCATACACAACCTTTTTCAGACCTGAACCACTTAATTTATCGCACGCTAGAGGATGCCTGGACAGAGGTGGAGTCTGGCTTAAAACACAGGAGGAAAATAAAGGCCACCCTAAGTTACGGTTGTATGTAGATACTACTGTCCATTTCAGCTGGTCAAATTACATGTCTAAACAGGAGATGATACACATCGCTGGGATGGTAGCAAACATCAGCAGGACGGAGCACACACCCTCAAAAGAAGAGATTTTGCATTTCCAGCATGAATGGAGATACCATTGTTACAGGCATGTATAAGGCTTACTTAGAAGTTTATGCAGAAACAACTTTGCAATTGCTCCTGGTGGACTGGGAAACTGCCTGAAGAGAAAGCTAACTATAAAAAACATTCTAGAGTAATTTCTAAGAACAAAACCCTCAGGAAAACAATAACAACAAAATAGTTTCAGGAATTCCTCAACAGAAACAGGCGAATGCTAGAAGAGCCAAGGTTGTTCCTGCAAATGCAGCCGAAATGCTCTGTGGTGTTAGCCACCGTTTCTCACACAGATCATTGGATTGTGATAGAAAATTAAAGGCTTTTGTTTTCCAAGACTCATCCACAGCTGAAATGATACATCCTAGCAGAACAAAGGCAGTATCTCTCGCCACAAGTGTATAAGCTCATCTCTCACTGAAAAAACAAAGACTTAGCAGAAAAAGGTGTATTTTTCTCTGCGGCCACTGCTGTTCCAAGCCACAGAAGTATCAAAGTGTATCTGACAGTCGCTCATTATTAGGCTGGTGAAAGAGAAAACTGAACTTTTTTCTTTTCCCCAAGACAGCAATGAAACCGCATTAAGAATATTTGAAATAAAAAGCACGTAGAGCAAGCGAATGATTTGAACTTTTACTGTCTTCCATCTTTTACAGACGCTAATGCTAACACTAACTCACTAGCGACAAATCGACGGAAAGAGACAGAACATATGATCACGGCTTATTTCCCAGTGTACGTATTTCTTAATATAGAAGAGTGTATGATAGATCTGCCACCATCTGATCTTGATTGTTGTAAAACCAGTCATTCTGCCTTCATCTGCCAAAAGAGTTTGAGAATTACTGGGGATATTTTTGGCAGCCTTCAGCACACAGAAGCACTGAGGCATAGTCCCAGAGGACAGCTGAAAGTTTCTTAATAATTTCCATCTATTAGATGCCACTTTTGCACATTACTTGAGGATCGTCCAGTGTGATTTTAAGTTAATTAAGGATGATGAAAGTAGGGAAAGAGGCTTCAAGTCTTATTGCTGTTATTGCACTTTTTTTTTTTTACCCACAGAAGTTTTTTTATGACAGTCTTAAAAAATAAGAAATCTGATCTTGTATCTACTCAGTTTTACTACATAATACATTCACTGAAGAAACAACTTAAAACAAAGATCTGATGAAATGTTTTTTGGCCATAAATACAGCCCTTAACTGAGGGGAAAAAAAAAAAAA
>VZZY01015585.1:30219-46596 GCA_013400335.1 Eurystomus gularis
CCTTAACAGAGAAAAAAAAAAAAAAAAACAACTAAAAAAGCAAACAAACCAAAAACAAACCCCCCCCCCTCCCCCCCCCAGTAAAAACAGGGAGGAAAAAACTGGTAAAAGTTCTTATTCAATGATATAAACTAGTTTTTAAAAACCTAACTTCACATTGTGGTTTCAGCAAAAAAAGTTATTTCTACCCTGATTCACCATAAGAAAATCTTAATTTTTCAGGAAATTACAAGCACAACTGAACTAATACCATCTGACAAAAGGTTGAATACAAATTATTCTTATGAGCAGTACTATTAAGGCCAAAAGGCAACGGGCACAAATTGAAATACAGGACATTTTTTTTAAACGTTAAAGAAACCCACAACCACTTTTCCACAGTGAGGGTGGTCAGGCACTGGCACAGGTTGCCCGAAGATCTTGTGGACTCTCCATCCTTGCAGATATTCAAAGCCCAACCAGACATGGCCCTGAGCAACCTGCTGCTGCTGAGCCTGCTCTGAGCAGGGGCTTGGACTAAACGAGGTTCAACTCGAGGTTCAACTAAACTGAACGAGGTTCGACAAGAATAAGTGCAGAGTCCTGCATCTGGGAAGGAGGAACAAAATGCACCAGTACAGATTGGGAGACGATCTGCTAGAGAGCAGCTCCATGGAGAAGGACCTTGGAGTCCTGGTGGACAACAAGTTATCCGTGGGACAGCAATGTGCGCCTGTGGCCAAGAAAGCCAGTTGTATCCTGGGGTGCATTAAGAAGAGTGTGTTCAGCAGATTGAGGGAGGTCCTGCCCTATTGAGACCTTACCTGGAGTACTGTGTTCAGTTCGGGCTCCCCAGTTCAAGAGGGACAGAGATCTACTGGAGAGAGTCCAACAGAGGGCTATGAGGATGATTAGGGGACTGGAACACCTGCCTTGTGAGGAAAGGTTGAGAGCCCTGGGGCTTTTTAGTCTGGAGAAGAGAAGACTAAGAGGGGATCTAATCCATGTGTCTAAATAGATGAGGGCTTGGTGTCAAGAAGAAAGGGGCAACCTCTTCTCACTTGTGCCCTGTGGTAGGACAAGGGGTAATGGATGCAAGCTACAGCACAGAAAGTTCCACCTCAACATGAGGAGGAACTTCTTGACTGTGAGGATGACAGAGCACAGGAATGGGCTCCCCATTCCAGTTGTGGTTGTGGAGTCTCCTTCTCTGGAGACTTTCCAGACCCGTCTGGATGCGTTCCTGTGTAACCTGCCCTAGATTCTATGATCCTGCTTGGCAGGGGGGCTGGACTCAATCTCCAGAGGTTCCTTCCAACCCCTAACATTCTAGGATTCTATGATCTCCAGAAGTGCCTGCTCACCTCAACCAGCCTGTGATGCTTTGAATATTACACACAAAGATTCAAATTTACCAGTTGTGTTAAGGTTGAATATCAAATTTAAGCTAATTTGGGTCTGGAAACTTAGGTCATAAAACTGACAATAAATTGTCACTTTAAATGAATAGAAGTCTTAAGTGATCATACTGCGTATTTGCTAGCCCATAGAAGAGCACATCCAAAAGACAACACCGTTCCTTTTTACATGCCTCCTATTTCCAACACATGAAGTGCTGTGCCGACAAAGTCTCTGTTTTCCAATCAAAGGAACTGGTTTGCAACATGGATTCTGGATTTCTCTCTGCATGCTTCTCTAACAGCCGTTGACTGCTATGACCCCTTCTCCTGTCAATCTTTATTTCCATATGCCATCTGATTGACTGCCACACTTCCTATATTTCCCTTTACATTTCCTCCATTTCCCAAGCTTTAAAGCCCTGTGAAGTTAATAAAAAACAATGCCACAACAAAGCAAATAAACCATGCAGCCCTTTGCAAGCGTAGGAGAGCTGGCTACGGGAGTCTCTTCAACTTCTAGCCAGGTCTGAAAATGCTTCTCATATCACTAAACAATGCTCAGTCCAGCACTGACGGTGCAATTCTGCAGTTATTAATTAGCTGTCACTGCTAATGAAGAAGGGAGTTGGAACTAAGTGACATAAGCAGCTTTGCCATCAATGCCACCCATTCAGCACAGGTAGATTCACAACTCTCTTGGACAGGGAAAACTGTAGGAGCTCAGCCTCTGCTACAAGCACAGGGCTGGCCACGAACGGGCAACCGGAATTTGAAAAGCTCTGAGCTAAGCTGAACAGCAACAGCTGAACAAGCAATATCTAGACGCACACAAATCTGGAAGATAAGCGTGAGCACAGCAAACACAATGGTGCAAGTCACTAGAGCGCAGTGTTAGAGAAGGCAAGTATTTGAGGGGCAGAAAAACAAATTAATAATCATCTGAATTCAAGTATTTCTACAGTGCCGGACAAAGAAACCTTTCAGGGAACACACAGCTTTCCTTTAATACACAGGTGTTAAAAATAGTTAAAAATAATTAAAAATGGGGAAGAGTCAAGTCAAAATATATTCCAGATAATAACATCCTCATATACATTGTACAAACTCTTTCAACACTCACTGTGCTGGTTTACCCTGCAGATTTCTCTCAGCCACGCCACTGGGAGGGCGGGGGAAACGTGGCTAGATTCAATGAAACTTTCAGGTTTGCATGCATTAGCCCTGCCGCAACATCCAAGCTGACGAGATGTAAAGGGTTTATTTCGCTGCTGAAGCAAAACCTTTCACTGGGTTAAAACGGAATAAAATCTCCATAAATGTGTGGATTCATACAAGCGTGTTTGATAAGAAGTCTACACTGAGAAGCCTGGACTCCTCCTGAGCGTTCACTGCCATCTCCCCAGAGGTTCACAGCCCCACCGCTGCCCTGCCAAAGAGGCTGGGGAAAACCAGGTGCAACAAATATCGCTTTGCTGAACACGGGCTCACAGAGCTTTCAGAAGTGTATTGCTGTGAGTACAAAGAGTTAAACACCGCAAGGCATTGCTCTGATCTCACACATCAGTGAAAAACCAGCAGCAGCTCTACCCAAAGCAATGCTGCAAAATAAACACGAACTTGAATCAGACCCGTAAGCTCTTAAAGAGAACCGTGAGCTAGATATAGATATGGATTTTCCAAGGTGAACCCCTTTTGTACCAATGCAACTTCTAAATGTTATCGCTTAACCTTCTTCAGGATTTAGGTTTGATTTCAGGCTAACAACATCCACTGGATCGGCCATACAAAGTAAATCTGCAGAGCTCCCAAGTACTGAAAAGGGATGGGAGAATCCACTTGAAACAAACATTTTGCTAAACCTCCACAGAGCTGAAAAATAAAATTACTCCCAGCAGAGTGGGATCAACATTAGTTACACTCCTAGTGATAGCATCGAATGACCCATTTGCCACCCAAAGTTAATATAGGCTAAGAAATTAAGTGACAAAAGCTTATAGGCACACTTTTCCTTATCTGGGTTGACAGTGCCGCTATTTAAGCTACAAATAAAACCCTTAAAAAATTTCCCGCAGTGTTATCTCTGCCCATCTGCAGTCCCCACAGGGTTACAGTTGGAAAGCCCAGCTCTGCGTCTCAGTGTAGAGCTTTTTGCCACCGTGACCAGCTGTTAAGAGCTTAGGCATATCATCAGGAATCCAGTGACACAGCAAAGGTCTGAATGCAGACATACATACATTTCTGACACCCAGTAAGCAGAAAGCAGACCGAAAAATTATGCCCATGACTAACAAGTCCCATCATGCCTTCTAAGCCTCTTCAGTATAAACTGATTTGAGAATGTAACAGTGGTCAAAAACATTACCCTCTCATTTTTTTAAAGTCAAAGTGGGCTTTTTATTCCTTTTTTTTAGTTTAAAAAATTAAAGATACTCATCTGTGATGGAGACACAGCCACGTGCAAAACAGTTCAATCCTGTTCTGAACCTTGCAAACACAACTAATTTTGCTTCCTGCACTGCTGTAAGGTCAGCAAGAAGTCAGAATTCAATCACTAGTGCAAACAGCAGCACATTTTTCTCTCCAAAATAGCTATTATTTGGGGGCACAAGGCAGGGTTCTGTCACCCAGGCCTGTGAAGCCAGTCCACCTCCATGCATATGGGCTGTGGTGGAGCTTCTCCATCCATGGGGCTCATGAGAGGTGTGATGTGAAAGCAAGGGGATGGAAAAATTAATTAAAAATATTATCTGGAAATGAACATCAATCAATGGGCAGAGATTTCTCTTTTTTTTCCATTTTTCTTTATTTTAACTTTAAACTCACTGCCAAGAGAAGGAAGGGGAACAAGTGGGATGAGTTAGTGAGTGTGACAGCATCACTGGAAGACACAAACAAGGAAGCTGGCAGCCCAGACATTGCGCCAGGGCTCAGCCCAGGCGGAGACATGGCAGTGGGTCATGGTCCCGGCCACTGGCCATGCTGCAGCATCCAGGGACACCTTATAGGAGCTGACAACATTTCCTCGTGGAGCTGGGCCAGGCCGCCCCACAACTGACAAACAAAATTGGGCTTCGAGTGTGAAAAGTGGGTCATGGCTACATAGAGAAGGACAAACCCAGTGCAACGGCGGTGCAGGAGGAGCAATTGGCAGGGACCCGGAGGCCTTTATTAGTGGTATTATTATGCAAATTTGGCAGCACCCATCAGCCTGTCAGCCCTGTAGCAGTGAGCTACCCTAAGAGAATGTCATTAAATGCCCCTTCCCCAGCCTACACTTCTGAATGCTCCTGTCCTCTTGCAAAGACCAGCTCCTCCTCTCCCAGCTCTGCCCTTCCTGCCTGCCCCACACTGCCTTGGCCTGACCCCACCACTAGTGCTCATACGCAATTTTACCCTTCCTTTGGGGTCCATTTTCAACCCCACATCGCCAAACATCCCTGGAACTGAGCAGTGGGGCAGTTTAGGACAGGGGACACCAGGCTTGGTACCCACCCCCCCGCCCTGTGCTTCGCTTCTTGAAAAACCAAGGGATGGGAGGGTGTAAGCATAGGAACATTGATAAGTCTGGACTCTTTTTTAAGCATTCAGTTTTTCCCCCAAAGGTTGAAGTCCCCAGATGCACCTGGCTTCCAGGGAAAGAGGACAACCAGGGTCCTGCAAGAAGCAGGTGGGTGCCCACCTCCTTACTTTGACGTGCCAGGAAGGATGCAAGCAATGCAGTGAGCGCAAGAAGCACTGGGCACAACAGCCTTGGCTTAACCGTGTGCTTCCCAATCATCCCCTTTAGTTATCATCATCATCTTCACACACAAAAAAAATCTGGACTTTTTAAACAGTGCTTAAATGATTCTCTCCCCCAAAGAATTAAATTACCATTTATAGCCTATTCTTCCTATTAAAAATTTATCAATTTATTCATCACTTCTAGGACTGAGACCTTTCATTTGTTTTACAATGAAGAAAGCTTTGATCTGCAATTCTCCAAGGCTACCATTTTTTATTCTTTAGTTCTTCTCATTAAAAATAAAATACCTCTATTCTCTAAAATGCCTTGATGGCACTCTCAAAATGCCCAATTTTAACAATGAGAAACTTTTTTTTATCCTTACCTTGTGATAGGCACTTCTGAAGTTTAAAAGCCTTTTTTTTTTTTTTTTAATCATAGCAATATTATACTGAAAAAAAAATGAGGTTTTACATCCAAGAATCACCAGGATGGAAGACTGCAACTAGGCAGTATTTACAAAGTAAGCTAGAAGAATGCCTTTCTCCTAAAAACACAGAAGCAAATAGTAGAAGTAGCTTCAGAAGATTCCTCCACCGTGCATGCTGAATTAGGCTAACCTGAAATGAGTTTGCCCTGGGACACCTAAGCTACACCCCAGCCCTGCCAGTAACTCCTGAACAGAGCCCACACCAGAACATGTGTCAAGACTCAGAGGCAAACCTGCAGAAGAACATTTGGAAACCATATTTTAGCACTTTTTTCCCCTCACTCATCTTGTTCTCCACAGCTGGACACACAAAGACCCCTCTCAGCAAAACAATCGTTAGCACTTGGGTGTGACTATGACCACAGAAAACACATTTACCCTTGCCCAAGCTGCTAAACGTGTTTCACATCAGCAGCCTCAGGCTTCTCCTACCAGGAGCAGGACAAAATGTCAAAGTGGATTTGCCTTACTGCACTCCTGGTACAACTCACATCTCACCTGTTCCAAGGACCACACACTTTTGCATTAGTTCACTCAAAAAGATTTTCTCCATTTAAATTATTAGAGGCACAAAGGTTATACGCTACCAATCAATAAAACTGGGCCAAGGGCCATTCACCCAACTTCAGGTTGTGTGGCACAACCTGGCCGTGTCCAGCTACGTAACACTTTGGCCCCACAGGAAGTACTAGGACATAACTACTATTTAGCTTTTGGGTTTCAGATCAGAAGTCTGAAATGAGCCAAGAATTTTACCACTGTAGCTCACCAGAGAGGCACCCTCATGCCCTGGAGAAGGCTGCAGGAGAGCGCCAGGGTGCAAAGTCATCAGCAGGGATTTGGTCTCCATGCTGTCACCCCATTGCGTTTGGGATGCAGGAGAGCACTAGTGGCTGTGGGCCAGGCAGCAGGCTAACTTGTCTTCAAGCTTCTTCTTCTTATTTACAAGTAGAGATGTTGCAATAAGGATCACGCTTTGCTGCTGATCCAGCCTAAAGCAGGCGTGCCTGGTACCAAGCTATTCCCTGACACAAGAGCATCTCATGGACTTGCACTGGCCCACCACACACAGTTCTGCGTTGCACCTCGGTGCATCACAGAGGGCTTACAGGGCTTCCACTGCATGAAAGTTTCTAAAAGGGGATTTTTCAATAGACTTAGTCAAGAATTTCCTTTCAAAAGCCTCTTTTCAGGAGAAACTGGATTTTTATGCCAATTACACATCTCCCCACGTTCGCTCTCCACAGAAACTCTGATGTCTGTCAGGCAGAGCAGTGCTTGAAAAGCAAAATGTGCCATTTGCAGTTTGATTTTTAACATAAAAACATTTTCTATACTATGAAATCCTATCTTCTGCGCACCTCTGTTGCAGACAGCTGAAGACAAAGCTCAAGCTAAACTTCCAACAGAGACCAGACCCTATTCCAAACCTGAGTTCAGCTCAGATGCAATGCTGAATCAAGCCCACAGGCATCTTCTGAGAGGTCAAGGAAGAAAAAAAACCTAAACTACTCAATTCCCAACACTTAGTTGCAGCAACACCAAAGCAGAATGACCAGCTAACTTGGTAGAGAAACAATAATCTACTTCACTACCAAAGCAGAGCATATCAGAGGATCAAAACCCACTTAGTATTCAAGCCTCTGCTTAGTGCAGCATAAACCCTCCAGCTGCTACAGGGACAGAAAAGTTGGCTTTTGCCAGCAGACACATTTGTGTAGGAGCCCCAGCTATGACCACAGAAAACTGCCAAGTGTACCTGCGGTCCCGCCTGCTCATCCCAACAGTCGTAGCTACCTGCATCACGAGGGAGCAGAGGAGAAGCAGAGCCAGCAGGAAGCTGGAAAATCAAGGAAACTGCTCCGTAAAATAGCACGTGACTAAGAGCAGCTAATTAGGCTTTTGTCACCAAATACAAGACGGACCAAAAATATTACTGTCTTGGAAGTCACCAGCATGTGCCAGAATATTTCCACTCTACATAAATGGATTCCATTCAAATATTGTGAAAATGAATTCATCCCAGAAAAACACAACAAGTCTAACTGTATGTCACCAGATGTCACCCGGGCTATGATACAGCCACTCCAGTATGCTCTTCACCAGCATTGCATTGGAGCCGTGAATGTCTGATGAGCCTCAGGAACGCGGGCTTGCCAAGCACTTGTCAGTCTCCAGCGCGTGTTACTCCTCTTCAGTAATCTAACGTCGGCATCTTGTTCTTGTGTACATAAAAGCTTGCTCGGCGTGTTCAAATTGCTATAATTCTGACAGCCTAATCATTTGGCGAAATGCTGCCATATTAACAGATAACAGCTTGCCCTCTCTGCAAACAGGAGGCTTTTACTCCGTGTCGCCTGCTTCAGGCAAGAGGATGGACGAGGAGGTTTCACCTCCTGCTTCTGTTGGCAGGATAATATTAATGATATTTAATGCCCACTACCCTCAAAGCAGTGCTCAAATACACGGTGGGGGGCTGTTTTACTTAGGCACACACATGCAGAAAAATGGCATTATTCCCATTTTACAGAGTGCTTCATGGAGACAGAAAAGAACTTCATGTGACAAAGGAAACGTGTGGGCTGAGAAGCAAAACTGAATTCATCCCACCCAGTCGTAGTCCAAATAACCATAATATTATTGAATTAGTGCTCTGCTTAAAATAAGTGGAGAACAGCAGCTCTCGAAGCGTGGTTTGCAGTTAACCTTTGCTCTGTGAGTCACCGGAATGACTGACAGAGGTCAGGCCAAAGGTTCCCCTTGCCCAATATCCTGCCCCATAGTAGCCCACAACAGATGCGCATGGAGGAGTAAAAACAGGCAAAATACATTGTAATAACTCTACCCGGCAATGTAGCATTTTGCAGCTCCCACACTGCAAGAACCCGAGGGGATTTCTCTCTTTTTAAGAGCGTTTGATGGATTCCTCTTCCATGAATTTGTACAGGTGCTGTCTGCTGGCACGAAACTTCTGGCATCCACAAGGTCCAGCGGCAGCAGACTGCACAGCTTCCTTACAGAGCTCTATCAGGTCATTTTAAGGCTGATGCCTCAGACTTAAAACAGCTGAAACAAAGAGTAAAAAGTCCTTCACTTTTCAGCTAAGCAAGCTTTCCTTTCTGACAAGAGTTATTTTAGATCCCATTACTGTGCATACAAAAGTTAAGGTTACTCTTCACGTAATTTTGCATTCAGGTCCACCCTGCAGAAAATGCTAAGTTCTGGTCAAAAACTGCAGCAAAGTTTTAAGGCAAATGGTACATTTTTTTATGGGTTTGTTTGGTTTTTTTAAATGCAG
The DNA here is from genome assembly GCA_013400335.1 of Eurystomus gularis. Classification (NCBI taxonomy): domain Eukaryota; kingdom Metazoa; phylum Chordata; class Aves; order Coraciiformes; family Coraciidae; genus Eurystomus; species Eurystomus gularis. The sequence continues at coordinate 39,111 of VZZY01015585.1, forward strand.
GACAATATAATGTCTTCCCTCTTCTATAGGGTATGACTGGTCAGGAATCACTCCCATCACAGGAGGAGTCCCGCAGCAGGTCCTCCTAGAACAGCAACCATTAAGTAAAGTACTTGGTTATTTAGGCCAATGTTTCCCAAACTGTCTCTTCTAAAGTGTGAACAACCTTCTCCACATAGTGCTTCTTTCCACAGAAAACCCTCCAAGCATTCTTCCCTTAAATACAGGATCAAGTTAGTCTCAATCCTGTCCTCATTTCTCTTTGCATTTCCTCCACAACTTGAATACCCATGTTAGTGTTCCCAATATTGTTGTCGAGTCCAAGGCCTCTCTTCGGGACGAGTAAAGGGAATACCTCCACTGTATCAACAATACATCGATCAATGTACAAGCTGGTTTGTGCAGGAAATAAACAACCTCCATCCTGATCAAAGGTCCTGAACATGCAGCTTGATGGACTATAAGGAAGTGTTTTAAACACTACTGGGCACTATGTTTGCATTTAATCTTTTCTATTATTATTACTTTCCTTTTTTTTAAAAAAAAAAAAACCACAACATTTTTCCCTAACCTGTCAGTGTTTGCTTTCCAAGATTTGTTTATGCTATGTAAGCTGTAGGTTATTTCTGTTAGAGACCCTAATTTCCTCCTCTGCTGGGACTATGGCGATAGCCCCAAGGAAGTTTACACTGAGAGAGAAAAGCATGACAGGCAGTGAATTAAGTGGTTCAGAAAGAGATTCAATTAGCTTTCTCAGTGGAGGAAAATGAAGATAAAAAAAGAAATTCTTGGCACTTCCACTCTCCTGTCTCTGTTTCAACTTCGGCAAATGGACATCAAGAGACAGTCAAAGAAAATAATAATATTTGAAACTTAATATGATGTATGATTGGTTGACACAGGAAAAAAATCTGTCCTTTCTTTGTCTTTTCTTTCTGTTTGTTTGGGGTTTTTTTTCCAATAATTCTTTTTGCAGGTATCACATAGGATGTAAAATGCCAATTTCAAACCTCCCACTGAGTATCCCTGCACCAACTACAGCTGTTGATCTACAGGAGCTGACTGTAAACATTCCTCCTCATCCCCAAACCCTTCATGGCCATAACCTTTACCCACATGCAGCACCTCCCTTGCCTCTCTCCCATGCCTCCTGTGGTGAGGACGAGCATCAGGTACAGAGAAGAAGTGATCCAGAACAGATGTGATGCACATAATTGAAAGTACAGTAGGAGAACAGCCAGTTACCTGCAAATGATGTTACGCACTTGTGGTGACAAGTGACAGGGCTGGAACAACCCTGGGCTGCCCATCAGAGGCTGCAGAAATCCTGGGCCCCAGCACCACCTCTTGCTCTCACTTCCCAGAGCCTTCAGGGTCTGACCCACGGCCAGAAAGATCCTTTCACCTCTCCAGGTCTTGCTTTACAGGGGATCAAGCTCTCCTGATAATCCTTGTTCTTCCTCCCATCCTCCTGCCAAAAATGTAAGTTTCAGCTTTTTCCTTGGCAACCCTCCCAAACCGTAAGAGTGCAAGGGAGGAGCTTTTTGCCTCCTTCCTTTTTTAATTTTTTTTTTTGGTAGCCCATTCCCCAGCTGGCTGAGTTCAATTCATTTGTTTCTACTGAATGTTTGCTTTTTGAGCTGCTGTAAAATTAGATGGCAGGAAGCCTAGAGCTTCTGTGTAGGCATCTTCCTTACCATCTCNTGCTATTGAAAATCAACAGCTTCTCATTCAAAGTTTTTTTTAAAAGAAAAGTGTAATAGTCAGGAGAAAGTGTCTACTTTTAACCCCCCTCTCTTGTTCCTCCCCAACTGTGCTCCGGGCCATGAAGATTAAGCAAGTATTAAGAAAGAATGCTTAATAAAGGTGGCTTTTTCTTAAGAGCAGATTGCAAAAAATGTTAAGGAAGCTTAATCTGATTAAAATAATAATAATGACATTTACCAAACCAGAAGCTTGTTTTTTAATAAGTCTACATGCAAAACAGTAATTTTCACATTTTTGTGAACAGAAGATATTTTATGATAGACTATAAAAGGCTGTCTTTAGCTGTCCTTGGGATTTACAAGGTGCTAATAACAGATCTCTCATAACTTGTTTACCACACCAGAAATACATTTAGATAAACGCCATCATGGTGGATGAGTGATGTTACTCTTAAGAGGTCTCAGAGTACCCTGGAGTCAATGCACAACCTTTTCAGTCTTCTTGGTAATGTCTAATCTGAAATAGGGAAGGCATAAAATTTAGATCATGTTAGTAACAGCCAAAGACATGACACATGGCACATCTGCTTCATGAAGACTAATCCATGGAGAGGCAGTAAATTATTCCCTAGTCAATCTGTTTTGTGTACCACAGAGCTTTGCACAACCAAAGCTGGCAGCATGCAGCACAAACCTTGCAGGACTGATCCCAAACAGCCCAGCAGATGCCCAAAGCTGGACCCTGTAGCATCCTAAGGACTCTGCAATAGGCAGCAGCTCTTAGCTTCCACTCAATTTCTACTGGCACGCACAACCTCTAATTTAGGAAAAAAGGGCTACAGGGTGGCACATGCTCCCTGAAAAAGAGCCAACACCTGCTTTACAATAGCCATTTTAAATTCCCAGATCTCTTGCAACCAGTTCCATCCAACTTCCACTTCATTTTATTTCTACAGTCTACACCCTCTTTGCTCAAATACCTTTTAAGTCATTATTTCCTGAAGTGAAAGATAACGTATCATTATTATCCTGTATCTTAAAAAAAACATGATACAATACTAGATCGATATCCCAGCCTACTATTAAATGGCTGCACAGTCAGCCACAAATCTTCCTGTCCTTATCACTCAAATCGTGAAATATGTAAGGTTCTTCTCTCCCACAAAGAGCTCTTGAACATTCAGTATCTTTTCCACTTAATGGCTTTATTCCTTCTCGAAGTCAGTTGCACATATTCTATTGATGCATTTCCTCTATTACTCCTCCATCTGCAATTTATGCATTGGTATGAATTTAACTCTGGTGAACAATAAATTCAGAGACACAAGAAACAGTGAGCAGTCATCACACAAACTTCTCAAAACCCATCTGCCTTAGTTTTGGTACAAGAGCAATCAAACTTTTAGTGCTAAGTGGGGAACCATCCTCTGCTCCAGATGATATACCACAAACTCTCTGATGACGAGAATAAAATTGTTATCTTTCTTCTAGGAGAAGACTCTCAAAGTTTTTTTCTGCTCCATCCATCTCATGAGGACCAGAACTGCCATCCCTTGGTAGCAACATTGATCCAGAGCTCTCCTGAGTCAGGCTTGACGTGGCCACCAAGGACTGAGCTGCCCTACCCAGATTGTATCATTAAACATGAAACCACAAACTGTTTGGGGATGTATGTGAGTCGCAGACCTCCTTTTATATACAGCTTACTTGCAGAATATGGCTTCTTTGGAGAGGAACGCTATGGAGGACATTTCCTATCATAATACTATTACAACAGTATCATAAAAAATTGAAAAAAGGTTATCTAGAAATAAACTGTAGTTGTTTTGTTTTAAATAAAAAAAAAATCTCGTTTCCAAGGACATACATTTCTTCCTCATCTGAAGAGTTCTTCCAGTTTTGGCCTTTTTTTTATTTGTTTTTTTCCTTGCTTTTTGCCCAGCTGTTCACTAAACCATATAAACAGAGGGAAAGGTCAACAAGGAATGACAGAAAGCGATAGCTGAAGTCATTAGGTCACGAACCTTTCCACCACATGGTCCTAGCAAAGCACAGTCTTAACGTATCTTTAGAAAACCTTCATAGTTTCCTTGTTGTCAACACGGGGCAACTATTTCTAGGGAGTTTCTATCCCTAAATGTGAAGAAAAAAACAAAACAACAAACCAACGAAACAACAAACAACAAAAAAGAAACCACCCCACAAATCAAAAAACCCCAACAAACAAAAAAAACACAACAAAAAAACCTCAACCCACTTTATTTAAAAAAAATTATTAAAGAATTTTTAAGAGAATGGGACTATAGGCTTAATGGAAATGGGACAAAAAAAACAAAGAAAAGTGGCAAAAATATCAAGAAAAGGCCTTTCTCTTCCTGACAGCTTTCAGCCAGAGCTGTCTGGGAGGGGAGTGCTCATGGACCAAAGCCACACTCGGCAATGCCAAGTCCTCACTGCAGCCAGCACAACCATGGTGTACAGAACCCCTTCACTTCTCATGAGGGACCAGTGAGGGCCCCACAGCGGGGCTGGGGAGGGTCCCCCACCCAAAATTTCCCAACCAGCGCCCACATTTCTGCAGCACTTCCAAGCACATCAAGAGGAAAGGCTCCAACCACACTGGGAATACTGGTAATATACTAGAACACCTCAGATGGGTCCCTCAGCCTGCAGGAGGCTGTGTGGGATCCTGTCACCAACAGTAGTTGGTCTGGAGAAGAGGAGGAAAGGAGAAGAGGAGGCTTCTGGTGGATGGGTGTCAGTCACCCAAAGGAGACCCAGCACCACTGCCATGCCCATCCCTCTTCACAGGGACAGAGCTTCCCAGTTCTGGGCAAAAGAGCCAAACTTTGCCTTGTTCCTCAGCAAAATACCACTATTCTGTATTAATTCAATGTAGTATGCATCCCTGGTCACCCAGGAGAGTGTGGTAGATGATAGCTCTCCTCAGGTTGTGGGCCAGGCTGGGTGTGCACCACTGGCCATGGCTGTGGCCTGCCCCAGCCATGACTGCTGCCTGCCCTGGCCACAGCCACACCATCTCCTTGTAGACTTTGGAGATAGGGGAGTGGAAAAGAGGGGATTGTCATACAACTCCAGGAATCGGGTCCTGATCCTGCTCCCCAGGATGGCGGGGTTTCTCTTTGGCCAAGAGTCCCCATCAGTAATGCACTGTGCCAATGCCTAACTACAATAGAAAATGCAACAAGAAAAATTCCATGGTATCAATAAGGAGCATCAGAACATGCAAAAATTCAGATTACTTTGCCTAGGAGTGTCCATGTGGGTATCAAGGGGCTGTCAGCAGGTCTGGAGCCCTCCTGTCTTCTCCTCCCAGCCATCTCTTGCTAAGCCCAGGAACAGTCAGCGACGCCACACAGTTTCCACCCATCCCAGGCAGAAAATCTCCTATTGGTTTCAATTAAACTGTTTTGAAGACAATTCAGTCCCAGTTCCAGGCACAACAACTTCCAGCTCTCCCTTATAGAAAACTCCTCTCCAAATACTGCCGGTCTCTGGCTGCTGCACAAGCAGCACTCTTTTTAGGCTGTGGACGTTAACCAAGCTGCTCTTTATTTTTAGATTTTCTTCATACGACTTTATGCCACAAACTCTATTAACGTTATGTCTCGGAACATCAAAGTTATTTACAGATCAATCAAACTGACAGGAAAAGTTCCTCCTGCTTTGGGAGAACTGAACTCAGCTGGCTTTTTAATAGGAGAAGCTGAAAGAAGAAGAAGAAGAAAAGCTAAAAAAAACACTCCACACACTATAAATCAACCGATCGGACATCCTGGCTAGGAAAGAAATTTCTCCAAGGAGGTAGGGAGGGAGCAGAGCAGTTTTTCCCCGCATGTTAACCGCTCGTCTGCACGGAACCACGTTGAAGGCAGTTTGACTTCGGGGCAGTGCCCAGCGGAGGGTGGGGAGGGAGGACTTAACCTCTACATTTCCAGCCCATTTAGCGTGCTTTCTCTCGCTCTTGTTTCCTTCCTCTGTCTCTCTCAATATACTGAATGACATCTCAGCTGCAAGAAATCTCAACCTCCAATCCCCCTCCAGCCCAACAGGAATCTTCTAATTCATCCAGTTCAAACTGGTGAATTATTCAGCTAATACACTCTGACCTAGGGCTGCTGCAGTGATGGTGATCCCAGCTGCAGGGAAAGGGAAAAGACTGCAAACTTACATCACATTCCAGCCATCAGTCTAACCCACACCACAATCAAACTCTTCATCCTCCATTTCTAAGAGAGACTGAAAACAAAAGAAACAATTACTTCGAACCTTGTCTTTTCTGTTTACTGTACTGAAGCCTGTGCTTAAAAATACCCCCACTTCCTCTCTCATAAAAAAGAAAGGAGTCACAGGTCAGCAACTATACAAGAGGCTGAGTTTTATCTAGATTTCCTCACCAGCACTCAGAAGTATTTGGGAAACTTTTGCAATGTAGATTTTTTTGTTGGCACCTGAAGGTACAGGTAAACCATTAATCAGAAAAAGTCTTCCGCAGAATATGTCAACCGATGGAAGGGCGAAAACAAAAACAAACTTGTAAATGCAAATTAAAAATTAAAGGTGTGCCATCAGCTAGTACCACGATTTCTGACTGGCAAATCTGGCTACCAGCGATACCTTAGACTATGTAAAAGGAAGGATATTAGACCTTATTTTTCACCCCACGTGCTTACCCTGCGCACAAAAGCAGAGGCAGTGATAGCTCATGCAATGCACAGGCATCGAAGATGAGACCCAAAAACCAAGACATGAAGTTCCAGCTCCTAAAGGTATCAACAGCTATAGCATCACCAGAGGTATGCAGGGTAGTGCTAGCAGTTACAGCTCATAGAAAGCAATACAAAGCCAGTCTGGGAGCAATACAAAACCTTTTTCGCCTTCCAAAGCAAAAATCTGGGGCTCACTGAGTATTCCTGTGTACATTCATTTCTTTACATTCAGTGGGAAGTACTGAGTACTTCTGCCTTCTTTGCAGCCCCCAGTGTGAGCCACCAAACATGCCTGTGCATCACTACCATAAAAAAAAAATTAAAAAAACCCCAAGACACACAAACAAACAAGCCCCAAGTACAAAACGGCAGAAGAGGGTAAATATTAAAGACATTCTCCCTTGCTGAAGTAATGCAGGCTAAAATTTCATAGCAGAAAAAGGATAGAAAAACTCGGGTATGGAAACATTCCTCTGTTGCAAATTCCATGCACCAACACATAGTTGGGCTTGTCTTAAGACTGCAAGAACTTAAATGGCAACTTTTTGTAAATGCTACAAGCTCTGGGAAAATTCTGTCACCGGGCAAAGCAAGGTGACGTTCTCCAACACTTCTCCAGCTTCGTGTTTATCATGAAGGGGACTGTTCTCGAATTTATCAGCATGAACAACTTTACCAGGCAAACTGCAGTCCAGAACAATACATTCCTATTCTAAAGGTGTTACAACTGATCTTTGGGTTATCATCTAAACCAGGGAAATAAGAAAGCAAGCACCAAGCAATAAGCTGTACGTTCACAGAGGCAGCTCCTGGTAAAGCTCCGAGAGCTTCCCACCTTTACTGCCTGCACCATCCTGGCCAGATTATCAGCAGGATCCTGCACGCAAGCCACCATCACACCACTGACCAGTGCCCTGCACCACAGCCCCAGACAGCACATCCACCTTCTGTTCATATTTTCCACTTAAAAGAAAACTATAGTAACTATTGTTGAACATGGAACTTTTACTGACAAAGCACCATACCTACTGATGGGGGTTGAAAAAAGGA
>VZZY01015585.1:46629-76318 GCA_013400335.1 Eurystomus gularis
ATCTAACTAAAGCTGAGCTTATGATTTAAAGACCAGAAGATGCAAGTTTAACCTGTGAGTATTTTTTGCCCTGTTACCAGTCAAGAATTACTGGTTCTGCCATGTCAAAACACACAGGGCTTTTGTTATGCTTTCTGGAGTGTTATATTTACACACTGTGGTTATAACTTTTCTGGCTGTTTCTCTGATGCTTAAGGAATGATAAGGATTCCTTACTCCATTAAAGGGGTTTAAAATGCAGTGCACAGCCAAGCAATTTGGGAAGCAATCACAATGTTTCTAAAGTGAACCTTAATCTAGAAATGCTCATAAAAATCATATTATGGCATATGGAAACAATAATGTTAATTAAATAATTTGCATTTACATAGCAATCGGTCCCAAGGGCCAAGCATATAGTAGCACAATTCACATGAAGCACACCACTCACTCAGCAGCAACAGATCTCACAGGTTTGACCTGAAGAAACCCAAGAGCATGCAACATCCCCTTTCCCTCGCACCTTCTACCCTCAGCCCTCACATGTCCAAAGGCAGCCTCGTGTTTTTGGCTGCCTTCGATTATCTAGCAGGGCTTTCAGGCTTGGTAGTTAGCTGCATGAGAAGTATCCACACCTCTGGTACTTCCTATGTTTTGTTTCACTAAGCCATACACAAGCGTGCAAGGAGATGCTCCACCCAAGCACAAGCACCTTGTTTAACTTTCCGTGCCAGCTTCACCTTGCTGGGTGCAGGGCTGCTCCTCTCCAGGTTACAGAAGCACACACGGGACCATCCACCCTTAAGCCTTCTTTCATTTGTTCAACACAAGCAAAGATAACTGCAGAGATACTTAACACCCACAAGCCAGCTCTAATTCAATAGTCCTGGTCAGACAGGATTTGTACATGACAGAAATAGAACTAACCGCATTACAAGAGAAATGAACTGTTTCCAAGAGCCTGCTCATTTAAAGAGCGATGCCAAGCTCCTTATATTTATGTAGGTCTCTTAACAATTTAGAAAAGAATTAGTAGTGGCAAGAACTAGAAACACTAAAAGCACACTGTTGTTTTTAAACGAGGACATTGTCAAGATAAATATATATATATATACACACACACTCTTAAAAAAAAGTATACAACCTCATCTTCATTTGTGTTTTTTTGTTAGATTTTCTGCCCCATTTATTAGCTCTGTCGGGGAAGCAGCACTAGCTAATTTCATTATTTGTTCTCAGCCAATTTGACTTTTTGGCTTCCTTCCTATGCCCTAACAGAGTTGCTCTGTTTCCAAAGAAGGGAAAACAGCCATTGCATTACTGGAGATCAGATAGTTTTCCCAAGTTCCCACTAGCTCTGTGGGAGGAAAGCATCCCATCTGCAGCAGGCACTGGCACCTGCAATGCCACCTCCAGCCAGGACAAGAGCAGGACATGCTACGGGAAAGCTCCCTGGAGCTGGAGCTGCTGAAGGAGTGAGAATAAAAATTAAAAAAAAGAAAAAGGTATCTGCAAGACTGGAAAGTCTCTTGGTAAATCAGAAGGACTAGGAAGTGGAAGTTACCTAGGCTATATTTCAAACTGGAACTTCGTTCCTGAACTGATTTTGCACCATGGGATGGCAATCTTCATATCCCATGGAGGCTGGAGCCCCAGTGCTTTCCTGGGGGAACATAACCAGCCCTCACCTTTTTCTGGCTGCTCTACAAACGCACCATGCACACAAAGGAGCAAAATGAAACACTGGCAGGCTCTCTTTGTACGTGGGCACTTCACATTGTGTGAAGCTGCAAGGCTTCAGCTAGTTCCACATAGATGTAGCATTGATCTAAATCGCCCAGTTTAACCACATTAAATCAAAAGGATGTTTTAAGTAATGCAGACCTTCGTAAGCCTGAAGATCCCAATCTTTTGTAACACACCCCTTTATCAGGCCTATCTTGCCTCATTGTTTCTGGAAAAAAAAAAAAAAAGCCTCAAAACCCTAAAAACAAAATAAAGGATAAAGAACTAATAAAAAGGAGGCCTAATCTAAGTCCCACAAGTTCCAAAGGGATTTGCATATGGCCCAGTGCTGCCACAGTATTTTTCACATCTGTGGGGCATTAAAGGAAATAACCAAATCTTGAAATTAAAGTTGGGTGTCCCTCGTGGCAGTCTTGAAGAACCATGCCTTTTTCCTTGCCCCTTCATTTTCTTTTCATCTTCAATTTTGTTTGCCACTGCTAACTTAATATACAGGAGTTAATTTCTTTCCTGATTTGAGGTATCACTAGGGGAATATTGTGTGTTACTGTGGCAGCTGGAAGTCATTACATCTATATAAAAATTAACCTGTGGCACTACTCTAATCTTTTTTTTTTCCTCTTTTTTTTTTTATTTTATTTGTACAAAAGCACCTGCCTTATTAATATTGGAGTTAGAGCAATTGCTAATGCAAATAACTGAAACTCTAACTACATTAAATATGCAAATACAAGCCCTTAAGCATTTCCTTAAATCAGTAAGATTCTAGTCCTTGAGCTGCAGAAGTACGAGTTATCCGAAAGCCATGCAGTGTGCACCAAGAAGAGATTGGTTTTCCATCCCACCTACCTTCACAATAAACCCTTCCTATGAAATCAAACCTCCTATTTCAGCCAACCTTCCAAGCAAAAAGGGAAACTAATATTTATATTTCAGAAACAGATATAAGACTAAACCCTTAAGGAAACAAGTTCAATGGTCTGAAAAAGAGAAAAATTATGGACAGAAAACAACTGAAGTTGTTGAACATATGAGGGAAAACCACCACACCCCCCAGAGCTAGTTAATCAGAGTATTTTTATGCCTAATAGTCTTCTCCCAGAAGTGTTACGAGTATGTCTATACTATTTTCCTAGATGTTTAGTGCACACAAGCAGCAGGGAAAATTAGCCTGTGCTGAGCTCCATGCTGCCATTGCTAGATTGCAGTTAGTACACAAAATCTCATTTAAAGCAAGCTGAGGTGTTTCTACACTGCAGTGGGACTGCTGTAGTCATGCTCATGAGGTCACCCAGTAAAGAAACAAAACTGTTAGGCATGTGCTCATCCCAGAACTGTGTAACAATCTATCCAGCCATTGTCCATTCAAAGCCATTTCATCCGCTCTAGGGACACAAAAGGCACAAAAGCTCATTTTTCAAGATTCAGCGCCCACAAGAGATCTTATCAAGAAGCTTGGCATGAAGAGATGCTGTGCATTTCCACCTCTCCTGACACCAAAAATGTACGTGATGATGCCAGATCATGGACAGCAAAAGACCCCTCAAACAAGCTGAAAACAGAACACAGGACACGTTCTGTATGTTAACGAATTGTATATGATGCCATCCCTAAGGACTACAGCAAACTTCCTAATCAACTGCAGACTGCAGTTTCCCACAAAAGAACGTTCAAACCAATGCCAAGGAAATGAGCAGCTTTTAATTAGGAAGAGATTATTCTCACTCAAAATTAATCCATCTGAATACTAGTCCTGAGGAAGGCTCCCACCCTTCCTCATCAGTAGAAGCACCTTAGCAAGTTAACACATCCCATCCCAAAAAGATGGGACATACCTCAAAAGATGGGACAAACAACTTCCTGGTACCATATTTCTTTCTCTACAAGCTACAGAGCAGAGGACAGCACGCCTGGCTCACACTACACTTCCAGCTCATGAATACTGATGTTCAGCAAGATGAAGCTCAGCCTGGTGGACAGCCCACTGCCTCCAGCTGCTACACAGGACAGCAGTACTCTCCATATAGCAAGTATTCACTCTTGCTGGAAAAATGAAGCCCTGGGTCACTGGGGGGCACCTAAATGTTTTCCAAAAAATGGGCACAAGTGAAAGCACAGCTGTGCCAGAATGTGAGGTAAGCAAAGGCAGGAAATTACAGGGTATTTCTGACTGCTCTTGTGTATTTGGCTACACTGAGATTAAAGAGCAGCTCACTTCCCTGCTAGCTCTCGGAGAGCGGGATATGTGTTTACCAAGGCAGTTACACAGAGCAAGTTACAGCTGGGAATGTAACGCACTACCAGTCACCACCTTGGTTTACCCTCTGAAAGCCTGAAAAGTTACCTGATACTTAGAAACTGCAATGCATACGATCGCCAGCCCTGCGCTCCCTTCTCCTGCATCCTCCTTCACTGTCCACTGAACTCACTTGCAGAGATTTGTACTCTTAAACTAGAAACTCCTCCAGCCAGGGAGCACATCCCTCTCCTCTGAGCATAGCATGACTAATACAACCAGTAACAATGCCCAAACACAAATTAAAATGCAACCCGAAGGCCATCTCCACACCAGCCCTGCAGGGTGGGAGGTAGCTCTTGATGAAGAGCCGATCAGAGATGCTGCTGTTGGGCCCTGGGTGTTCAGGTGTTTTGGTCAAGGCCACACACGGTACTTCAGACCTGATCCCCTGCTCCGTGGTTTGGTGTGTGGCTAGAAGGGGGCTTGCAGCAGCCTGCCCTTGCAAGCCTTAAATGGTCTGAAATGCATCCTTGCTGTTCTCCTCTAATGCAGTACTGTTATTGTTATAATTTATAAATGAAAGCAATCAGGCAGTAGGTCAATACTATAGATTTTTAAATTTTTTTTTCTTAATTTCACAGGACCAAGATTTTACGTATTTCATTTCAGCTAAAGCTTTGACTCACTCCCTGTCCCAGGCACCAGTATTACAGCAGATGAGAAATCAAACGCTGCAGCACCTAAGCACCTTGAGGCTAGAGTCTGAACTTGAACCTGGCTGCTTTCTTCTAAAGCCATTTCCAAAGCAGCTTAAGAAGTGGGAACTTCTAATGTATTCAATTTTTCGCATCCTCCTCAACCCTACCTCCCTTCAAAAATATAATCCTTTACAAAAACCCCTAGGGATCTCATCTTTTGATTGATTGGAATAATACTGTAGTGCAGAAGTACAGTGTCAGAGTTCGGGGATATGAAAAATGATACGACTTCTGCTCCACCGACTCTCCCTTTCCTGTAATGAACTACTATTGCACTACCCAAAGATAATAAGACAGTTTTTCTCCCACTATTCAAACTGTTTAGTGTCCAGCCACAAAAACACAACCAGATACCTCTTTTTACTCTTGTTCTTCAGCATCTTTTACACTGGCATAAAACCTGAAGAATTGCAAAGCATTTCTTAGATTTCATCACTCAAGCTGCCATTAGCGCAATTTTGATCATCACATAAACTACTTATTTATTATCTTTTCTAGATCAGGTCCAGTTATTGCACTCATTACAGTCAGTTTCCAAGGCAGCAAGGTTGCTGCTGCTTGGACCCAGCAAAGAGGTAAAATGAGTGAAACAACAACCACTGTGAATGGCAGGGAAGGTAATTTTTGTTACAACCTGACAGTACTGTGTTTACTTAGGAATTATGTTTAACCAACAAACAGTTTATTAACACATAACTCTATTTTCAAAGATAGAGAAATTCAGTTTCTTAATGGCTTAATTGCAATCTGTGAATTTTTTATCATTTCAGAATAGGTGATCACCAGATTCTACATAACCCATCCAACAAAAGTACCGGACTGTGGCATTCATTTTATGAAATTCTACTCCGACGGCTTACAGAAAGTTGTGGTACAGTCTCCATCTTTTCCCCTTCCTGGTTTTGACATAAGCTGAAGATTTCTGACATTACCGTCCAAAATGAAGCTATCCTGTTCCACATTTAGAAAATGGGAGCCTCTGTTCAGACGCAAAATCTTCAACACTACCATCTTCTCTTGCCTTCCCTGCTGCACACAACGAACTTACAGGTTGCTTGTCTGGGTCTGTAACTACTGGTCCTTGCGCATCCATACAAACCTGTGCAGCTGGACTGGCTTTGGCTGGGAATGAGTTTGACTGCACTGAAAATAAAAACAGTCCCTTTCTCCCAGAAAGACAGAAACTTGCCCAGATCAGAGTATGGTCCAACAGAACAAGAGGCATAAAGTGCATACGATGGGCTGAAATCTCCCTTGGATGGGTTAGAGGCAAGAGAAAATTAAGCAAACCAAAAAAGGTCAAGCTTTGAGTTCTTAATGCTTATAAGTACCAGCACTTGTAATTTCAATGAAATGTACAACATGCAGGATGTATTAACTTACTTTTTCTCTCTAAAAATGACCTGCTGGTCTGATAAAAACAGCAGTATTTGTATTCGGCTCTACTTTTCAGCACATAAAAGGTTGCAAAATGGAAAAAGAAAAAAAGACATAACAGACCGCTTCTCTTTGCAAAATCCCACAGAATCCCCTCCAGACCATGAAGAAAGTGGTTTGTGCAGCCAGTGCCTCCCAACACTGAGGGTCCCTGGGCCACGGCTCACAGGGGAGACCCTCTGATGTTCTTTCTGGATGCAAGAAGCAGCAAACCAAAGCAATGCCTGGATCGTGACTGAAGGAGCACTGTGCTGCTTGCCAGGTATGACTTACTTGGAGCTGCTGCCCAAATGTCAGGGAAGGCTGGGGAACATGGCTTTGTTCTTAATTTCCCTGCAGAAATGTGGTGCTTTACCTTGACGGCACCAAAGTTTCACAGAGTAACCACCTGAAAGGCAGTGATGGCTCAGAAATTATGGACCTCACAGTCTACATTTCAGATCTAATCCCACAAGACTATCATGCAAAATTACTATTGGCTTTGACAAATCATGTATAAAATGCAGGAGCTCCTAGTGGGAACAGAAAACACTGAGTTCAGAGTGGAGACCTTGGGTGACCCTCATCCAGGGGTTTTATGCTCTTTCCTTTTGTTGGGTGATTTCAGCCTGGAGGCTCACAACATCACTTCCGTGGGGAAAAGGTCATTGCCAAGTGGTAGCTAAGCAACAGCTGAAGAGTTATGGCAGTCAGAAAAAGCCAAAATGTTTTGTTTAAGTTAACTTTTTAAGAAGTGATGGACAGTCCTCAGAACAGCCCCCACAGAAAGCCAGTAAAGGTGATTTCTTTTTATTTCTTAAGTACATTGCACATTTGAGCCAAATGAAGCTAGGAACTAATCTAGAAAAGTACTGAATAAACATAGAAGAGCTACTTGAATTTCTCCCTGATCATGTTTTATATTAAAGCAAAAATTCCAGCTCCCGCTTCGCAGACCTCATCTGCACCAGCCAGGACAAGGAACAACCCAGTCTTTCCACTGCTCATACCACACAGGTTCAGTGCTCAGAGGCACCAGCCCCAAACCCTTCCACACCACGGAGCACAGGTCAGTGTGGCTGGAGATCCTCCACTCTGTTCAGCTCCAACCATTGGTGCACGAATGCAGATCTCAGTTACAGCTGCACATCCAACAATTTGCCAAATATTCCTCTGATTATCTGGGTAACAACTGCATTAACCCAGTTTTTGAAAGACTTTGGGCATGTTAAAGCCTCAAGCTGTATAATGGCTGAAGGGAACTGTGCCATGCAGTTTCTTAATCATTTGCATCCTTTATTTCCCCTTTCAATGAACATCCCAAACTTTATGTTACAGGGTTGGCTTCCCACTTCGTTTGCTTTCCTCTCAACCCTTAGATGACTGCCTACCACAGCTTTAAAAGGAAGAGCAGGGGATGTCCACATACCATGCAACATCTATGCTGAAATGCAGGTGTTGCTATGCTGTCAGTGCCTCTGGGGCTGGAAGGCCTTAAATGGGTACCCTGAAGCACTCTCTGCAATTCAAGCACCCAGATATTGAGCGCACACTTCAGTAGCCAAAAATTTAAATGCTCTTGTGCTTCATCTGTGCTTCGACTCATCCACCTGCAGCATTTACTCTTTGGCACATGGGCAGTCTGAACAATCTGCACAATGCCTGGTGCCCAGTCATATGAAAAACCTCTGGGCCCTACTGAAGTATTAATAATGATAGCAGGGAAGTCAATAAAACCTCCCAGCATCTCTTCGCCAGTCAACTCCCATGACAGAAACAGGGACAGGACAAGAGAAAATGGCCTCAAGTTGCGTCAGGGGAGGTTTAGATTAGATATTAGGAAGAAATTCTTCACTGAGAGAGTGGTTGGGCACTGGAACAGACTGCCCAGGGAGGTGGTGGAGTCACTATCCCTGGAGGTGTTTAAAAAATGAGTGGATGCAGCACTTGAGGCTATGGTCTAGTGGTTAGGGAGATGCTGGGATGAAGGTTGGATTTGATGGTCCTGGAGGTCCTTTCCAACCATAATGATTCTATTATTCTATGACATGAAGTAAAAGGGGTGAGAAACGCATTCCGGCTGGTTGGATCCTTGGTGCCTTCAACTCTCAACACAGCCCTACAGCTACACAAAGAAACGCCAGCAGGGCAACCTGTGACCTACTTTCCCTCCCTCGCACAGGGTACTGTGCCATTATGAAACTGCCATGGAATTTCAGCTTTGTAATGATGACAGGAGGGATTTCAAGCCACTAACGTTGGTTGTGCAGATAACAGTGCATCCATGCCCTTCTGCCAGGGAGTCTCTGCCATGCCAGGCTCCAGTTGCCGCATGGGGCAGAGGTGCAGCTTTCCAGGGCAGCACAGCAGCTTGCTCACACTTCAACCACATCCCCAGAACTGCTATTTCTCCCTCCTTCCCCTCAAGATCTGGCTGGACAACTATTCCTAAGTGAATGCACTGAGGTTTCTTGCACATCCCCTCTGCCTTTGAAGACCTTTCCGCTCCTGAGACCACGGCTGCCTCACTGCTGCCTGGCATGGAGATGAATATGCCATTAATGCCAGAACCAGGCAAAGCATCACAGTCCAGCTATGATCACTGGTATGTGTTGCTTACAGTAGTCCTAAAAGCCAGCCCCACAGCCAGATAAATTCACATATAAACAACAATTGAAGCAATTTAATTTAAGTAGGAGACATTGGTGCTTAGCACAGCTCTCAAACAACCTAATGGGTGCCTAAGTGTGGATTTTGGAGCCTAACTTCAAGCACACACGTTTGACCAGCTTGGCTGAGGGCCCACGTAAGGATGTCCAAACCAGCTGTGCAGTTTCTGCACCGCATCAGAGCTCCCACCAGACCACTGAGCCTCCTCCAGGCTCCTGGAGGCTGGTCCTGCATAGAAACTGCCCTGCCTGCTGTGCCCACATCATAGAATCATAGAATGTGTTAGGTTTGAAGAGACCTCTAAAGGCCATCCAGTCTAACCCCCCACGTCACCTCCAGGCAGGACACTTTCAGGCAGTTACTGAGAGATGCTATCCCACTGACACATCCTCCAGACCAGAGCAAGTTCGCGGGCTGAAGAGGGTGAGCTCAGCCCATTTGCATGGACATACCCCTGCTGCAACCAGTGTTGACAGCTTCCACATAGCAAAAATGCCTCTTCTTTGTTTGGGCAGGTTTGAACTCCGGCTCGTGGAAATCTGGCCATTTCAGATCTCAACTCTTATTCATCTGTGGGCAGGATAAGGTGGCCAGGCAGCCTTTCCTGAGGGCTGATGACAGTGTTTCCCTCCATTACCATTTCCTGCTTATTCTTGTAGCCCTAGGGAAACCTTTGAGTCTATACTGGTAAAAACCAGTTCAAATGGGAGCCTATTATGTTAACTCCAAGGCAAGCTTCATCCAGTGCCTCCATATAACATAATGTTAAATAAAAAAAGAATAAGGAAGAAAGTCCGCTCCCAGCCTTACAAGAATAGATTGATCCCTAGATGTTTTTCTTGTCCCTGCTATGACTACAAATTAAGAAACATTGCACCGAAGTATCCTGGTCCAAATGCACTGAAAGCTATTTTAACATTTTGATAGACACCTACTGAAGGTAGCAGAGTCCCCTGTAGAACTCCTCTTTTTTCCCCAAAGGGACTCATTATGCAATACCATCTTGGTATTGCACAATCCCTTTCTTAAAAAAAACACTATGCTATTAACGTAATTAGCTGATTAATCTTTTCAGCCTCACTTAGCATTATTTAATGGATCATCACCTGGATGCAGAATGCTTTCTCCTCAAAGAGAGTGCACCTCAAGTGTTTATCCAGCACACTAATGCAAGGGATACCATCAGCAGTACAACTGGTGGTCAAGAAGGAAAGCAAACAGTACTGCTGAGCATGCTGAGGACAAGCAGATACTGAAAAAACACATCAAAGCAAAAAACACCAGACTCATCCCTTTATACTTACTACCTTCTCAGGATGAGACAATTCAAATTTCTAATTATATAAGAACTTCAAAGAAATATATTGGAAATACACGCACAAGAGTGATTCAAGTGTCTCATAGAGTTTAAGGTCAAGAACACACTGCTTAACTCATCAGTTCAGGCCATGAACGAGTTCAGGGCAAATGGCTCCTGGATCAAGTGCACCTTTTCTAATTGAGCTACAGCACCTCTCCCAGAGAGGCACTCAGTTCTGAAAGCAGGTGACAGCCACGCATCACATTTCTGGCTGAGTTCTTCCCAATGGTTAATTGCCCTCATTGTGAAAAGAAAATTTCAAGTGTGCCTTATTTCCTTCAGTTCTCCCTTCCAGAACACTGGGTCTCGTTACACCTCCACCTGATAGACTGAAGTACCACCTAGTCTCAGTAATCTTCTCCCTATGCAGGTACAAACAGACCATGAACAAATATTTTTTTCGTTATTACTTCTACTTCCCTTCCATCTGAGAGTGGGCTGTAGGGTTTGGGGTTTTTTTCAGTCTCTCTGAAAAACAACGCCTACTCGCAAAATTACAGGGTTTGGTCACCAGGTGAAATTTCCTTAAGCTCCTAATTTCTGTTCATGTTGCCTCCTCCAAAGCTTTTGTCTTCAAGTCACTTGCTCATAAATGGTGTAAATGATATGAGATGCTAAGATCCTCCTCCCATCTTCCCTGCAACAAAGATGAGTGGAACATGCGTGGTGATCAGAAGGATATGGAGCAATACACAAACAAGTGAGCAATGCCTGCCACTCATCTTTTATAAAATGCTGGGTTTGCATATGTCTTCAGAGAAGTGAAACCTCTGATACCTCTACTGAAAGACTTGCTTGAACTCAGGATAGGGCCCTGCTGCAATGTTTTAAAACTTACTGTAAAGCTGTTGGAGAAAAAAAAAAGCCACCAAGACACAAGACAGCTAAAAAGTATACACTACTTTCATTCTGTAAACTTCATTCAGAGAGGGTAGCTCAGGATAATGATTGCCAATAATACGCTTCCAGCGTACCAGCACTTCTTGCTTTCCTCCACTCCTGGGTCAGGCTACAACTTCACTCCAACGGCTCTTGCAACCTTAAAACAATCCTGCCTTCCACATTTAATGGACCCTCAATGAGACAGTCAATATTTCAGATGGGAAAGCTCATCTTGTTTCTCCTTTCACTTTAACCAAGTGTCAAGGAACAAACTGAAGTGGGAGGTGAGTATCCTGCCACCAGGACAGGCACCACAGAGCATCCAGAGCACTCACAGGCTTCTCCACACCCTGAGAATATGACACCATCAATTAGCAACATTGTATTTAGCTTATGTAATTAATTTAGCTACACATATAGGCCAGTAACAGCATCTTCAGAGCAGAATTTCCTCTTTGTCACTCATATAGGGGAACAAAAAAAAAAAGATCTTATCATTGTATTTTACAAAGTAATACGCATCAGAACAACAACAACAAAATTTTGGTGATACTCAAGCAACAATCTCCTGCCCTGGTCCCTGGTCCCCTTTTAAGTGCTCCAAGCAAAACACACAAACAAAATCACATACTCCATCTTGTCTCTGGCTTTTGTCGTTTTTTATCAAGTTCCAGCAAAATACCTTCAGGCATATCAGAATGCTGCAAGGGCATAATTAAATCTTCAACAACCATGAAGGATATTACCTTTCACAACAGGAATGAGAAAGAAAGTACCGTGCTCCTCTAAGGAGCAGATCCACTAAGTGTAACCCTTATTGGCCCCTGACTTCAGCTTTCATGGTGTAAATGCATAACTAATGGTGATTAATAGTAAACGTACAAGATGTAATGGAAACCTTCATATGCCAGCAACACTGAGACACTGGTGAACTCAAAAGGATCACCAAGGTGGGCTACCATGCATACACACCTCTCACATTCCCTGTGGACATCTCCTGAGCTTGACAGAAACTCCCTCTCCTCTGTAAGGGATGACTTCTTACCCTCCTCCACAACAGTGAATGGCTCAAAGACAGGATTGCAGCATCAGTGCAAGTGTGTAGTTAGCATTGCACATATTTACAGACTCAATCTAGAGGCTTTTCCCTGATTTCTACTCTCTTTTACACACTCATGCTCAGTTAGGGTGGTTGTTCTTATACTACGCTCATGGTACTTTCTTGCAGCCCGAGGAACCTGCCGGGCACCTCCTGCATCCAGGCACAAAGACATCCTTCTGGGCATCAGAAATGAAAAAACAAAGCCAGGCTACCCTGCCTCTTTCCACAGGGTGATTTATGAACTCATAAAACTTGAGAACTCAATCAATAGGTAATGAAGTAAAACAGCAACGATGGCAGGCCACTCGGCTGATGGCTGCTCCTGACATGTCTCTGCTGAAAAGACTCAGTTCACTTACTCAGAAGAGCTCTCACCCTCTAACCTACGTTGATTGATGTGCAATGCAAACATGCAGCCTAGTGCCCAAGCTTTAAACTCTTTTAATCACCTCCTTGGTTATTTTTTTGTTTTAAATGAATTCCTGAATCACAGTCTCTCTGTACATTAGTAAGCACCATCTGGATTTACTAAGATCTAAGCTTCTATCAGCACATTCAATATCTATGCCTATTGGTTACCATTACTAGCACTGAAATCCTTGAAGCCCTACACACTTATTGTCAGGTTAGTTTAGTCAACATGGTGGATACAATGAGGCACAATGCACTCCAGGGTCATCGCAACATTAGAGAGAGCCCCAGCTCCACGTAATCACAGGCGTATCTGCAATAGCATTTGAATGAAGGAAGATCTAAAGGCTGGAACTCAACATAGCCCAGCCTCCATTTATACTATCAACACAATCATTCGGTCATCTCTCCTTTTCTGTGACAGCTGTAATATCTGCAATTAAAATCTGAATCAGTGGGGGCTATTTTAAGAACAAAGAA
Source organism: Eurystomus gularis (assembly GCA_013400335.1). NCBI lineage: Eukaryota > Metazoa > Chordata > Aves > Coraciiformes > Coraciidae > Eurystomus > Eurystomus gularis. The sequence continues at coordinate 59,673 of VZZY01015585.1, forward strand.
AGTATTTCAGCTCGGTGGAGCACTGCGAGATTGGGTAGGATACGCTACAATCGGCATTCCAGCTCATTAAAACAGCTTTGCCATGGACTATTTGTTCTGAAAGTGTTCTGCAACTGTATATACACAACACAAGAACCACTCGGCACCAGCGTTTGCTGAAATCCAGCCAGCCTCACGTTGCCCTGCACATGAAAGAACTTGTCACAACAGCCCTCTGGGGTCAGATGAACAACTGGAGCCAAGGAGAATTGAAGGGAGGCAGCACAATTCCTTGCTGGGGACTGGGAATGGTAATACCCTCCCTCTTGCACAAGGCATCAAAAGAACATTGTTCTAGCAAGCAGACATGGTCAGGAATTTGGTCCATGCTGCACCCAGGAGGTGGTACCATGTGAGGTGCTCTTGCTTCTTCCCCTTCTTCATGGTAGCGACCATTACAGCTTTCCTCCTCCAAAGCCCTCCACTGCACACTGAATCCCCATCGCTAATTGAATCCCTTGTAAGAATAAAAAAAGAGGTGCTAAGACAATAAATTTCAGAGATACTTAAGAACCATACTTCAAGTAAACTGAGTGCTTATAATTCAGCATTTCAGATCACACATCTGCACTGCCAGAGGGAACCCTGAACAGATCCCCAGATGGGGATGTGGCATGGGGCAGACATGCCCATCTCTCTCCTCTGAACACATCGCAGAGTCGTGGTGAGGAGGGATTCAGCACAGGGGATGCTGCTCCCATTGATCTGAATGGAGACACGCAGCCAGGTTGCTCACACACCAAAGCATGTTGTAAATTCAGCTGTTTCTGAAGCCATGCTTATATACGTCAGGAATCTGATATGCACGCACATTGTCCAATAAAACTGGTTTAAAATGCTACAGTACCTTTTGTCTGCAAAGATACTTAGCAAATGTGGTAAAAAGAAAAGCCCAGATCTGAGGAAAGAACCATAATTTTACTTGGAAATGTTTTAAAAATGGCATCAGGAAGAATACATGTTCCCATTCAAGAAGAGTGAAAACAGGTAGATCCTGTGAGCTGCAGGAATTTGGTGCAGCTCAGGAAAAAAAGAAAAAAAAAAAGTTAAGCTTAGCTTCTCTGATGTTGGGTGTGCAAGGAATCAGAGGATCCAAGTCACTCTTTGTATTTATTTGCCTATTCTAGCTGTTCAGAGCTGTGTTCTCACTGGGCCAGACACAAACTGCCTACCATAGTGGCAGCCTAAGGCAGAGAGGTTTGTAATTCTTTTTTTCTTTACGTTTTTTAAAAGGGAAAAAAAACCCAAAACAATAATCATAATTAAAAAACCCCCAAACAAGCAAATAAAAAAAAACCAAAGGAAACTTGCATCCTTCTCTCATTCAGTGTTTGAGCTCCTTTCATTTATTTTTCCAGCTTCCCTTTGCTAAGATTTATTTTAACAATATCCAGTTATTAAATGCTCTAGACAGCATGTGACTGGAGATAAGTTTGCAAGACATGACAGCAAAGCAAATTAAAATAGTGGAAGCTGTCAGTGCACACCCAGCTTGTGTGTAATGCCAAACCCCTGTCCTGCTGCAACTGCACGCTACTGAAGAATTAGATACAAGCACATGCTGGTGGGATTCATCAGAGTGAATTTGTTTTAATATATAGCTACCTTTCAACTCATCTTTATTGCACTTTCTCCTAAAAAAAAATTCCCAACTTCCTTAGAAATGGATATATTGAACTAGCATAATGGATAAGCATTAAATAAATTTCTGTTTTGCCAGGAAAGAATAAAAAATTGTGAAGCACCACACTGCATCAAAATAGAGACTATTTCTCCTCCTCACGTAGCAAGCTATCACCTAATTAACTGAAGCATGTTAAGCACGGGGGTATGGAGGCATCTTAAATGCATCTGGGAAGCTAAAAGAGACCCCATGCCCTTCTGTACCGACAATGATGTAGTACCCTAAAGCTCCTACCGCAGCAGCAGATATCTCTGTTAAGGCAACCCAACTCCAGCCTTCATGCCTACTTAAGCATCGCAACGCTCAGTGAGCACTGTACCAGTTGGCTTTGGGCCTCAGTCATTTGCGTGCTCTCCAAAAAGAGCCCATGGATGCTGCCAGGACAATGGATACTAGTCAGAAGCTTTTAAAAGGAGTCGAGATGGGAGAGGAATACAGACTGCATCCAGACGCTCTCAGAATGACAGACAGCTGATCAGATAATTCCTTAACCCAAAGGAAAATAAAATACTCATGAATTTTCATACTGCATAAAGTCATTACAAAGAGCAAGGTTGGGAGTACGCGGTCTCTGCCAGCGTGGGTGTACTGTTTGGGTCCCTGTATTTGGCACCATCTCCTGCACGCATCACTTGTCTTCTAGGAAGAGATTAAAAACTGAAGCTCTGAGACCAGGCTTTCACTAGATTAGCTCACAAATTCTCCTTTGCTTGCAGATCACATCAATTAAGCACAGAGCAAAGAGAAATGTACTGACTTGGGATGCAGATAGACCAAGTTCAAGCCCCTGCACCACTTGATTCAAAGTTACTGGGATGAGAAAATGTACTTGAGTCAAAAAAAGGCATCTTAATCGCAGTACCCTGACACATCAGATGTCGTGGAAAGGAAGGAAAGCAAAGTGCATTCAGACTGGTACAGTGTAAAGTCAGATTTCAATCTTTGCAAGTTACTGAAAGCACAACTGCATTTTTCCACCAAGCTCGACACCTCCCAGCAGAGTTAGCACAGATAAGAGCACCTGGGACTACCTCAGTCTTGCCAAGTTGCCAGCAGTCATATTGCCCATATTCCTATATAACCATCTTTCACTTCCTTTGCCTTTAATGTCCCTGAGTGAATAATCACAAGGACTTTTTCACTGCTAGGTCAAGCACTTCTTTGATTCTTTGCCAGCAAATCAGGAAATTCATTCACTCTTTCAGGGATCTGGGGAAAACTGCAGGAAAGCTCTGGAGAGCTTGCTGGTACTCAGCTGGATTTTGCCTGAGTCCTCGCTGGGAAGTGGGAGGGTTACCAGCTTGAGCAAAAGCAGAATACGGGCTCCAAGCCATCACTAGCACAGCCAGCTTGAAAACATCACCGCACACAAGCAGGAGTTTTCTGCATGGGCACAGGAGGAGTGAAACCCAAGATTACGAGCAAGCAGGAGGCAGCAGATACTCTGCAACTTGGGCATGTTACCAATGAGCCGGGCCAACCTTGCAACTTCTCAGTACCAGTCATGGAGAAGCTGTTTAGGCTTGGTCAGCACAAGCAGTACCACTGTGCACCTCAGCTACATCCTAACCTCACATCTCAGGACTAGACCTGAAAAGCCAGAAAATCCTATTCCAGTCCTTGTATCTACAGCAGCAATAGCTTCACCACAGCAGCAGTCTCACTTGCAGGGACACAGGTGATGCAACATTCGCCATCAGAGAGCCACTAGCAAGAGACGTCAAAGCCATCAGCCCAAATGCTATCTGTTCATGGGCAGCTCCTCAAGTAAAATAACCGGGAATCTTGTTTAAAGAATGAAAATAGCAAGAAACAAAAGTGGCTAGCTAGTTAGTTTCTCAAAATGTATCTTTAGTTGATGTCAGGCAAATCTTACCCGATACCCTGCTTCCTGGAGCAGCTTTCTCACCTCCAGTGATATCCCCCCAGGTGGTGCTTAGAAGTGCAGAATTAAGGTCACAGTGCCAACGTATAATATGCTGGCAACAGACCAAGTACTGTAATAGAGAATGCATAATGTAAAATGAAGAAAGACTTTTTTACATTACATTGTCTCAGGTTTTAAAATGTGAGGACTTATTCTTACTGATGGTGTGGGTAAAGTGAGTTGCCTGTGTATGACCCCCACTTTGTACAGACGCTTTGAGCTCCTGCCTCACTGCTCCATTACCCTATGGAGGCAAAAAGAAAATTAAAGTGGCTGTCATACACACAGTATATTCCATAGGAGGAGAGGAATCATAGAGTGGTTCAGGTTGGAATGAACCTTAAAGATCATCTAGTTCCAACCCCCTGCCACGGCAGGGACACCTCCCACTACACCAGGTTGCTCAATGCCTTGAACACCTCCAGGGAGCACCCACAACTTTCCTGGGCAACCTGTGCCAGTGCCTCACCACCCTCAGAGTGAAGAACTTCTTCCTTACATCTAAACTACATCTACCCTCTTTCAGTTTGAACCCATTACCCCCCGTCCTACCCATCATCTAGGAAGAGCCTTCACACTATACCTTCAGAGCCAGAAGTTCACAACAGCCCTCAAAAACCACCTCCTGTCAGCCCATCCACAGCAACAACCACACTGCTCCCTACGTTCTATCAGATTCCAAAATTTGTGTTTTAACCACACTGCAGCAATGGAATAGTGAAGTTCAAGTGGTTCTGAGACCTCATGCAAACAGGAGCCAGCACTTGCCTCTTCAAAGGCAACATGCTGCATGTGTATTCATTGGTCTTTGGCAAGCAGCAAGGTGCCAGGCACACTCCTGACAAAATTCATCAGGCTCCTATCTGCCATAGTCTCCTCTGCTGGCCTCAGATTCTCACAGAAAGGAGATAGTTAACACTCTTGCATTTGTTCTTGAGAGGTGTTTTGGACTACATTTTGCTATGGCACGCAATAGCCGACCTCTCCTCATCTCATTAAGGCTGTACTGATGTGCAACAGAATCACAAAATACAATTTCACTCTTAACTCCTGCTTTATTTTCATTCAGCGCTATGCCAAGCTCAAATTTAAGAAGGTCACAACACCTTCTCCAGCACAAACAGAAGTGAAGAATAACTTAAAAAAAAACTACAAACTCAAAATGTTATCACACTTTTCCTCTCTCAAGTCTAGCACTGTAAAGTTACAAAAAGTCTGGAACATTTCCACAATGAAAGTATGTAAATTATTTACCCTCTTATGTTGATTGATGCAAGTTATTTTGGTTGAGAACAATGCAAGTCACCCACAGTTTACAAAACAATATGTCAATAAAATGAGCTAGACCTGCTGAAGAAAATATTTGTTGTAGCCTAAAGCTATTTTTGCACATGCATAACCTTGAATTACAGCTTTTAGAAAAAAACATACCACTTCCACATTCTGATTAGCAACTAGTAAGTCGAGACTTGCTTCTCCTCAAGTACTAAGGAATCTATTAATGTATCAGACAAAAATACACCAAAGAAGGTTAGCATGTTATCATCCTATCAGAGAGCGTATTATCATCCCTCATGATCCCTGCAAATGAGAAGTGACAAAACTGAAAAATTTACAGAGAAACCTTTTTTACCAAGAAAATAAAAATGCTTCAAGGCGTCAAGTGTTACTCTCTCAGCATGTTTTCTCCTTCTCCAATTCCCCCCCAAGATATCTGCATGAAGAAAAATATCCCTTTTATAAACAAAACATCACCACAGAGCTTCGCTTTGCATCAAACCTTTCAAACACTTCACAGCACCATCTGGAAGGGCCAGAGCTGCTTGCTGCTCCAGTCTGACCTGTAATCACCCTAGCTGAGAAATAGGATACAAGTCATGCTGGGGATGGCAAGAAGGATCCAGCAGAAGTGCTGGTACAAAAAGGATTCAGGGTTGACGATGATCACACAGCAGTGGTTAAAGTCCCTTCACACAGTTTGAGGTGTGACATATCTATAGCTATTCATAAGATGCCAAGAGGCAGGACCTACATCACCTCCCAAGATATGGGTAGGACAAGTCTGACCTTCAGACTGAGGAGCCCAGCTCTGGACATGTAGGTCTTGAAACCTTAACACAGCAATCCCACAAAAATCAGGGTCTGGCTGGTTTGCTCTTTTTAAGACTTGAGAAAACTAAAGTGAGTCATAAGTACCAGAAAGCTTCAGATATGCAAATATACACTGCAAAGAATCAAAACATTTACCCGACACCTGCTTGCTGAAGGATTTAACTCAGTCAACAAAATTCTTGGGTAACTCCCTGCTGAGTACCCAGCTTCTTGTCACCATCTCAGCTTCTGGGAATGAAGGTTCTGGGATTTCTGTCAGAAAACTGTCTCCAAGTCCTATCTATTTCTTGTGTTAACTTTCAAGAGTGAGATGGGAGAAAACTGTGAAGTTTCACATTCCTCTACAATCCAAGTCGCTGGAGAAAGCTCACTTTGTCACCTCCTCCCTCCTTTCAGAGCTTTGCCTGAGACAGAGCTACAGGAAATTTGATTTTATTCACTCCCCTGAACTTGGAGGATGCTATATTACAACCTCTCTCGAGGATAACGCTGGCATCATTCAGTGCTGCCTGCTGCTTGCTGAAAGGACACCAGCAACTAAGGGGAGCAGGGGGACAACCACCAGCCCCGCCAGCCACAATGCTCCCAGTATCAGCTGCAGAACAGACCGTGGGTCCTGCTAACTTCACTCTGCAGCTGCTAGGAAAAGTATTTCAGCTGCTGATTTGCATTACCTTAAGTTGTTGCCCTAGAAACATCAGTGATACTACAAATTCAAGCTTTGGAAAAAAAAGAAAAAAAATTACATTTTTGCAGAAACTTTGCACTTCTCGCTATACCTTTCCCTCTCCCCTTCTACTTCTTAAAAGACCTAAAACCCAACAAATGCAAATAAAATCACAGAAATACGTGAAGGCGACTTCCAATTACAGGCAGGGAGCAACTTCCAAGCACTAATAATACCTGCATCTTCTTGGACATCACACTGAGACCTAGCAAACTAGAACAGTTTCTGCAATGAGGTTATATTATTCAGGGCCAATTAACAGTGGATGTAAAACTGAAATGAGATAAACATCGCTTTATGCCAGCAGTCTTATTGAGGCTGTGACATTACCAAAGATCAAAAGAAGCATCTTAAGCAAGCTAGTCTCACTGCAAAATAAATAAATACATTTTAATGAGAAGGAAAATATCCTGTGTGTCAAGAATTAGCAACCTGAATGTGGAGCAAGTCTGCCTGACTGTAATGGAAAGGAGACCTTAAAAACATCAGATTAACTAGAAACTTGCAATAACAACTCACCCTATCACTTCTTAAAGCTCAGAATACAGAAAGAAATGTAAACTAATATATATTCTATTTCTGCAGGATACATAGTTTTTCTGCTCATCTCCTTATTGACGGATATTACTTCTGCATTGGTGTATTATCTCTCTGTATTTCTATTTCCAGAAAGTAATATTAAAAAAAAGTATTAATCTTAGGCCAACCCAGAAACAGGAAAAAGAGTCCCCAAAGCCGCTTCCTTGTGTCCTCTGAACTTAGACCAGATATTTCAGAATGAGGATGCCAAATCAGAAAATCGAAAATTTAAAAAGGCAAATGTGACGTGTGATGATTTTTCATTACTTTTATAAAGTAGGGAAAGCAAAGAGAAAAAACTTTCCATCTCTTAAAAGAGAAGTCTTGAAAAATTAATTCCAAAGATGACTGAATAAGATCACAACTTTTATACTTTTATTGTTATACTTATATTGTTATACTTTTACTGTAAAAAAAGCAAGACAGAAAAAAACCAACCAAAATCTATTCTGGAGTTCTTTTCAACCACTGCCTTGCTAAAACTATGAAAGGCAAAACCAGGCAATAATCACAGAAAGGAAGGAAGCCTTCAACCTAACTCCAACATAGACTTGCACTGGAAATACTCGTACTACACCAAAACAAGATTCACACAGAATCACAGAATTACTGAGGCTGGAATAGACCTCCAAGATCATCAAGTTCAGCCTATGACACAACACCACGACATCAGCTAGACCATGTCACTAAGTGACATGGCATGTAATTATTCTCTATCTACAGAGCTGATGATGACTCCTCCTGAAGTGAAACGCTCTTCTGGAGCTGTCCTATTAAACTAACAATATCACAGACTCCAGTTTTGCTTGCTTCATTTTCATGAACACATCAAGTATTTTCCCCTTTCCATTTTACAGTAAAGCCAAAATTTCTCCCAGACAGCTTCATTTCATACTAGGTATAGTCTGAGGGATGTTTTTCACTTGTATTTGCACACTACCACCTAAGCCAATATTTTTACACAAACAGACTTGCATGCTTACAACAGGAAAAAGATACGACCAACCTGCTGTAGGAGTAACTAGCCTAAGGAAGCTAATGCCATGTGAAATGAGGGATGTTTCCAGCTGGATTCTACTGCCCCAGGCTAAACACAAAGCACTGATGAAAAGAAGGGGGGAAAAAAAAAAAAAAAAAAAGGAAAAGGCACATCCTTTTCCTTGCAAATTCATTGCAACAACTAGCAAAGCCACCAAGACACGCAAACATGACACTCCAAAATATCAAGTTAATTTTGAGAGGCAGCTGTGCAATGAGGTAGTTCTAAAATCCCCCACAGGATGGGCTGCAGGAACAAGATCCTATGGCAGAGACTGTTACACCCCTCCGGAGGCAACAGAGCTACATCCCTGCCTCTAATCATGTACTTGATTTATAACTTGAGCTAATCTATCCTAACATTTCTATGGATTCATTCAATACCTTGAAGAAAACCCCTAGGGGTTAGGGAGATGCTGGATAAAGGTTGGACTACATGATCCTAGAGGTCTTTTCCAACCTAAATGATTCTATGATTCTATTCTAAAACTGGACTTGTCTTTTAGTCCCAGTCACCTGGCAGGTTAACTTTCATTACTCCTGCAACTGACTCCATCATAAAACTGTATATCAAATGAAGACTGATTTATTCTCTCAAACTACCCACTCCAAAGTGTAATCCTGTAATACACCAAAACATTATTTTAGTACCGCATCACTAGTTTTACATACGTCTAGAAGACTCTAGAAATTGTTCACGTTAACTTCCTTAGCCTGCAAAGTAACAGGATGACTCAGTTAATTTATTTACATTTTCTGTAATTTGGCATTTGAGCCCACAGAGACATTACTTTGTTGTCATCTCCACTCAAATTCTGCCTTGTTAGCATCTAGAGAAATCAATGCCATCAAGTACTTCATTTTTATAACTTCATCTTCTTTCAGCCTAGACCTTCATTAATGTGAAAACTAAACAGATACACAGCTCACTGTCGCTCTATGTGTTAAGCAAATTTATACAGATACAAAAAGATAAAAAATAGATGAGAATGCTTGTTAATGCTCTGCCAACACGCACTTATTTTTTTATTTAAGTGTGCCATTCAAGTTTATGAAAGTTTTTTTTTAACTGTTTGGAGAATAGCTACAGCTTTTGATGTGCAACAACCATCTCTTTTCATTTCTTTTCCACCTTGTCCTCTAAAGCATGGGAAAAAATATTGGAAGAGTTGGAAAATGAGAGAAGTACACTCTTGGTTTTAAAATGCTCCTAAACAATTCCATTTGGGTGAAAATCTTTTTCTGTCAGAACCAAAGTAACTCAACAAAAAACAAGTAGATTTTAGAGGTTCCAAATGATTTTCAGAACAATGCACAGACCAAAAAGGACTTCTCATCCTATTTCCCACTGGAGCAGCAGATTGGGCTCACCAGGGTGCTGACACTCTTCTCCTGCAGCTTTGTAACCACCAGTCAGCCCCAGAACACCCCTGGCTGACCAGCACCAATGCATATCCCACTCATTGCTGTCATTTCCCCAGCATCCCACCCCTGTGCAGTAACAGTTCAAGTTGCTTCAAGCTTCCTAGACTGAAATAGCACTATTTCAATCCCTCGTTCAATGAGCATTAGTTTGCATAAAGATGGGTTTGAAATATTTCTTCCTAAGGAAAAAAAAATAAAATTCTTTTTTACATTGACATTTTCATATCCTGACCTATGAATTACTCTCCTCTTCCATTAGCCCTAGGATATCTCCAAAAAAGTTAAGCTATAGTCACACACCCCCAGCAACTCCTTTCCTACATTACCTTATGTGATCCCCAGATGTACGACGATGATCACTGACTCCTTTCAATCCCTTAAAATCTCAAGAGCCAGAACTTCATTCATAACCATGCAACAAACTAATGAGGCTTCCCAGCGCAAAATGGAAGTACAAGAACGCTCCCATTTTGCCCTGCCAAACTCCAGTCCCTCTTTCAGTGCCCTCCTCATTATGTGCAAAATAATTGGACTCTCACCCTTCTGTTCATCAGGGAGAGGGAACTGGTGTCGTCACTTGCTCATCATGCAAACGGTTTTCTGTGGGTCCCGAATCAGGGCACCTCGATTCCTGCACGCACCCCGTGACCACAGCCCTGTGCAGGGGGGTCCCGCAGTCCCTCCACCACCCACGCAGCAGCACGGTTTGCCTTGCAGGGGACACACACAGAGACGGTGCCTCGCACCAAGTCAGCAATCATATGTGCAACAGAAAAACCTTGCACAGCCTCAATTAATCTGCTTTGGCCCGTAAAACCCAAAGACAACAGGTCTCTGCATGGGAATGCAGGGCTGGCAGCAGCTGTATCTTTATTTCCAAAATCAGCATATAGGATGTTTTCTGCAATGTTGACTATGTATCCAGTACTTTTTTTGCTTTAAACCACCAACCTCTGATTAAATCACTGCCTCTGCTTCAGCATCTTTCTTTCAACCTCACTGTGTGAGAACTGCAAGTCTGTCTAGGGTCTTTCTCAGCTTGCTGACCTACTTACTACCACAAAGACAGGCAGTAATAGAATTTTCTTTCTCTTTTAATTTCTGCTATTTTTTTCCTTTCTAATTGCTGCTTCCCAACTACAGAGTCTCTGTAAGTTAAGTGCACTTACCTTTGTCAAGAACTTTTGTCCAAAAACTACTTTCACAAAACACAACGCCCACATGCTCTCAACAGCAGACATCTCCAGAAAGCATATTAGCAACTGCTAATCATTCTGCGTCTTCAAATTAAAAGAAACCTACTAGTGACACTGTCTCTTTCTCTCTTCTTTTTTTTTTTTTTTTACCCATAAAGACCTTTCTTTACTCTTTCCTTTCACCAATATCCTTTTCTTACAGACACCAGTGTGGTGGCACTACTGGAGGTCCCTAAACCCACCCAAGATGGTAAGTGGGGAATTTTTCTCATTTGATGTCAGCCAGCTAAAAGTTATGTATCTAATCTCAGACAGCTTCACTGTCACTGTAATCAATAAGAGCGGCAGGAATTAACCAGCCCAAGTGCCTTGCTAGGTACCTAGGAAGGAAGTAACAAATCCCACCTGGAAGTGCTCATCATTAACGATAGAGGGATCCTCTGCTACTAGGCTGGGGTGACCCTTCATACATGGAATTCCTTTATCTCCAGCTCTGCTGACATATAAGGAGCCCAGGAGACCTGTCTTCTTCACAGGTGAGCACCAGTTCAGAGCCTGGACTCAGACAAACTGCACGTCTATGAAGGCTCATGGCTGACTTCTGACTACCATAAATCTGGATCTCTTTTCTCTAGGAAAATACCACTTAATTACTTTTATGCTGTTATTATTACGCTCTTACAGGAAAGGGGAGAGCAGGAGGCAAATCTTGAGTTAAATCAACACACACAGGACCCCAACCAACATGACTTAACTCGCTATCCCTGTGGAGCCGTGCTGAGTTTCTGCAGTGCACGGTCAAGGATGTAGCCAGGGCTTGCCTCATGGCGGGGAGCAGCAAGGCAACAAATATGGATTTCTTCTTCTTTGCTCTCTTCCCGTATGTTCTCACTGCTATGCACATAAACACACATTCTGCACAAGGACGGTCCAAGACAGCACAAATTAAATAAAATTATAATAGGAAAGAGAACCCCAAAGGCTGAAACCATGGGCCTTTGGTTTGCAGAGAAAATGCAGGTGATTCTTGGTTCTAGCCAAGCTGGGTTAACAGAAAAAAATGGCAGCAGCTTAAGAATGCGAATCCAAAACCTCTTACACCCCATCTCTGTGCTCCTCTGATCTCAGGCACAACCAGTGAGCACATTAGATATTGACTTAAATGGAAGGAGGTGGTTTATTGGCCAGCCTATGGCAAAAGGGAGAAGAGGGTTATACCCAACACAAAAGGAGCTTAGGGGCCTGCAGTACCACTCAACCCATCTCAGGACTGGCCTCCTCCTGGGTCCATCAGCTCTCTATATTAAATAAAAAGCCCCTACCCAAAGGAAACTATGCAACTACCTTGTAGTGTCTTCTTCCTCCTAGGCAGAACTGCTAAGCATGGTCTGCTGCTCATCAAAACTCTGAGGACAGCTGGGTCCTGTATCTCACTCAACCACTAACCCTTGTGTGGCCACAGAGCAAGTCAATTTATCTACCTCTACCTTGATTCCTTCATTTCTGAAATGGGAGTAAGGATCCAGTCCTTCCTCATGAAGCCTTTTGACATTTATTAGTGAAACAAACTACGTGTTTGTGGGCTGAAGCTGTCCCCCCAATATATAAGTGCAACCGAGACTCCAGAGGGGCTGGCTGTGAAGACCAGGGAGACCACACCAGGCAGCAGCAGCTCAGGGTGGTTCAGCAGCATTTTGACTCATTATCAGTCATTCCTATCAAACTGCTCCTTAAGCTCACTCCTTCTAAAAGGTCATCTTCTGAAACATCCACACACTAAATACCAAGATATACTAAATGTTTTCTGGGAACTCAGAGAAAGCTATCGCTAGAACAAATCAAGAATCCCATGTCTCTGCAGTACCACTGCAGGTGGAGCACAAGCCTTTAAAAAAAGTGTGAGGGCTGCTAATCCTTTCCTGGGAGATACAGCTTTGGGACTTACTGCTGAGGAGGACACAAGCCCACCAGGCCAGTGCCTGCATTGAAAACTTGACCACAGAGATTTCACAGAGTTGTACAATACAAGAATTTGAAGGTTATGAGCAACAATGCTTCTCTCCAAAGGAATTCGGAAGATATTCCCAAACTTGTTCAAGTTTCAGGATTTCCACTTTTTCCTTCAGTTCCTTGTTTCAGTGGGAAGAAGCTGTGGTGAACCGACCCACATATTACGAATTTCTGCCTTATTAAGAAGCCCAGCACATAGACCAGGGTAGTAAAACAGCTTCCTTGGGGGAACTGTTGGTCTGTGGACTCACTTTTTCACTCCATAACTACTAAGTTAATATCTCTGGCTGGATTTCAAAGTCTGGATATTACAGAAGATGCTAAACCTTTATATCTTCACAATACAGCCAGTGATGAAGTCTGTTCCACTTAGGGTCCAAACTCTTAGGAAGGAAAGAGCTAATGATTCTGGATATGGTGGCAAAACCCACACTTCCCATTCCTGTTGCTGTCCCAGTGACCCAGTGTCAAAGTCAGCGCATGAAGAGCCATGGAAGAGATGCTGAGAGCTAAAAAAGAATCAGTACAGGAAAGCAAGCTAAAAAAAACGTTTTTCTTTAAAATTACCAGATCGACTGAGAGTTTTAAAACCCACAGTCTGGTGTGGTTTTAGCTTAATTCTGTGGTTTTGTTTGGCTCATGATAAAATAACATTACTTCAAATGAAAGGCTCTGACTGGCAATGGGAAAGACAAGTACAGTCTACAGCATTTCTGCATGTACATCTCAGCAACCTCCTGATTCACTCCTGTGAGCTGCACCTGGGATTGAGTGCTGGAATAAGCAGCTGAAGTACTTCCATTTGCAAGGCATGGCATGAAACCCTGCATGATGGTTGGGTTTGAAATCCTGCTCTGTAAACAGCAGCCACTCATCAACTAAGTTTGCAAAAGACTCTGCTCCCTTCTCCACCCAGGAGATGAGCTTCAGCCTTATGCTCATTGCATTTCCCACAGAGAAGGAAGGAAAGAGCAAAGCAACCAGCCACATCTCCCTCAGGAAATACATCCAAAATTAATCCAACTTTGTCATTTTCACAGGATCTCAACCCTGTGACTTCCTAAGAGGCATCTGAAAGGGAGATACACTCAAAGATTTGATCTTTCCCTTGGACATGGAACCTTGCACTGATTTTACTAAGGCATATTTGATCAAATGCCATGCCACAGGCAACTCTGGCTTTAGAAGGCTGTTTTGATAGACCTACAGCTGAATATTACTGCAGATAAAGCTACTCTAAAATCCAGCCCTGAGCTGTCACTCCTGTTACACTCAGAACTGTATAACCCATCAAGGCCTTAAATTACAACCCAGGCTTATATTTTTAAATATTTGTTATAGTTACCCCTGGATACTTTGCTGTGAAATGTGATCAACGTGTTGATATATGCAGAGATTAAGTCATCCAGCCTCTACTGGCAGGGAAACGAACACTCGCAAGAAGTCACTATTCTTTTTGTCTGAAATCCAAAGAATCCGATTCTAATCTCAGCTTCACTGCGGTGGATTGAAAATGACTCCGTGAACACCAAGAACTGCTTAACCAGGAGGACAGTACAAACTAGGACTTCTCCTAACCTTTAGCAACAAATATAGTTATGCCATCAGTACAATAAAGACAGCCGATGCATAAAGTGCACCCACCCCGAAGGTGACCCATCCTACTATGAATAACTTAAAACCTTGTAAGAGCAACACTATTCAAACTCTGTAAGGACATACCACAACAACAGCCACAATCCTCAATGCACACACACGCCGCACAAGAACTCCCACTCCACACAGGATAATGACCTGCATAATTTCTGCTTAATGATTCCTATTAAAGCCAGTGCATATCTCCATATAATGCCTGAAGGACATCTGCAAGAACGGCCATGAGCACAGCACGGTCCGTGGCCATGCCAAGGTCCTTGGCCAGCCTGCCTTCTGCACATGGCCACCACATGTACTTGGGTTCACAAGCTCCTAACTCAGAGGGCTCACCTTTGGCTGCTAGAGAGCAATTTTGGTCCTGATGCCAGTACAACCATCAAGATGCAGGGTTGACATACACAACAGGATGATCTAAATGAGTAACGATGCTCCTAAAACTCCAGCAACACATCAATCGGGAGACAAACTACTTTTATGTAAAAGGCTGAGCTCTCTTCCACCCTGGCACACAAACTGGAGATGTCTCACTGCAGCAGAGCATGGAGGGAAGAGCACAGAGCGGATAAAAAGCAACAAAAGTGAAAAAGGGGAATTATATGCACAAGAGATCATTGCAGGATGCTTCAGATTCCCCCCTCTTGCCAACGGCCCCCTTGATGCAGATGTGAGCCAGGCCAGGACACTGGGCATCCTTGCAGCAGGTACACTGCAAGCAGACTGTGATAGGTCTTGTTACATCTGCAGGAACGACGGAACGCTAAATTCATTTTATAAACACTTGGCCTAAGAAGTACTTGGGCAGCAGAGAAATTATGAAGCCAAAAGAAAATCTCTCAGAAGAGTTAGTGAGAGAAGTGATGTGAATTTCTGCAACAAACACGCTCCTTGAGCTTTTGTCTGCCTATCACAATAATGACTTATTCAAAGTGCCTGGGAATAAGTACTAAACTTCCTATTATTATCATTATCATCATTGTAATTTTTACAGATAAAACAACAAACCAATAAAATAAAGGATGAAATGTGCCCAAAGTTACCAACACTTTGACAAGAGTCGAATCTGGTTCAGTCTCAGCCAGATTCTTCATACATCATTGTCTCCCAAGACCTATGTGCAGACACACTTCTGCTTGCATGTACAGTTAGCTAATGAAAAACTAAGTCTGAAAGCACATTTTAGGCTTGTCAATCTAAGAACACCAAACAAAGACATTAACTGTGTTGTTTTATCCCCGCTGAAAATCTCAGGTATTTAAGAGACCTTAAAAAAAACAACCCTGAAACCAGCTAAAGCAAAGGCTTATACAGCTGAAACTCCCTATCCACCTTTCTCCCTCTCCCCATTCCCCAGTGAGGTACGTACCATAACCCAGGACCTCAAAATCTTCATGTCCCTTTACTCAGTCACCAGCATAAGAAACCAGCACACTCCCACTGTTTCTTTTCCCATCCTTTGCTCCTCAGCATTCATTAATCCATGCCCAGACACAGAAGTACCTTCTACTCACTCCTTACTGATCCTGAAATCCCCTTTTCTCCCTTCCACTTTCTCTCTAGTCTTCTCATACTCACACGCTACACCTGTAAAAGACAGAGGTGGATCAACTGATATTTATTAATGTTCAAGAATCATTTTAGCTGTCACTAAACCTCAGAGGGAAACAGCTCTGAGAAGAATGTTTCAGGATGCATCTTCTGGAAACAGTAGAGGAAGCAGAAAAAAAAGAAACAAAACTGCATCCTGCTGCTTTAACATATTATAGAATCATAGAATCATTGTAGTTGGAAAGGACCACCAGGATCATCAAGTCCAACCTTCATCCTAACATCTCCCTAACCACTAGACCATAGCCTCAAGTGCTACATCTACTCATTTTTTAAACACCTCCAGGGATGGTGACACTGGGCAGTCTGTTCCAGTGCCCAACCACTCTCTCAGGAAAGAATTTCTTCCTAATTTCTGATCTAAACCTCCCCTGACGCAACTTGAGGCCACTTCCTCTCGTTCTATCATTAGTAATTTGGGAGAAGAGACCAACACGAGCCTCACTATAACCTCCTTTTAGGTAGCTGTAGAGAGCAATAAGGTCTCCTCTCAGTCTCCTCTTCTCTAGATGCACATCTTTTCCCCCATACCCTACTAATGCATAGGGAATCACCACAGGCTTCATTTTCAGCAGGGCCATTTGGGCTCTCTATGTCTATGTGAACTACCTGGACTTGTGCAAAGCACTTGACCATGTCATGAACGAC
>VZZY01015586.1:0-14290 GCA_013400335.1 Eurystomus gularis
TAACTCAAACCAGGACACCTCCTAATTGAAGCCAAGGTTTGTGTTTGATAACTATCTATCATTAAAAATATTTAAAATCTGGATATGTGCATATTTTATTTGCTAATGTTGCTCACCATACCTCCCTTCTTCTGACTGAGCAGGAGCTGGAATTCACCACATGTTGTGCTTCAAAAATTTAATGGTTGTGGTTGGCACCGTGAAATTTCATTTTAAATAAATACTACACACCTACCAATTCAGGAAATGAAAAAGTCATAAACAGATCATTAGAAAGCTCCTCAGTGTGTTAAAACACAAGCAATAAAATGAGATCTGACATGAACAGAACTGCTAAACTGGATTCAGAAATTCCTTTAATGGCTGTTGGATGAGATTTAAAATACATTTGCTGGTTCTACACATGAGTACCACTTGTACTTAGCAAATTATATATTTTTGACTGCCAGCTTCTAAACAGGCTATATTGATTTTACATTTGTGCTTAATTTGATGCTGGTAGTAGGCATGAAAACAGAACTGGAAAAGAAGCAAGACTAGAGCAGGATCAGACTTTGATTCGTAAGTGCAGGCTTTCCAACTAATACCATGTTAGTTCAGCTCTTAAAATAATATGTAATTAATTAAATAATATTGTTACTTACAGCGGATTCTAATCCTATCAAGAACTTAATAAAGAATGGCTTTATATGAAGCAAAGTACTTCTATGCACTATGAAGTACATAACTTACTTCAAGTAAAATGCACAATGTTGAAGCAAAAAATATTTATTATCTTGAAAGTCCCATTTAGAAGACATTTTTGTTATTCTGAAGGGTAATTGTAGTATCTTTTTATTTTCAAGAAGAAAAACCCCATTTCTTGTTTTCTTTAAATGGCATTAAATTTCTCTCTCTACTTTTCCTGTTTTCTTCACCCCAAAGAACATCAGTCATTAAAAATATCAAATAAATACCCACCAAAAGCAACATTTTGCTCAAAGGAAAAATTGACTATCATAGTCATCTTCATCATAAGAAGCTACAAAAAGAATGAAATCGGAAACAAAGTACACATCATCAGCATATTAAGCACTCCACTTTCCCACACTGAGAACACAAAGATTCCAGTATGACCTAAGGAGGCTGCATTTCCACTACTGGAATAAAGGAATTTATTTGTCCTGCTGGTGAACTCCTATATTACATTATAAAATCCTGCAGCCAGTACCAGATCTATCAGGTTCATATATTCAATGCAAGACTTATGCACATGATTATCATCCCACTCAATACTAATCACTCGTGTCTGCGCTACCACAGTGCTGCCTCTTTCACCCTGGATGAAACTCAAGCTCTCTATCATTATCCCAGCATTATCACTGTGGCATGAATCTTGGCTAGGAGAGCAAGATGAGAACCCAGAATAACATTCACATATATTTTGAAAAAATGTTTTCTGAGTCTTGGTGGGGTGGATATAACCCAGTCCAGCTTCCTGGCTCTGCCCCAGCTCTGCCAGCCACCTCTTGCTGATTTTCTGTCTCTTTTTGAAGCTGTTTCTCTCACTGCTAATCCTTAGAGTTCCAGAAGTTTCAAGTGAGAAAGACAGATGACATTTCTACACCTGCAGCCATGCATCACTTTCAATACATTTGTAGGAAAATGCAATGAGTAATTTTTCATTCAAATTGTAATGGAATTTTAAAAAATAATCCTCTGTAAATTCCAGTTACAGGAAAATTCAGCCTTTTAGCACACAGCTATTTTTGAGTTGTATGCATAAGAACTGTTTATGAAAATTAGTAGATATCCATTTTCTCCTTTCTTGTATAAGACTATAAATGGAGAAACAGGCTATGCTAATAACTTTTTGCATCTATCTTTGCTGATGTCTGAGAGCTTCACAGATACCAATTTTCACAAGACTTGTGAAATCAGCAGTTGCATTACCTGTCTGCCAGAGACAGATTCATGCCAACACACATTCTAATTTTGGGCACCCAAATGAGCAAATACTATGGGGTTTTTTTAGAACACTTCACATCACAGAGAGAGCTTTGGTATTTCAAACAATCCCTTCCCTTGACTGCAGCTACAAGGGCTCCGCATATCTGCCTGACAAAGACTAGATTTTCAAGGCAGGTAGAGAGAGAGCTGTTGTTCAGTGCCCATGGAGAATGCAGCTCATCTATTTCGTTCTAGATTTGTATCCCAAACAACTGTATCCACAGGAAGCCAAAGTTAGTCCCCTTGACTTCAGATACTCAGTACTGTTAGTCCCACGGACTACAGGGAAAGAAGTAGTGTGAGGGTACTGCTGGAATTTGTAACAGCAACAGCTCACAAGCAATACCAACTGCTGTTTCCAGTAGGGAATACCATTCCCTCTTCACATCCAAAGAATTATCTTGTGCTTTGAGTAAAGCAAATAATTTCAAAGAATTAGTTGAGTCACTTATTGATCTACTTGAAGCCAGATGAAATTACACTAAACACTTCTCATATTAAGCATGTTTTTATACAGCTTAGTAAATGGACTCTTGTCTCAGTGAGTATTTAGTCAAGACCTTTTCAACCGAGCCCAGAAACAGTGAATAAATTATATTAATTACAAATCTGACTAAAAATACCAATTATCTACTACTGGGGACTCTGGCATGTTTTGCCTACTCAACATCTGTGTTGTTAGATTAAAATGTTCTTCAAGGCACAGACTGCTTTTTGTGCCTTATGCAACATTGACTATATTGTTCATGCTTAGCAAGTAAACAATATATGTTGTCCTGATTCATTACTGGAAAACAGCTGTTATGTATTAGAGGAATATTTTCTCTCTCTGGTTTTAAACAGCAATGTAGAAAGAAATAAGATTCAGTTGTTAATGTTTACAAGTTTTAGTTCCTTATTGTGATACTTTCAGTTCGTATTTAAGGTCTTGTTTAAAACAGGGAAATGGTTCATTTTCAACTGCGTTAAGTCTATTGAGCTAGGTCAGTTCAACTGAAAAGCTCATAAAGTATCAACTTAGACACAAATCAAGTCTCTATGCTCCCTTTTTTTTCCATCAAAGCACTTTCTTTCAGAGTTAAAAAATCAGATGAATGTCATGTGGCCAGTCAATGTGGAAAAGAATCCTCATTTTTTTCTATCAGTTTTTGCAATATAATATGAATAGTATAAATAATATGCAATATAATATAAATAGTATATGTATAATGTACACACCCATGCAGACAGAAATATCATGTTTTATATAGCATAGAACTTACTCACATCCACTTCATATTCAAAGGCTAGTAATTTTATTTAAAACTGATCCATAAGTACAATGAGAGAGGAAATAAGATAGGAAGAACCTGGCCAGAACTTGGCTGTTGGGGAAAATGTTGTAACACTCCCAAGTGCATTTGGGCTAGATGCTGCTATTCCTTGTATTTCTCATTTTGTTCTTCTCACTGTTATAAATTTCAATCTAGCACTAAAATGCCTCACTGGTGACTACCTTGTAAGAGTGTCTATGACCTGGGAAGATGATTAAATCCACAGAAACACCACTTTTCCTTCCATATACTCTACAAACTGATAAAAAGCTTAAAACTCAGGATAGTACTTACATGTATACCATAAAGAGCAGCTGGATGTTCTTGGCCTGATTTCCTCTGTCCAAATTCAAAGTCAGTTGAAAGAAGCTGGAAGTAGGCTCTTTTGTAGATTTCTGTATGGTCCACTCGGTGTGAGTGCCTTATTAATTACAGTTAACACACTTCCCTGAGTGACTGCATATGTAGGCTATTCACAGTTCAAAGGTGAACCAGGTAATTGACTTACGGAGATTTGCCACTGGATCATTATGAAAAGCATAAAGAATACAGTGATCTAATGGTAGTTGTGCCAATAAACTGACCCAGAAAGCTCTGCCATTACTCAGACTCCTATGCTCAAGAGAAGCAGCCTAGGGGATGATGGTCTACAGAAGCTACTCAAGTCTTCTGTCTGGGCCAGCCATTCAGCTTGATGGTCTTAAACTTGATGAAGCTGGGTGGTTGTAGATAGTAATAACATATAAGCTTAATGAAGAGGACGCAAGATGAAAACTATTAGGAAAGTGAAGAAAAAAGGGTCATCTTTTTCTTTGTAGAATCTAAGTTACTACTAGTTACGTAAAGGGTGTTTCCTTATGACAGTTTTGATTTTCCCAGCTAAAATAGTAGTAACAAGGGATTCTGATATGCAACATTTACATTAGTCTGCTTCACTGAGGTAAGTTCAGTGTAAGGAAGAACACTAAAAGCTCATCACAGGAGCATATGACATGAGAGGAGCAGATAAGGGAACTGGTTTATTTAGCCTAGAGAATGTTAAGGGTGGGAGACAACTGCTGAATTCCACTACATAAAGGGACTTGCAGAAAAGATAGTGCCAGAGTTTGCGCAGAGGCACAGTGAAAGAACAAGAGGCAGTGGTTTCAAGTCGCAATAAGCACAATTCCAAATGCACATAGGTAAAAAACTCTGTTCGGGTATTCAACACAGTGACAGGTTGCCCAGTCAGGTTGTGGTATACCCATCTTTGAAGATTTTCACAACTCAGATGAGCAGTCTGACCTAACTTTGAAATTTGTCTTGCTTATCAGGCAACTAGACCAGATGACCTCCAGGTGCCTACAACAATGATGAACATCTTTCTCATTATATTCAAGACACTAGGTAGAGATAAACTTCTTCACACACATGCAGTCAGAGAGATGAAAAGAAGGGTCTGTGGCCTTGGCAAAAGGCAGCACTTCAAATATTGATGGACTGGAAATGGATGAATGGAAAAGACCTGCTATATGTCTGACATTCAGGGAGTTTATCACCAGACAGTTTGAAACCCATGCATGCCCAGGGCACAGAATCTGTTTGAGGAAGGCAGAAATTTGCTTTCTGGCTCTCCAGAACAGGAATGGGGACAACACATCCTTCCCATGAACTTGGCACAAACTAGCATGCCTACAGCAACACCAGTAAGGTTGGGAGGGCACAGTTAGTGCTGCATGGGCCTGGCTCAGCCATCCAGATGGTTTTGGAGCAACACTAACCATAACTAATCCAAGTTTTTACTTCATGGAAAAAAAATAATCCTGAAAGGCAAAATCTGTAGAGGAGATGAATAAAATTAGAGACTTTTGTGCAAACATACATTGGACTTTGAGAAAGTAACATTTCTGTTCAGTGTTTTGCCCTGTTTTAAAGGGGAAAGGCTTGAAAGTTGTCTGCCATAGGAGGATACGAGTACTAGACTAAACAGAACCTGCATCCAGCTCTGGAGTCCCCAGCACAAGAAGGACGGGGACCTGTTGGAGAGGGTCCAGAGAAGGGTTACAATGATGATCACAGGGCTGGAACACCTCTCCTATAAAGAAAGGCTGAGAGAATTGGGCTTGTTCAGCTTGGAGAAGAGAGAGCTTCACTTCAGGGAGACATTATTGCAGCCTTCCAGTATTTGAAGGGGGCCTACAAGTAGGCTGGGGAGGGATTGTTTACAAAGGCCTGTAGTGACAGGACATGGGGTAATGAGCTCAAACTGGAAGAGAGCAGATTTAGATTAGAAATTAGGAGGAAATTATTCACTCTGAGGGTGGTGAGACACTGGAAGCTGTGGATGCTCCATCCCTGGATGTGTTCAGGTCCAGGTCAGATGCAGGCCTGAGCAACCTGGTCTAGTGGGAGGTGTCCCTGCCATAGCAGGGGGGGCTGGAACTAGATGATCTTTGAGATTGCTTCCAACCCAAACTATTCTCTGATTCTATCATCACAAAAATAACTTGTTTCCTTATGCAAGGTATGTCAAAAATACCAGTTTGGTTTGAGCAGTTAACTGTATCTCCAAACTGTACTTAACTGATTTTTTTAAGAGTTGTGACTGTATTTACCTGTTTTTTTTTGTTTCTTTCACATTATATCTGAAGACTAACAGTTTCATTCCTTGTCTTCTTACTAGCACTAAGTTTTGTAAGGAAGCAAGAAGAAGCCAGGACACTATATAGTAGGGAAACGCAAGCTGAGTAAACCTGTTTCCAGGTTTGCCATGACAGCAACATTCCCGTATATTTAAACATAAGCAAACACATTGTAGCTCAAAAAAAAAAAGAAAAAAAAAGTACAACTGAGTGGACAAAGGCTGATTTTTTTTTCTCCTCTTTAGGCACATTATTGAAGAATAATATACAATCAACATCATTTTTCCAATCCCTAGCATACTATTTCAGATGAGTCAGGTGCTGAAAATGTATAGAAGTATTTCAGACAGATTACATGAACTGCTAGTTAATAAGAACAGCAAATCTGAATAATCTCTTAGGGGAATCATCAGCTTTGATTTTCTTTCTTCATCTAGGTAATTCCACATAGGTCATTGCTTTCTACCCCTTGCAGTGAAGCACAGCAGTTTTGGAAGGAACTTTAAAAGCAAATTATAAAAAAAATCCAGATCCTTTAAATTCATTATCTCAGTTTCTGCTGTCATAGAAACTAGTAATCCAAGGAGACACAGGATCTGCTCTCTCTCCTGGTCTAAAAACAGCTGTGGTGTACAGGTGTGAAACAAGATATTAAATACATGCTTTAGCTCCATGTAAAAAGATAATACCACACACAGCAAACAAAGCATATATACATAAACTACAGGCAAAACACTGTTATTGTATTCATATAGTGAGTGTACTTGAACCCTCAAGATATTCAAATATTGAGAAGTACTTAAATTCGGTGGGCTTCTACAATCATTTCAATTGCACATGGTTCTTCTTTCAGACAGAAATCCCCTTTAATTTGTTTCAGGTGAAACAAGCAAATTAGTTCTTATTTTCCAGTTAATGTTATCTATTACTAATTGCAATCATTCCTTCCAGTGCAAGAACACTAAAAAGATAGAGGAGAACACTTTCTAAAGCCATTTTAATGGCACTTCCATTCTAGGCAGTATAATGACATTAAAACTCTCTGATGTACTGTGCAAATGGGTAGAGATGTATTAAGCTTACTCTGGCTACCCAGGGAGACTGAAAGCAATACAATATTGATGAGGTGGGATCTCGCAATGAAGAAAATTCCCTTTTTCTGAAGCAGCCAACTGTTACAAAATAATTCGCAGAGCTAGCTCTCCTCTGACAAGTCCCTTCAATGCAGCTTCCACTGACACAGAAAGTGACAGGCTTAAGAGCAGTGTCTCTAGTACCGTTTCTGCTGATGTCCTCATGGGCTACCCTGGCAGAAGATAAACAATCAGAAACACTGACTGAGCGGGCAGATGTTATTTGAACATCCAGCTCAAACAGCTACATCCACAATGTTCCACACACACACAGCTGGATTTTAAAATTACTAGTAGTATTAATTTTTAAAAGTGGGAGGTGAGAGTGTTATGAAAAAACTGGGTCCTGATTAACAGTGTCGGCAAGACATTAACTCAGGAGTCCCAGCAGAAGGAGGCCTCCCGGGAGCAGAGGGCAGCTGTGCTGGCAGCTACCACCTGCCTTTTGCTCTGGCAGCAGTGTGGGAGCCAGCAGTGGGGCCCCCAGGGTCGCAAGGGCCAGCTGGGGACAGGACAGAGACATGTGCGTATCTCCTCTGAGCAGCCTCCACTGCCAGGACTAGGTTCCCCCCGGAGCAGCAGAAGGCTGTTGACTGCAAGATGAAATTGGAGTAGGAGCTGCTGTTAGGGAGCTCGGGGAGATGCAAATGCAGTTGCCCTAGCAGGCGGAGGAGGTAGGGAAACACTTGTTTCCTGTGTTTCCAAGCCAGAAAGTACCTCTTCACTACTTCTGATGATGGCCCACAGTAGGGGAGAGAAAAGAAGAGTTCCCATTTTACAAGTAAATACACAGAAATGCTTCATACATAACACATTTCACCTGTATGTGCAGGATGGAGCAATGACATTTCGTAAGTCGTTCCACCACTTTTTGCAACACTGTTGCAAGAACTTTGTGGATCACAGAATCACATAGAGGTAGGGGTTGGAAGGGACATCTGAAGATCATCTAGTCCCAGCCCCTTGCTAGAGCAGGATCCTAGAGCAGATCACACAGGAACACATCCAGGTGGGTTTTAAATGTATCCAGAGACAGAGTTTCCACAACCTCTCTGGGCAGTCTGCTCCAGTGCTGTTACCCTCCCAGGATCTGCCTCTTAAAACCTCTCCTGTGGAATCAACAGTGGTTACAGAGATAATCCGCATACACAATACTTAAAATCAACCTACTCACCTCAGTAAGGAATGACTTGATGGTAGATAGCAGAAGAATTATTGAACTGTATCTGAGAAGAATTTAGCTAAATGGTAGAAGAATTATTGAACTCTATCTGGAGCAAACTTGCATCGTAATCAAAGAGCTATAAATTAGAAAAAAAATAAAAAGGCCACACCCAAAAAAACCTCTACCAACTAGCTTTATAAGAAACCCTAGTTACTCAGCTAAACATGCATAAGAAATTTAGTTAACGCTATAAAGAAAAGTAGTTGTGTTGGCTGGATAGTGAGGGGTGAGTTTAAGGATGCGGTTTCAACACAGGAGGCTCACTCAGCTTCAGTTTCATTCAGTGTTCTCACTGCATGCTAAAACATGTGATTGTGGTGTGTCTGATGAACTAAGCATGGGAAGGACATACTGTGTACAGGAAGGACTGAACATTAGAACTATTTGTTTTGGGATGGAGATTAGGATAAATGCTTACAAATATCACAAATTGTGAGTGAAACCTGGAAGAACACATGGATATTCAGTGGCATTTAAATCCAGTAAAAGGGAACTAACTTGAGGAATAATTAACCAAAAGGATTTATTTCCACAGAATATGAAAAACAAGAATGAAATTAGGGCTAGATATAATTCCAAGTAGTACTACCATTCACAGTTCCATTCGATTGGATTGCTAAGTACACATGCTTATGCTTCTGTAAATACGTCAAACATTTACTGCTCAGGGTAAAGCTGAAACTTTTCCATAAATATCTTCTGGAGGATACTTTGAGCATTTGTATAAAGGAGGAAGCATTAGTCACTGTCAGTGACAGGGTGCTGTTTGGAATATGTTTTTGCTTTATGACACTTTGTATTACCTTAACATGTAACAATATGCCCCTCTACTTCCCTGTTCAGACTCATAATACATTTCAATATTGAGGAAAAAACTCACAAACACAAGCTGTGATCACAAGAGAAGCTATAAACTAGCTTTACCAAACACATAGGATTAACATCCACAGGTTAAGAGATCTCAGAAACTTAAGCCTCTTTAGGTCCAAGTCTGTTTATGACATCCGTACTGTACTTTCATTCCCTGCCCTAAACTTTCTGTGTGATCCACTCTGCAAACCACTGGGCTACAGCATTTTATGAAAATGAAAGAGAGGAAAATGTAAGGCATTTATGAACAGTTCTTCAAGATATTTATACACTAAACCGTCATTCCTAGAAATATGTACAAGAATTGCCATTGATGAGCAGCTACCTGTAGCACTACCAGTCCTCTGGGTACTCTACACTGCAGAGATGTTGTAATCCGCTTGAGTCTGATCTTGCAGATGCATAAAAAGAGATGATATACACAGTCCTTTCACTCAACTCAAAGCC
Organism: Eurystomus gularis; assembly: GCA_013400335.1. Lineage (NCBI taxonomy): Eukaryota > Metazoa > Chordata > Aves > Coraciiformes > Coraciidae > Eurystomus > Eurystomus gularis. The sequence goes on from VZZY01015586.1 coordinate 9,599, forward strand.
TGCGCAAGGGGTATTCAGCCTGCACTGCTAGCTGAATAAATACTCTTAAGTTATAACCCACACTGGCGTCCTAGAGGGTACAGTACCAGTTTCTCCAAAAGTGAAAATGGGGCATAGAACGAGGGTAATGTCCTCTCCCTCCCTGAGCATCCAAGCAAAGGTGGTCTTGCAGAAGGCAGCACCCCTTCAGTGGCTGAGACGGAGATGTTACTCCAGTGCATATGCATTTGGTGTGGAGATTTCTCCAAGGACAGGAGGTACCAATAAGCTATCAAGCAATCTCACACACACACATGTCCACAGCCTGCAGCCTTCAAGCCACAGTCTGGCCTCTTATTAGTGCTTAGTATCACATTTTTAGTGGAAATTGGTATTTCAAACAGTATTTCAAATGACCTGACACTTGTGAGAGCCTCCCTCCCTAAAGGGTTCCTTACACAAGGTAATTCCTTTTGGAGTCCATGATGATAATTTGGAGAGAAAGATTTTTGGAGAAGGAGGAAAGGAATGAAGGTGGAAAGTATATTTTGAGAAGATGCTCAGAATCTTTATGTTATTCAGAATAACATGAAAGAACGAGAATGAAACATTGTAAAATATTTACACAACACAGCTTGTGTTCCAAAAAGAAAAAGAAAAAAAAAGAAGAAGCTATGAGTGAGATCAGCAGAAATTAGGTGGGCTGACTGAGAGATGTGTTCCAGTATTGCTGGCTGCTATGCGCTTTGCATGCGAACAGACATTATGAAAGAGGCATACACTTACATGAAGGTCACTTTTGCAGAATGCAGTGCATTGTTCATTTCCAATCCTACCTGCTTTTTGGCTCTGGATTTAATTTTCACTTGTGAAACAAACATTTAAAATATCTTTGCTGTTTCTATGTGTCTTTGAAATTTGTATTACAGGGTTTTTTTTATTAGGAATAAAACCACCAAGATTTCTGTGCTTGTAATTTTTAAAAAGCACCCTAACTTATAAGAGGCATTACCTTTATTAATTTCTGTGAGAAATGAAATCATCGTTAGGTTTCGAGTAAAGGAAAAGGGGGCAACAGGGGAAGCAAGAATTTCTATGATAAAGAACCAAGGAAGCTTGAAAAAACAGTCCTTAAAAGCAATTTTCAGCCTAGCTTTCCTTGGAACTTCCTTTACAGCTAGAAGAGAGCTAATGCTCAATATGTTCTCCTCCTCACAATATTGACTTGCATGTCTACTTTTTCTTCCCTGTACCCACAATAGAGATAAAAAGGCTGCTCAGGACTTTCACTTGGATTCCAACATCTTGTCTTTCATGCAGCTCTCCCTAAATGCCTTCTTTTAAAAATAATCTTTGACTTTTTTTTTTCCCTTATCATTTGCATGCTGTCTGCTTTTGATGGTCCCTGACCTCATTTGAGATGTCAGGGTCTGTATTTTGGCATCCTGCCTTAAAAACTGCTCCTGCAACCCTAACATACCACAGCAAACTAATATTTGTATAAAGTGAAACAGTTCCAAGGAGAAGTTTGATCATTTATGCCCATAACAGCTGTAGTCTGGCTTCTGGCTCCACAAAAACTCTAGACCTCCTAGACTTAGTACAACTGTCCACAACAGACACACTGTGGTTGTGTTTGCTAAATCCCATCATTCTTCACATCTTTGTGGAAGATGTGAACACACATTTGAGGACAGCAGGAGTGGAAAGACCCTGAATATTTTGTAAATGAAGTTCTCAGCAAGAATAACACTGAGGTAATGTTTTACAACTTTTTAGTATTGTAAAAATATCATTTCTCTGGTAGGCATTAGTTGGGATAATACTAAGTGCTCAATTCTGAGGATTATTAATAGGTACTGCTGTATTACATTCCACTGTAATTCTGCCTGAGTTTAATGAGCAGACAGATTTATAATACAGGATACAAGTCAATTAAGTAAAAATAGAGCTTCTTTTGATAGATGGAAACAGAAAGATTTGCGCATACAGGAGTAATACATGGCTTACAATGAGTGGAGTTTCCCTTCATTTTCCATTTAAATAGCTTCTTTCCTCAGCAATCAACATTCTTGACTACTACAATGACAGTGGTTCATACATGGGAAAAAAAGGATAGGTTAGGGACGATGACCAATAGGAGAGAGGGTTTTCTTGGTTTATGCAAAATTTCCATTGTCACTGCATATCTACTAGATGGTTGCACACGACTTTTCTGGAAGCTGCCTGTCTTCTGCTCTTCTACCATCTCTGCTCCTGATGTATTCATAGATGGATATGGCAGCAACTCACCTTTACAAGTAAAAGCTGTAAGTTGTGGTTCAGTAATGACTTGTTCTATGCAATGTAGAAGAGATCCAGCAAGAATACTTGAGAGAGATCTTTGAATAATCATTACACTAGTAGTTGCTTTGGCCAGAAACTCCTTCCTGTTAACTAAATTCCATGTCAAACTTTTGTTTAGCTATTCAGTACTTTATCAATGACTCTCTTTCCTTTTTCTCTTTTCCAGCACACAGTAATTAAAAAAATAAATTAAGAAAAACCCCAGAATACTTGTGACCCATCTAAAAATTACCGTTCTCTTGCAGTAGAAAATGAGAAACATCCCTTTTATTCTGAAATCTAGTTATGTGCTGGTAATTTTCTTTTTAATAACTTCTTTTCATTTCCACTAAAATAAGTGTTCTGGTAGCGAGTCAGTTTCTATGTTCATACACATAAATTGACATTTCTCTTTTAAACCACATGTTGCATTTATAAAGTAGCTCAAAAGATAGCCATGTTCATCTCTTCCCTAAACACAAATAAACAGCTTCATCACTGAAGAAATAGAGCAATGTAGGTAATATAACCTCTATTCTCAGGAAGGCCTTTTGCTCTGGCTTCAAGCCAATGTATCACCGGAAAGACTGTCTTAAAAAATGCTACTAAAGTAATAAATTCAATATTGCTGGAAACCCTGTGCTGCTCAAAATTATAATTAAAGAGTATATATTTAAATATCACTACTTCATGGACCTGTAAGTATATGAGCAGTAAAACAATTAGCTGACTCCTGGGAAATTTGCCTTAAATTCTTGACATATCATTAGTGTTGTCAAAAAACTAATGTGTTATTATAGGTAAGCTGTAGGTGTCAAAAGGTGCTGTAATATGTTATATTTTAAGAAGGGTACTATATTTTTTATCCATTTCATCACTTCAAAAATTGAATGTAATTCTGAGAAACCTTCATTTTATAACATGAATTTAGAAAGCAAGGACTTCCTTTATGATACATACAGGTACTCTTCAATGACATCTCCCTAGAGGAAGCCACAGTTCAGTTCTAAGAAGACTCACCTTAAAAAGGATTCTACTTCACCAAACATGCAAACAGAGCTGATAACTGCAATCACAATAAAATCCCCACATAGATAATAATGTGTGTCTAGATAACCCAAACTTTGCCACTCTGAGACTGTAATACTATGTTTTGTTATTTAACTAGAGCAATGACAATGGAGAGAAAATTCTCAGAAGCAGGAAAGTGCTCTGAGTTTTCTTCACAGTGTTTCTTGTATCTGGTGAAGCCAGTAGCATTTCAACGGATTAAAACAAAAATTTGCTTTCAGTCAACCCTGATGAACCTCTACAGGCTGTTTCGGAGATTCCCAGTGTTTTTAACTTACTGATAATGTTTTTTGGGAACAATGCTGCTATTTTGAGGGCTTTGCTGCTTGCTACATTTGAAACAATGTAGATGCTCGCTATGTTGGAATTTGACATGAGTAGATCATGACTGTTTCATGGTCCTTTATATTGTTTTTACATAGTACAGTATGTGAGGTATAAGCATTTAATCTCTGATTTGTAATAAACATACGTGAGACCTGAGCAACTCAAAGATACAAAGAAGTACTGTCAAATTTTGGGGGACGGCTAGACATGATTTTTGCTTAAGGACTACTGGCTACAGGCTTTTTGCCAAGCCAGGAAGAGATTGATGACCTTTCAAATGAGGCATCAATTCTATTACTATCAGTATTTTTCAGTTTTCTTTACAACTGAGAGCTATGAAAATTACTCTAGCCTATGTTTGATTTCAAAGAAATAATAACTGGAAATGGAGCCATTAACTACTTATTCAACAACAACAAAATCATAATTTTGGTACACTTCTTTTGGTATAATCCACTTAAACTCTACTTTACATCCCTTTCTGCACAAACAAAACAAGAGATTTCCAAATCGTGGTTTCTAGCTATTTGATAAGCTGATACCCAAATATTCAAAATACTTAGGCTATTCTCATCAGGTAACACAAAGAGTCAGTGAAAACTCTTGTATACTCCACTGCTGTTTTTACTTTTCTAAGTCAGTGCTACAAATTAATAGAAATTTGAACATATTAAACACCAAATCTTTTTTTTTTTTTCTCCTCAGAAAAGGCACACAATGATTCTTCTATCTTCCAGCAGGTGAAACACAGTATTTCATTTACTTCCAGATTATACCCTCCCTGAGGCACGAGTCTTTCTTCTGCCGTCTAGCACTTCTGTAACTCACTCATCTACTTACAAGAAAGAGTAGCTACTTGTGAAAGATGGCAGAAGAAAAGATCTTACACTTTCTCATCAAAAAAAGAGTATTCACATGAGACTGCCTAACATGAGATTTCAAACTCCTGTAAACATTAAAGCAAATTTGACAGGATTCAAACAGAGCCTT
>VZZY01015595.1:0-30783 GCA_013400335.1 Eurystomus gularis
GACTTGTTTATTTGTCTTGATGTGGATTTTTTGGTTGTTTGTCAATTTGGCAGATAAAAGAAGAAATTTGACGAAAGAAGGATCCAAAAGGAAGGAGAACTTTGTTGTTGGATATATAACATAACATCCAAAACAAATCAATCAATTAAGCAAATTTCCAAACAGATAAGATTACTTTTTTACCACTTCTCCCATCTTTTTTTTTTCACCTCCTATGGAGACTAAATAAGACTTTACTAATGGCTCTTGATGGATCACTAACAGCCACTGGCTATAAAATGCCAATATTTTTCCAAGAGGCTATCGCATGGAGTCCTATAAGAAATCTACAGTTCTAAGAAATTAAATTGCTTTTCTGCAACGTCATCCCCAGTTTGACAAAAATAACCAGAAAAGCTTGGGTTTGGAGAACAGCAGCAAACACAGGACTCATTGCCCTTATTTGCTGATCAGCAACCTCTTCTGTTGGCAGCTAACAGGGTAAGAAGGGACATCAGTTCTGTGCAAAGTTGAGCAGCTACCCATTCTTTTTCATTTTCTGGACAGAATTTCTCCCTCCTGCTCTCCTACTGAAGGAAAGATTTGTCTCTGGTCTCCTGCTCTGCTGTTTTGAGGCAACAGCCTCTCTACTGGAAAGCAATTGGTGCTCCTTCTCAGAACCTTTTTTTTTTTTCTTTTTTCTTTGCTCAGCAAATGTTGGGAAGGCTGGATAATCCTCAGGGGTTGCTTGTCAACAGATGTTGGCTTGTCCCTATAGTTGTAGTCCCTGATCACAAAAAGTAAGCTTGAGTTTGCTTACCATCCCATGCATACTTTGAGTGTTTCTATGTTGTTCAGCTCATAACATTTTGTATACTGTCCCTGTATCTGAATTCTGTTCCAATTAAGGATTTCTCCAGTTATCTGGGTTAAATTCAGATCAAGATGACGTGACATACTGTGGGAAGAAGATTTTCTCCTTGACCTTCTTCTGTCAGTGCAATGAACAATCTTTGCTTACAGGGCAAATTCCTGAACTGCACGCACATTGACACCAGGACCAGACACACAAAATCTGATCTGACCTATGCTACATTTGGCAAAAATCCCAGGTCAATCACCTTTTTTAATGATTTGTCCCCCAATATATATGTAAAAATTTTTGAATGCAGATTTCAACAGCACTATCACTGCTGATTCTTCATTATTGCTTCGGGATTATTCTTAATGCAGCATTTATCTTAGACTCTAACCAGATAGCTTTTCTTCCTCCTTTTGTTCTTATCACAACTCCTAATTTATTCAGGAAATTGTTGAGTGTTATCCCTAATCCTTTTGTTTTTATTAGCTCATGCTTATTTTTTTTCAACTGGGGCTATATGATTGAAGGTTCACCTTCTCCATCTGAATGCTGTAGGTGTACATCTTTACACACATGCTCCCTCTTAAAACTTGGGGGGAAAGTGCTTTGTCACTCTATCGTATTTGTGCAGAAAAATAATGTGCCCCATCAGCAATGCAGGAAGATTAGTACCTACTGAGACCCTAGCACATGTTCTCTCTTCAGAGGTGACAATGATAACATTATAAAGCAGAGTTTCTTTGAAACTGAAGTTCCTGGACAGCATTTTTCACTTGGACATTCAGATAGTAAGTAAAATAAGTTTATTCAAAACACAGTTCTGGAACAGTTCCTTTTTACAGTAAACTCCTTTTGATTGTACTGTTAGGTCCTTACCTAGATTACTATTCTCTCGAAGTAGTTAATTATGTCTTTAATATGAACTTCAGAATAGATCAGAGTCTGTATCTACTTAGCTCAAGCAGGAGAAAGACCTAGTGACTTCAGTGATATCATATCTGAGGCAGAATTTATTGTACACTTATTTTGACTTGTTTGAATTTGTGAGACAAATGCAAAATAAATTCTAAAGGAGAAGATGGCTAAAAGGTAATCTACATAAATAAGGGACTCAAGTTGGGCAGTTATCAAATTCAAACCTCAAATGTTGGAAATTCTGCTGAAGATGGATGTGCAGGGAAGCTGCTGTTGAAGAAAGTGCGAAATGAAAAAGCCACAGGTATGCAATTTACCTTTCCAGTTCTTTGTGTCACAGTTCCGTGGACCACTGAAGTCAGTAGCACTTCATAGTTGATTTTGAACTATTTGTAGTTGTTACAGTAATACTTTGAACTGGTTTTAGGTTATGATTTTTATTCTTGCCTAGATTTGGGTTTAATCTACATAATTCCCTCGTGTGATTTGCATTTTGATTGCACAGATATTTGGACCAAGGTGAGGGCGGAAGTGGACTGGAGTTGAGTGGAACAGTGTTAGTAAGTGTGACATTTTGATCAGTGATATTACCCAAGATATGAATCCCCTGCTTACATGAGTTATGCCAGCTCCAATCCCTGAATATGCTGTGCAAACTGGTGTAGATTGTGCTGCCTAAGAAAGACACAGAAGCATTTTAATACATCCACTGTACTGTATTCCCAATCTAAATAGCATGCAAAAATATCCCTGTTGCTACAGAGGAAAATCAAATATTGTTGAGGTTTTACGTTGGTAGTGGATACATTTTTATACAAGTCTTATTTGTTTTTTCTAGACTAAGAAGTAGACTACCCAGGGACTTCAGTAATACTATGAAAGTTTGTATGCACTAGCCATTAATATTATAAAGGAGGGAAGAAGATCAAATATAAATTTTGTAAAGGAAGTCAAGACTTTGGGCTAAATAGGTCAACACATTTTTCAGACTAATCTTAAAGAGAATCACCAATAGTGACAAAAAATATACTCAAAAGTAAATTATGAGTAAAACCATGCAAAACTAGGCCATGCGAAGTATCACACTGAGACAATTAACACATACACACATTTTATACCCAGGAATTCAATAGCAACTTTGCATAGCAGATAACTTTACACAGAGAAAGACATTTCTATCCTCAGCAAAACTATGTTTTAAGTTCACAAGCATCCTATTAACAAGAGAAATTAATTAAAATATAGATGAAAAATAGAAATAAAACATTCTGGGATCTATAATTTCCAAAATAAATTACAAGTACTTAGAGATATATTGGAGAACTATGATGGAACAAATAAAGGTCATCACCCCAATGATTCAAAGGAGATATCCATTTCTGACCATGACACAGGTCCAGTTAATATAAGTAATCAAGAACAAAACTAAAGACAAAAATAGCCAAAAAAGTATTCTAATTGAAAAACTGCTATTGTAAGGTATAAATCTTAGCACCACTCATGCTTGGGCTTGTGAACCGAACTTACTGCAAACTCTGCCTGACTTTCTATCTAGATATGCAAAAGTATCAGTGGACGATACTGATAGGATTCTGATAGGAATGTTAAGACATGCCTGGTAATCACACCAAAATATGAAACACGTTTAAGACTGGATTCTAGCAATGATCCTAAATGACATCAACAAATATGCATTCCTAAGTCAGCTATGTGTCTTTGCAGACCTACCCTGAGAATCCTTTCTGTCAAATTCTTAAAGTATTTGGCACCACTGAATGATTTTATCAGTTTAGGGCTTTCCTCTCCGCACTGTTTCTGATGCTAGATTCTCTTCTTCTTGCAGACTTAGGTTTGTATGCCTCTTCTCCACCATACTTACCCGTGAAGACAATATTGAGAGAAAAGTACTGAAATTGTTGTGTATGTATTTGTGGTTGACGTAGAGCATCCAAACACATGATTGATGCCTCTAATCAGAAGGTGAGGAAAGGATAGGATTCAGTAAAGTTGTACTTATTGCCTGTATGTACGATTACTTCATTACTGCAAATGCATTTTGGAATAGAAAAATCAGTAGATCTTTTTATGTGCACACACTGGTGGGCTGCAGGAATAAAATGATCTGAAAAGACTGACAAAGATAAATATACTCTAGAAACAAAGTGATAGGAACATAATAATGAACAACCAATATATGAAAGGTGTTACTGTAAGAGCAGAAATTAGCTTAACAGGGGGAAAGTTTAGAAATATGATCAATTGTTGTCCGAATCTAGAGGTTGATGAAGGTGTTTTTTAGGTGAATATTAGAGAAACGTCCCAACACTGAAAACTACTACTTTTCTATAACTACCTTAACTGCTTTCTCTGTTCTTTGGGGTTTGGTTCATAAGATTGTTATTCCTAAAATGGATGGAAAAGAGCTGCTATGCCTCGTCAAGATTATATTCTCTCTAATCATTTACAGTATCTTTTCTCTGCTGTGGAAGTCACCCAGAAACATGCATGGCTTTGAAGGTAGGGAGACATAGTCTGTTTTCCATGCCCTTCTTGTGGTTTTTTTGGTGTTGATGATTGTCTCAACAGATCCCAAATGACCAGTTTTGTGCCATGTTCTTGTTTGGATTTGTACCTTCTATTTGAACTACTTAATGGGCAAAGTAGGACTTTTCAAAAAGCACAATAAAATTTGACAATGTACTCCTTATTCTTGGGTGGATCGAATAGCTGGCTGGCATTTGTGCATTTGAAACCTCCCTTTATTCAAATGGCTTAACAAGAGTGTGAGGGATTGATCATACCTGTATTTTGCCAAAGGTTGCGTAGAGAAAATAATTTTTTTTTTTCCAGTTCACAAAGGTTGTCTCAGAACCACTTAGTAGAAGCACAGTAAATGACTTTTTCTTTCTGAAAGCCTTTTCTTTTCTAGATGAATCCCAATATTACTATTAACAGGCTATTAAATGCTGTGTTACATGAAATATAAGTCATTTCAGACTCTGGTCAGCTCATGTTACAGCTTAATAAAAAAGCCACCCAGATATTTATATGGAACTGTTTTTAACAAATATAGTATAGTGTAAGATACATTTTACCTTATCAGTCTCAAGGGGACCTGAAACTCCTATGGCAGCAAATTTAGCATATGAAATATGCTTTTATTAAGACACACTCAGTAATGCAACTTTCTGAAATTAATCATTTTAATTTATGTTTTTAAACATCTTCAGGGGAGTTGATGTCATTCATCTCTCTGAAATACTGAAGGCTGGTACTGTATTGTTGTCATCCTGCTGGGCACTATTCAACCATGCTGTACATGGAATGCTTTTAAAACAGTTATCTTCTGCTCTTGGAGACAAGGGGACTATATAATAATAAAACCTTTTTCCCAATAAAGTTTTTCCCATGACTTCTTTTACTGAAGGACACAGATTTGGAGTTATGACAGGGTGCATATGCAAATACCTGATACTGAAATTGCTTTGGCTCAGTCAGTCATTTGCTGTGCTGTCACTGCCCAGGTCACCAGAGCTTCCAGGCTGAGTTTTCCTCCTGTCTCATAGAGAAAGGGATGCTGGCAGGATCATCTTTGCCATCTGCAGCAGTGTGAATTTGTTCACCTTGTGTGTGTAGGCATAGGTCTTCCTCTGGGATGCCAGTAGCGAGGTATCCACTGGTGCTTTGGAGAAACCAGTCATTTAATTCCTAGCAGGCATGTCAAGGAAAACTACTGTGTTTTAATTTTATGATACAAGTTTGATTCACAACAAACAAACCAAGCTCGGGAGAATTCTGTTTGCAGGATCAGTGCAGCTTTCCTGCTTTAGTTTCCTTTCCTCTTATGAAGCACTGGAGAATTATAAGGGTTATATAATTACAGTAATTAGGATGGTATCTCCTTAGTAGCTTTTGTCTTGTTTCAGAAGCCTACCACAGTAGTGACAGAGAAGATGGCTTTGCTTGTTTTCTGTCTATCAGAAAACACTCACTCCGGCATGCCCAAATGGTCTCTTCAAAGAATCAGTGCTTAAGAGCAAAAAAGACAAAGTTATTTGTAATCCTACAGAATTTAAGTATGAATCTTCAGTGATACCACAGTAGCTGAACGCAGACTTGTGGGTTCACAAAGCAACACTGTTGTTAGAAACATTCAAAAATAAGCAACAATTTACTGCTAAAAGGAAATAAATAAGAGATGGAATATAACGCTGCAGCAGGATTTTCTTTGAAGATGTTTGTTAAAATTTCCAGTCTGAGAACCAGTGAGAGATGTAAATCCATTAAATACCAGGGTCTACACGCCAGATTTTTCCTGTGTGCTATGAATAAAAGACGCATGTGACAGTAGCAGTGACATACAGGAGGGTGAGAGTAGGGGCAAAAATAATATTATTGTGCAGAAAATAGAAGAGAACTGAAACTGAGTGTCCAGTGCAGGGGTCTTGGCTTTGTCCCTGCTGAATAAACAACTAGCCATCCAAAAGACAGATTCTGCTTCTTCTGAAGTCAGAGTAGTACCAGTGAATTTGCTGGCAAGAGAACACCAAAGCAAACTATGGTTAACTTAGTGTAAATTTAATATTATAATGAGATGGGTGACAGATCTGTGCTGCAGTCTTGATCAAATTATTTGCTTTGTAATTAATATAAGCATCAGATTTTTTTTTTCACAACTTTAGAATGAAGCTTTAGCACACACAAAGAAATTGTTCTGAGTGAAGTGCTTTACTAACAATAATAGTGAAACGTGTGCAGGCAGTTCTTCTTGCTATTCAGTCCTTGGCAGAAGATCAGTCATTTTCAATTATATGGTGAGATCTTGGCATTGCAATATAGGGAACTGACTTTTAAAAATTCAGGAATATTTTCACTCGATACTTAAAAAGACCAGAGTTTTTCAACACAAAGGACATTTGAAAAAAATCCTGGATAGAGATGCCTAGGCATTCCAAATCTGCATATTGAGATTTGATCACTGAGACTAGAGGCTGAAGCAGTTGTAAGAAATCTTAGCTCTTTTGAAGTATCACAGACCTAACAGTTGGCATGGTAGACAGTGTATATTCAAAATCTGGAAGGCATCTAACAGCACGTCACGTAAACTACAACAGCTAAACTGAGAATAAGTTATACTCACATAGTTTAGTGTGCCCATGTAAAATAAGACTATACGATTCTGAGACTCTGAATAAGACAGATATTTTTAAACATTAATGCACCACTAACTAAAGTAACAACATAATGTTGCTGGTTTCACCTAAAAAGGCAGGCCAAAAAGTGATGATAATGACCACAGTAAAGATTGCATCCATAATCTTGCATCAAACTCTTGTCCTTTCAAGTAGCTATTCTTGCTTATACTTTCTTTTGATCTGGCTAGCACTAGTTAAAGACCTGTGACTTCAACTGTGAATTTTTTTTTCCTTATCCTTTTTCCTCGTAGAAGATTTGACAAAGTCTATGCCCTCTTTCTTGACCTGTTTTTTTATCTTGGGTTTTAAAAAAGTAATTGACATCTGTATTACAGATCTCTAAATGTGCTGGATACAATTGTCTATCACTTACCTGAGAAATACGAAAGGTAGAATAATGTTATGAAAGATAATTCGGCTTAAGCAACATCTCTGCAAGCTTGCTTATTACTCAGTAGTGAAAACACAAAAATATAACACACAGTACTCATTAAGCAGCCTTTGGGAGTCAGGCTGAGGTAAGAATCCTGAAGTACGATGTTATTTGTGCTGAAGTCAAGATTTTAACTATTGGTGCTACTCTTTAGTAGGGGGAGAAGTTAAGAAGAGACAAAAGTCAGTGTGTTCCCTCTGATACTGTCAAAAAAAAAAAGTGCTGTACAAGGAATTATATACAGAAAATTGCGATACAGCTGCATTACCAATGATTCTTTGATCAATTATCACTTTTTATAGCATATTGCTGACCTGCACTACCCTATTTCATACTGTGTACAATAATTGAGGGCTATAGTATCTGAGAAAGCCTTACCCTTGGTTAGTCACTGCTCTTTCTTTTCTTATGCAGGACCTGTTGTCTTTGTTAGGTTTTTCTTAAAAACTTATTTTATCCATGGCAGTTCTGTATTGATTATTTCTAATATTTTAAACCAGATTATAAATGAATTATTAACACCAAAAGAGCACAAGTTTGAATTACAGTAGAGCCAGGGAGCTCTGCAACAGGACTCCTTTTTTATTCAATAGGTTGAGGAGGGAACAAAAAATGACCAAAAGCTAAATGGTATTCTCTTTTCTGTTATTACTAGAGGTATTTTTTTTCTTCAACTTCCCATTTAATGAAATAGATTCACTTGAGCCTCAAAGAAAACAAAGAGAAGAAAAGCAGGGGGAAAGACTGCAACTTACATTTCTTTATGTCCCCCTTAGTATTGGGAAGCGTAGAGGAAAAAGAATGTAACCTGGATATCTTTCAGTTCTGTATGGTCTGGGGGCCCCATTTAGCCTGTTCTTCCATTTTTAAAAATAAAATCTTGTATCACCTTGCTTTGCATCTTTGTCCAAATATTCATATAAGCTGAAATCTGAGAGCAAGTTACGTGTTTCCTAGGAAATAATAGAATAGGAATGTGTTGGATTCTGCAGCCCTAATAATTGAGCTAAAAAGGTTGCCTGAATTCGAAATGCAAAACTTGGAGTGTTTGAAGATATATCCTTAGGATTTTAGATGGATGAAATAAAAATGCTAAGCAGAAAATTAATGTTGCTCCTAGTGTTTAAATGCTGATTACAGAATTGTTTCATAATGAAAGTAATTTGCATTATTACTTATAACTAGAAGTAGTCCTGGTATACATATGCGACTCTAGAGTGAGATACATACATGAGTTGTGATAATTTGAATTATTAGGTTAACTTTTAGACTGAGAAATGTAGCAGATGCTTATGCTAAATGGTTTAACCACAGAATTGAATGGCCAATGCACAGACAAATGGGGTACACTTACATAAAATAGCAGCAGAGTGTGAAAATTAAAGACAATATTTCTTCCCAAGTCTAACTGTCTCCCATACATACTTGTGCCACTTCAGTGAAGCTCAGAAGAGCCCAAATAAAGCTTTCTCCTCAGTTCAGTTAGGTATATATAAATATTTGTATGATTGAGTGCCTAAACTACAGGGAGAACTAAAGAACGATCCACTTTGCTTGGAATGATTGTTTCCTCTTCCTGTTTCTATTATGTTTTTTGCACAAGTGCAAGAACTGTTCAGTAATTGAATATTAAGATGCTCTAGTTGCCTCTTTAGGAGGAGGAAAGAGCTGCTCCATTTTGTTATACAAATAAGCTGGAAATCATAATCCTGCCCTGCTCTCATAAATGCAAATACACTCAAATATTGTTTTTCAAGATCCACTAGTATCAAGAAAAAAACTTATCATTTGTTTCATCACAATAATTAAGTTGCTTCTTTTACTACCTTTATTTCATATTTTCTGAAATCATATCTAACTCTCTCCTTAAAGAAAGAATATTCAAACTTGGATCTCAAAATGTGTAACTTGTCCAATATATTTTCCACCTACTCTTACTGTGCTCATCATTGTTGTTACATGAATTAAAAGAACCCTGTAAACCTGAATTTCTATTTTTCCATCCTGGGATGCATTTTGCATGTAGATAGAATAATTCCAGTAAGTCGATGCACGGCAATGTTATTGGTAAACTGTAGTTTCATCTTCCCGTTCTGGTGGTATCACTATTGAATGCTTCCTTTTGCATCAGTGTGCTTCTTTTTAGAGGAACGTATTCTACCACCCATTACTCATTCTTTCATTCCAAGGCAGACCAAAGCTTTTTATAACTCCAAAACAAATATTAAACAAAACTAGAATATTTTTTTTTAAACTACCTTTTTAAAAAGCAGTAACTCTGCCAATGATAAGAGGGCTGCAGAAAACTGTGAAATCACATACTAGAGGTGAGAGCTTTTTAAAGACTATTGTTTCTAGGGTTGGTTAATTTGAGATCAACAGAATAATAAAGGGCAAAGGCAGTTCTGTAATACTGCTGTGATCCTTGATTGTAAGTACATCTAAACTCTTTGCAGTCACAAGATCTTCAGACAGTGATGCTAGGTTAAGTAGTGTGGAAAACGCTCGTTAACATTTCAACATCCAAAGTCCTCAAGTATCCTTAATCTAAATGCAAAACCACATTGCTGATTTTAATATCTATAAGAATACTTCTATTTCTTCAAATATGCATTGAGAATTGTATAAAGCATATTTTCCACGAGCTTTCAGGAACAAACCTTAAAGATGAAAATTGATGAATGTTTGTTTTACTTACAGGCATGGTAAAAAGGGAGCCACATGCTGACTTCTCAGGTGAAAATGTCCATTTTACTTTGTTTTCATTTAACCCTTGTAAATACATATTTCTTGTAATAAAAAGACATCTTGCTGTACCTTGAGCTGTACCTCAAGGCACAGCGATATTATTAATATTATTGTGTTGTAGTATATTATTATATTAATAATAAAGATATTATTACTTAGAATAATATATCTTCTAAAACTGCTACACATTCTATCACTTTCTAGATTTCACTAACTGCCAGAATATTTTTTTGGGTTTCCTCTTTCGCCCAGGTAGGATGTGTTAGGTGTTGATTATAGGGGAAAATGGAAATGTTACCAGTATTGTATCCATCTAGATATTTAAATTAAACAAACTGTTGGGAAAAGGATACTTTTGCTTTTGAGAGTCAGGAATAAATTAAAATTTAAACTTTACATCTGGTAACAGAAGTTTGGGACCCTATTCATCATATTTATCCTCAGGACAACGGCAGCCCAACAAGACAGTTTGCAAAGAGACTAATGGATTGCATGGAAGTGTGGCCCCAGGCAAGAACGGATGGATAGGAGCTAAAATCCCATGCATTTCTTTTTGCTGGTCTCATTAGTAAGCAGCATTATCTTCTGTGGTTCTTCTGGGAAGACAGCAGAATTATCAATGCTACATTAACATAATTCCCAAAATGGACTAGAGGGCCAAAACTGCCCATGCATCAATTTGTTGTTATGCCTTATGTTCAACTACAGTACAGATATTTAGGATCTATAAGTTCTGAAGATTTAATTTATATCTGCACTTAACCCACAATTCTTTTGATTCATCAATCACTTCTTAAAATGCTGTAAGCTGTGTTTCTAATCTGTTTGTATCACTGTCTCAGTCATTTCTCTCTTGAGCAGGAGACGCACTGTTCCCTGAAGTTCTGAAAAAGTACTTTCCTGAAAGCTGCACCTGAAATACACTTTTCCTACTTCCTACAGAAATGAGGATATAATAGGATAAAGCCCACACTTCAGCAACGATCTCCTGTATTATGATGTTAGAAGCAAAAGCCACAGTTGGTTTCAGCTATTAACGTATGTATGTAAAATACACACACATTTGTACACATGCATATATAAATACATATATTTATGCATGCCTCTCCATGCACTGTATCTCCATGACCCTTCAGCTGGAAAGGTTTGTTTCCTGTCAAAATACTTGAAAAGATTCATTATTTACTTTCCAGAGATTACTGTGGTTTGACCTTGGCCTATCAGTTCTTAGACAGATTTGACTGCAATGCTTAGAAAATAAATGTCTCCGCCAAAACCACATTCTAAAATGTAGCTGACAGCTGCTTTCTTTCCAAACCTTGTCCATTAAAGAACTCCTGAGAAAAAGACACAAATTTAAACCTAAAATGTGAAAGTTACTTATCATGGCAGAAACTTTGAGATTAATAATAAACCATAAAGAGATTGACTCTACTCTGCAGGGACATCAGAAAGAGTGATCTCTCTTGAAGACCATTACTAAGAAAAGGGATTGTTGGATTCAAAAGTGTCTCTTAATTTTTTACATATAGGGCGTTAATAACAGGCTTGATGGGGCTCTGAGTAACTTATCTAGTTAGAGATGTCTCTGCTGACTGCAGGGGCAGTGAACTAGATGATCTTTGAAGCATTCTATGATTCTGTGAACTGACTTTATCTCATTGGACTTCAGAGTAGTGGTCCAGCTGCAATGAGTCACTATCCTTGGAGGGGCAAGCTAGTCATGTTTGTCTAGTATGTCTAGGTGGTTTTGAATGGCACTGCTTAAAAGGTTTTTTTGGTTGTATGGTATAGCTAAAAGTTGCTTAACATAGGGGGTTTTTTGCATTTCATTAAGGCAGGGTTTTTGTTGTTCCTTGGTTCAAAGATCCTATACCATCCTAAAGAACTTCACGAGTCTCATAACTGTCTACCAAATGTCCCAAACTTTGACTTGCAAAAAAGAATAAATGGCCTGCAATCACCTTCCCCACCTCCAGCATCCTTACACTTACACAAGAAGAATTAACTTTTTTTTCTTACTTGGACACTTCCAATTTTCTCCAGAGTCCTTCCCCATTCAGAACCAGGGATTACTATGTACATAAGCATAAGAAAAGATCCCCAGAGCAGTCAGGGAAAATAGCCTTCCGGCATCACTGAATATAACTGCAGAAACATGACCTTGTTTACTCCCACCCATTCTTGTTTTCTCTCCAGTTTTTGAGATACATATTTTTACCCACTGATTAAATGCTTTTGGTTTATCTGGTACTTCATAATGGGTGTAGAGGCTCATTAATTAAATTATTTTTTAAATGAGATCAAAGACATGTCTATTCTGCTTGGAGGTTACTGAGTCTAGCACCAACCATGCTTCTTCTAGGTCTGAAAAGCAGTGTGGTGCAGGGAGCGTGATTCCAGGTCAGGAGTTGGTATTTTCTCCAGACAGTCTGATGGAGATAGATCCAGAGTATGGTGTGGATATAACAGCAGAGTAAATGGAAAAGTAGAGGTCTTCAAACAGTAGTCCCTTGAACAGCACAGATGTGCTGTAGGACTAATTTTAAAAGCAGTGGTACAGAAACTGAATGCCCTTCTCGCCCAGTCTTGTCCCTCTCCCTGTCCCAGTGACTAAGCTTTCATTTGTCAGTAGAAGAAATTATATGCTGTTTGAAAGGAGAAATTAAGTTCTCACTTTTATATTTGCTTTAATGAAAATATTATCGAGGGATCAGGAAACAAACTTTAGAATCAAAATTTAATATAAACATGAACCTCTAAAAGTTTGGAAGACGTCTGGACCTAGACTTGGAAGCTAGAGTCAGTACATTTAAAGCACATCAGAGATTTCAAACCCATTAAGGCCAGAGATTTTAAAAAAAATAATTCTAAATTGCAACCCTAAACACTTTCAAACAGCTCCAGCATTACTCTTCTAATACTATCATACTTTTTTTAATCTCAATTTTCCACAAGCGCATGGAAGACTGCTTCTGTTCATGCCTAAAAAGGCTTCAGTTTTGATAGGACTGGGTATTCTAGTTCACACTTTAAAAGAGTCACCATCCAGAAAAAGGTTAATTCCCTTACCACTTCCTGCCTCATGGATCATAACACAGTAGTCATTACTACAGCTCTTTTAAGAGAGAAAGAGGAATATCCTTCACCGCTTTATCTGCTCATGCAATAGCCATACTTAACGTCTTTGTACATAACTGTAAGGGACCCGGTTCAGCTTCATTCTCTACCTGAGGCAATTCTCATGCCACTGTTGGGTGGATTGTAGTGATGTTTGTTGAAGATATTTTCCATACTTTCTTTATTATTAAGAGAAAAGGGGAAATCTATGAATAGAAAAAAGGGAGATTATGATATCATAGTCTTGGACACATAGCTGGATAGGAGAACCCTATTTTCCATTCACTACACCAAAGCTTGTTCAGAAATTTAAAGTCATTTAACTTGCAGCTCTCCTATTCCACTAGTTTGAGCTCTTTTCTCTATTTTTCCTCTAACAATAAAGCTTTTAATCACACAATACATCATATGAGCTCTTCTTTCATAAAGTCAAGGTATGAAAAGAGATTTCTTATCATCAACACTTCCTCCTTTTTCTCCCCCCTCTCCTGTACACTTAACAGGCCTTTTAAATGCCCCATAATAGGGTCTTTAGACCTACTATAAAACATATGGTCTTGCTCTGTTTTGTGCTTATGACTTACAGATTTTCTTTTGATGCTTTTATCAGTGTTGCTGGTAAATTTTTGGCTGACCCTTTAGTCCAACTTGAAATTAATGAGCAGTTCCAGAGCAAAAATCCATTTACTCCGTGCTGAAGCAGTCTACCAATCTCAGGAAGAACTTCTCTGAGTAAACAGAGCTGTTTTCCCCCTTTCTGTTTGATGAGGAACACAACTGATGTATATGTACTCAAGTAAAGGGTAGTTCTTTCACCTCTTTCCAAGCACCAAATAGCATCACCACCAGAGTGGTTTGCTTAGGGTTGTAGGTTTTTGGTTTGGTTTTTTATCTGTTGGTATATTTTTTAGGCCCACCAGCAGGATTTAGATGGCTATTCTAGTGCATTTTTCAGTCTCATTTCCCATAAGAAGCCCTAGCTGATTTAGGATCAACACCAAAGCCCAAGAGGTAAGGCAATGCCCTGGGTCTGACATCAAATGCAGCTGAGGCTGAGTGGTCAACTGGTCTCAGCTGTGCATCAAATGCCACCACCACCCTGAAGTAAGAAGCAGTAATGTCTCTTTGGGCAATGTTTACTGGGAAAGGAAGCTGCTTAATTTGTTACTTTAGGTTTAAGGAGAAAGGACAGTTTGTACCTTCTGTGTAAACAACAGCATTTCTCCAAATACAGGACTTCTATCAGTGACATTTTCTGTGAACAGATAGAACCCAAAGCACGTTTGCTTAGGTGGAGAAGGGTCAGCAATATATCTGCAGGCTGTGACAAGGTAATTAGCTATTTAAAAAAAAAAAACAAGTGATCCATCTGACAGAAACTGTAAGAGAGCAGCGGCATTTTAAAGGTATTCAGCGGCATTCAGGTTTAATGGAAGGCAGCAGCTGAGGCATTTTCATAATGAGATAGATACACTGTGTTTTGCAGCTTGTGTAGTTTGGGTAAGTGTCTGTGGAAATTTGGAAATCTGTGGAATTGATTGCAACTAATTTTCTTGCTTCTTAGATGTTCTTAACGTACCATCTTCGTATAAATCTTTTAAAGGATATCCCAGGAGGCAGAAAAGTTGCTCTCCTTTCAGACCCAAGGCTCTTCTCACAGAAGCCACCCCTGCAGCACCATACCACAACACCCCTCCCCCCCAACAAAAGAACCCCCTACAACCTTGTCCAGGCACAGACAATTCAGTGCTTGAGTAACTCCCACTGGTCTTTTCCTGTGGCAGCAATCACCAAGGGCATGAAAAAGGGCAGATCAAAGACAGTGCTTTGCTATCAGGCACTGCTGGAAATTCAGTAGCGTTGCACTCTGGGGCAAGCCTTAGGGTGGTGGTGGGATAACATGCAGCCATGATCCATTTTACCATATAGAAATGTGATAATATTCAAACATTTATATTTGGGAGAAATCTACATTTGGCAGCAGTAATACTGATGATCCTGCAGTAACAATCATCATTTTCTCAAGAAAAGATCTAAAAAGGAGATGAACTGGAGGGATAAAATATATTCAAATGTTATTGTCACTCCTCTGCACCTCTATACTGAGATCAGTTAAAGTAATGGCAAGGAAAGGTAATAATAAAAGTTGAGCCTTGCAAAGCTGAGATTACATCTTTCAGAGTATAGTAGCAGATGTTTCTTTAATCCTTGCTTCTTTACCGAGACTCAAGGTTCAACAGCATATTTTCTATATTAATGGTCTGAGGATATGGTGCAGGAAAACAGCCATATTGTATAAATATTGCACTGCTGAAACAAATTTTTCTAACCACTTTTCTAGGCTGGCATGAGGGAGCTGATGGAGGAGAAGATCAAATTCTAGTCACCTTTCAGCTGAAAGGGCGTAAATACAAGATGTCTTTCTCCCATGAATGTTAGGCCCTGCTCCTGCCATTACTTGTTCCTTTCAGTGTTTATGATAGTATTTAACAGTTGCTGCAATTCACTGTCATCTGTTTAATGCTTTTATTGATGTGTGGATGGTAAACAGATTCACAAGCCTATCTTGTGGATTAGTTAATTTCTAAACATCCCTGATGAACTCTCTTTAGAATTCCATTTAACAGAGCCATAATTACTCTGCTTCTGTGTGTATCTACAGCACCTCACAGGCTGCTGAGTCTCTGACATAAGCCAAGGACACAGGAAGAGCTAGGAGATTTTAAATCCTCCTAAACTAGCATTATTCAGTTTTCTAATGAGGTAATTTCTGAGCAGAAACAAAATGTGTAATGATAGCCCATGGCTTACTGTTGCAAAAAAAGGAATGTGGCATGTAGCTTAAAGGAGAGCAACATCCTCATCACTGAATAGCAGAAGAAATAAATGTAATATTTGCCTTGCACTCTTCCTATTTTGTAGCAAAACTCTCCAGTTTTCTCATCTGGAAGACAGGGATAGCAATACTTGCCTTATTTAATGATGTTTTGAGAGATATAAATAAGTATCTTGAATGTAGACTCTTTGATTGGTAAAGTTTTCCTATAAGCACATGCTTGTTTTGCTACAGCTCTCAGTCACAATAAATGAGAAAATGAGCTTGTAATTTATTACCACCAAACCCTCAGAATGGGAAGCCATAACTAGTTGGGATGTGTTTATGAAGGAGGCTCTCCTTCAAGAGTCAAGTCAGTGCTTTCGCTGGTGGTGATACTAGATCTTGGGAAAGAAGCTGCCACTTCACATGGTCTCAGTAGTCATGAGGCAAGAACAGACTTTCAAACACTCACTCAAGCATCTAATGATATTTTAGATGACTACATACTTTAAAAAAAAATCAAAGTAATAAACCCTACTTGAACCTGTACAGGTTAGAACATCGCAATGTCTTAAAATGGAAACTGTTTTAAACTTTCGTATTTGATTTTCTTTTTTATTTAGACAACCCAAAAAAACCCTACAAAAATGCCCCTGGAAGGACCACATAACTAATTTTAGTTCTTGTAATTGATAACTATTCACACATCTAAATAAATAACCGTAGAAAACCCCCAAGGAGTCTCTTATAGCTGCCCCCATATTCCACAAAAAAAAAAAAAAAAAGAAAAAAGAAAAAAGTTTAAATAGATCAACTACTGACTCGTTGACTTAATGTATCTGATTCACTTTTGCACTAATGCTACTTCAGAAAGTAGGAGTTTTGTGAAGAGATCTTAGTGTAAATGGCAGTCACATTTAAAAAAGTCAGTATCTGGTCTTGTTTGTGGTAGCAGAACTTTAAACCATCCTTGTGAAATTGAATCTGCCTGATTCTCTGTTACATTAAGGCCACATCAGGGACATTGTATCAGTTTCTAAAGCAGTTTAATTGAGATTGGTTGCTGTCACAAGATAGATTTGTAAGGAAGGAGAATGTAAACATGGGAATCACGGAATCTTTGTGTCTTGTCTTATATGTAGACAAAATATTTTACTACCCTTAAAAAATACCCAGAATAATTAGAACTAGCTACATTATGTTACAAAACAGATTAAACCAAGGCATTAGACTACACTATAAGAGCATATTTGCAATGCAAATGTAAACAGTAAGTCACTAATATGTTAATTTAGACTGAAATCTTACAACTGAAGACATGTCAAATATCTGTAGACAATCTGAAAATAAGCAGAATTTTTTTTATTTGAAATGGTTACAAAATTTTTTCACTTCTAAAATTTTTTATGTGTCTTTAAATGCAATGCATTCAAATATAAAACATGATACATAATATATTATGTCCATGATTCTTTTGGTTTTGTATTGCCTTCTTTGTGTACAAAGCATCTGGAAAGGGAAAATAAGGGTGTTAAGGAACCCATAATTTTATGTACATGCTTTGTCGTTACATATTTTGTTAGGAACATGTCATCATTCCATCCCCTAACATGAAAAATAGAAAGCCAAAATGGAAAGTGCACTTGTACTTTGAATTATAAAATATTATCTTGATTCTCACTTCTACAGTTGCAATGAGAACACAACCCTATAAGGAATCTTCATTTACACAGAAGATCCTCTTGTGTCTATATTAATGAATAAATTTTTTCTAAACTATGGAGAACTAGGTCTTCCTCTTGAAAAGGAACACATATGACTGCATGTCAGAATAACAATTTGAAGATGCAATACCATAATATCTCCTTAATTGACAATATCTCAGTGGACAGTTTAGGTGCAGTTCAACAGCTTTCCCAAAACAGTAGGAGGTCATTTTTCCTTTCAGTCTAAAAAGACTAAATGACATAAAATACTCCACTGTATGAAGATGCAAGAATAAAAATGAGATTCACTCCGTTTCATCTTTATTTGATCTTTGCTGCTTTAAATTTTTAGTCAGCAACTACATTATTAATAGGCTAGATCAGAGTTTCACACCTAATTAATGCATGGTTAAACAGCGTTTAAAATGTGATTGTTGTTTCTTTGAAAGACAATTCTAAGGCTATCGTTTCATGCACATTTAAATTGTCATAAACTGCCCTTCTGTCCAAAAGAAGCAGTTTCTCTGTGGAAGTTAGATATGCATAAATAAATAAGTAAATAAATCTGGCTGGTTTAGCTTTGAGCACAGATCATTTCTCTCATTGGGTAGTCACAGCAGTATTAATATGCAGAGGCAGAGTGGGGCTGCCTCTTTAGGAAATGGTGTCATGGGCAACAAATCTCAGGGAACTTGGGGAATTTTATTTGAACTGTTGCCAATTAACAGAAATTTCTGATCACTGATTTTGATATTGCTGAAAAGGACACAAACACTTACATGAACTTGACTTTACTGAAGACCTGTCCTGCCCTTCTCTGGGCTCAACCTGCCATACTTTTGCCACAGCAGGGTCAGAAGTAGGATATTTTTTGCCTGCCTGTTGTCCTGCCCCAGCAGCTTAGTCAGCTGAGCAGACAAAGAGGGAATTATTGCCCTGCCACAATTTTTTAATTGTTGTTTGAATTGCAAAAGGCACATTCTTGACACCCAGACGTTTCATATCCTGATTTCAAGCCTTCACTTCAAAGCACAAATGCTTTCCAGCATAGTGTAAAGCATTGTATTTTTGTCCCCTAAAAGTAGGCTGAACTATTTTAAATGACACTTGAAGGAAAAATAAATCAGCCTGAGGTAGACATGCAACATAGAAAATTTCAATCTGAGCACCTTAAGTTTTTCTGCTGTTGTTTCTATGTTCATTTAGACCAAAAAGGATACAAACTGTGCATGGAAAATTAATTTGTGGGAAAACACACAGGCTTCTATAAATTCTCTATGTTCCTACTTATCCTGAATTTAATTTACTAATGAAATTCTTACTGTGGAAAGTTTCCAGCAACATTAGTAGGTCCTATAATGATCAGACAGAGTGTAATCTCAGTTTATAATGCATGCAAATGTTTGGCTTTATAGCTGGATGAGCCAGGATTTCAAGTACCTAGCAGTCAAGTTTGCTGAAGTCAAAACATCGAGCAAAACTCAAGTCAGGTGCTGAGAGGTTTCAAAAGTCTGGTAGCAATTATCAAAATACAAGTTGGTAATATGTTTGATATTTTAAATTTCACATTTTATGTTATTTTAATTCCCATTTCCTGTGTTTATATAATGGCAGAAAAGCTTTTTTTTTTTTTTTTTTACTATGAAAGGGTTTTATTCACTGTCAGTGGTACAGCATTCACAACAGCAGCTTCATTATGTGGAATGAGAAATAAATATGACCTATAAAAATACAATTAATTCCTTATGGGTATAATAAAAAGTGAAAAAAACATTACCAAAAATTCAGCTCACAAAATGTACAAAATCTAATCGAAAAAAGAACCATGGAAATGCTTTAGCCAAAGTAACAGAAGGAATTTTAGAGTTAAGTATTCAGCATCAAATACCTAAAGGGACTGGTTAACATTATCACCCTGTACAATGTTTATTCAAATTTATATTTCCCACAGCAATTTTAATTAGGTTTTTATTGTATATTAGTAACATTTCTGAGCTACTGTACTTGTCATTGTTATGTCTTCATATGACCAAGCAAGGCAATATTGAAGACTACTTGAAGACCAGTGTCAAATGTAGGACTGAACTGAAGGGCCAGAGCTAGTGTTATGTATTTATGCAATTATTACCACATGTTTGGTAAGAAATAAATCGGCATCTCTTGAAGTCACACGAGCCTATGATGATGTCACTTTTTTATATACCATTATTTCTATTTACATGGTATTGCATTTAATCAGGATATTGTATAGTATTAACTATACATTTTATAGAATGTTTAGGTTCCATGGAAATACAGAGAAAAAAAAATGAAATCCCAAAAGACAAGCATTAATCAAAGGAGCAGCCTGAATCTTTAGCCTACTGTACTTGTTTTCCACAAAGCTGGTTCCAGTTTAATGAAAGACACTTTGTTTCTTCTGTTTTTTCAACCATTTCAAACTGGTATCTAGTTAAAGGAGAAGAAACTCATTAAATAAAATTCTGAACCTCAGGGTTCTAAAGAAAGCTTGGAAGTTTGAACCTTAAAAGCTCTCGAAACCATGGATGCATGATAGGTAAGTAATGCCTATATGCGCATAGAGATAGATAATAAAAATTGTGCATAAATAAATTTTATAATGTTTGAATGTTTCTGGTACCACAGAGTGATTAACAAGCACTGGAATCTGCATAGTATGTAACAGATGTAGAAAATGAAAATGAGAACTAATACTCCTTTCAGATTCCACTTCTCTGGTAACTGGCAATTCTGTTCTCACTGACTTCCTCATTATTTGCTTCTTAAGGAGCTTAACTGTTCAATTTGAAATCCAAGTTCTTTTAATTGCTATCTTAAATATCATTCTGTGCATTATGTTCCTGAAAATGTATTTAAAAAAAAAAATCTTCTGTACACAAGGCTCTGACTCACTATTTCACTTGATGTTTTGTGGCTTTCTGTAAACCGGTCTGTTGGCCCTTCTCTCTTGTAAATACAGTTTTTAAACTTATTTCTAAAGCATCAAGAAGGCCAGGTATTGAGAATTTGCTAATCTCTAGCTACAGTTTTAGGTGTGGTGGACTTTACTGAGGCATCATTGCAATGTGTAGATATTCCAAGTTTTCCTGGGTTTGGCTAGGATAGGGTTTAATGCTCACAAGCAGCTGGGAATTGCTGCAGGCAGGCAAACAACCTAACCAGCCAATGGGATATTCAATACCATACTGACATCATACCTAGTATAGAAGGGGAGGGCTGGCCTGGGGAAAGGGTGGGTGATTTCAGTGTGAAGCTGGAGTAGGGAAAGCTGCATCCTAGTGCCAGTACAGCCTTGCAGCATGTATCACTCACTTTATATATTATTTCATTAGTATTATGATTATTACTGTTGTTTCTTATCTCTTTGTGTTGTGCTATTAAACTGTCCTTATCTCAAGCCACAGAGTTTCACCTTTTTCTCCCAATTCTCCTTCGCATCCAGCTAGGGGCCAGGGGTGGGTTGTGGGGGAGCAGTGGGTAAGCAGCTGCATAGTGTTTAGTTGCCAGCTGAGGTTAAACCATGACACTAGTAGACCTGTTCAAAAAGAGTCTTACTTCAAAATGTTTTGATGGAAAACAAAGAAAAAAGAATTCATAAGATCCTACCCTGTCCTGGTAAAAGGTTTATTTTACAGCAATTTTCTGATTTCTCCAGTCTCCGTCTGACATGATATGTGGATTAAAGTGTTGGCCAATGCCCAACGTATGACTTGTGGCTTATTAGTGTCCCTAAAGTCACAAAGAGATAAGCTGTCTCTTAAGCACTCTGCTAAGGAAAGAGGAGCAGGAACTAACCCATTCAGGGTAGAAAAAGGTGCTTCTACTTTTTTCCTGTTAGTTGCCAATGAGGAGTTGGCAGCTATGTTGCAGTCGACTTCTCCTATTGGTACTTCTAAGGAAGCACCTTTATCTGATGTTCACAGTAAGGCAAGCTGCAATTATTCCATTATAGGTTGCTTTGGAAAGCTTCTAACTTTAACTGCTTATTTTCAGAGATAACATGAGAGGTTTCCTCTTCATTAAACTGTGGAAGAGTTATTCAAGTTAATAGTTCTAGTTACCTCTGCTAAAGCCATTATGTAAAATTCAATGTCAGGGATGTAATTTACTGATTATGGCAAACTGATATTGTCCTAGGACTTGCTGAAAACTCTTCTTACTATAAAAAAAATGCACTAAATCTGTAAGAAGCCGTTTCTAATTGCCTACTGGAATAACAACGCTTGCAAATTGGTTTTATTGTAACCTAACAGTGTATGTTACTTAAAGAGCTAAACAGCTAATGGTAACGTAAGAAAAATATGAGCTGCAGAGCTAGGCAGAGTACAGTCGACATGAGGTTAAGAGATTGAGGTTTTCTGTTATGAATAATAATAAAGCTAATATAACAATATTAAGGTTTGCTCCCTGTTGCTATTAGTCTGGAGACAGAGATCAGGGGATTAGTTTATCCTTATGGTATCTCGTTTGAACCTTAAAAGATTATCCTTCAGATGATATTACCTGGAGCAAAAGCTGAGCCTTCCTCAGCAGGGGCTGTGCAGGAATCATCTAAAGCAGGAGTCAGTTCACTGCTGTGGTGAATCTCCTGAATGAGGAGAATTCACTCCTCAACTCTTGCTTTGGTAACTGCTAAATGGTGCTTTGACTGCATTTATATCTTTTTCTATTCCTATCCACAAACATTTTCAAACCTATCCAAACACTCTCCATCTTTATGATCTATTCAACAGTACTTCTCATAGTACATACACATCAAACTGTGTACCCCGTAGATGGAAAGAACAGAGTGGCTCCATAACCCCATGATACTGTGTGGCAGTTGTGGAAAACTGGAGAGAGTGACTTCTCAGCAGGACTACCCAGTGGAACTTTTAGTTGATAGTAGCTGTGATATCAGTATGTTTTTAGGATTACAGCATTTGCCCTGCAGTCAGCCTGAACACTGTCAGAGTGTGCACTGGGGTTGTTGCTGGCTTTACTGTCAGTAAACTCACTGTAGTGCTAGAGAAGTGAAGCAGATTTATGTCCTGATGTCTTTTCTTAGGTGCCATACTTATGTTTAAATTTTGGAAGTGCGAAATCATGTCCCCTCTCTCTCTTTGAATTTCCTTGTTTTTCAGCTTAATTCCAAATGTATGCTACTGTTGCATGCACCTCCTTTCCTCTGTGTCTTTGATCCTTTTATATTTGCTCCATTAAAGTTATCTTTAGATTTGTTTGTTTGTCTTTTGACTCAGACATCAGTCAGCACCATTGCCTTTGATGGCTGGATCAGTCTGACATTTGTCTGTGAAAATACAGTAATGTTTCCACATGGAGGCACCAGCCTTCTGATTTGCTTTTCTAAATTATACAGCCCCTCACTGGGTGACATTACAGAGGACATGTGGCAATCTCTGCCTGGAGCACAGGTTTCTGGGCTTATGAAAACCCAGAATCCACACAGATTTAGAAACTCTGAACTTGGTGAAAGATGCATCCAAATTTCATTAGATTATTTTTTTCTCCTCTGAGTCTCTTGAAGGGTGAATTCTTATTAGGTTAGTAGCTAAGATGTAATGACTTCTGACAAATATTTCTTGCAGATTTATCTTAGCTGTTCTGAGTGAACGTTATCTACTGACTCCAAGGCAGTGAATTGCTGAAAACTAAACAAATAATTTGAATATTCTTTTGTTTAAAATGGAGAGGGAACTTGACTGCTTTCTGGTGTGCATGTATGCCCACTTGCATAGACATAACCCACAGATGTATCAAAAAGACATATTAGGGTTGGAAATAAAATGAGCACAAAGCATTTCCTAGATTAAAAAAACCCTTATATCTCAGCAATAGTCTTTGTATTCATGCTTCACTAACAGAATAGGTACTGTACACAGTAATCTTACCTACTTAAAATATTACAAGAACATTAAAAAGACTGTCCTATTGTAGTGTAACAATACCCCATGGCACTCTTTGTTTTTAAAAAATCATCTGAATTTTTGTGATACACAGATAAGTATTTTAAACAGTCAAAAATTCTTCAATATCTTCTGCTACTTTAGCCTGCTCTTTAGAGTCCAGGGAAAAAAGAAAAGCCTGGGTGGGGGGTGGGGGGAGGAATGGGTCAGGGAGGGATACAATCAGCTTTGGAGAATAAAATGATATCTTCTTGCTAGGTTTCAGGAGGAGATGATTTCTCATTTACAAATCTATGCTTCAGGCATAATTCAATAAAATATATAAAGCCTTTCTGGCCATGTGAGATTCTGTAGTGCAGAAACTGGATATATTTTTATTGAACCTATCTTTTAGAAATTTATTGAGTAACAGCCATGAGGTTCTGTTCCAGTTTCAGAGCACAGTTGCAGTTTTATTATAGTAACATCCAATTGTAATGCTCTGTTTAAGGCTATTTGGACATTTGTGCTCTATCCTCTGCATTCAGAAGCTTTGTTACTCAGTCAAACAGAAGCTTGAAGTTTGTGACAAAATGGGTTTTAAAAAAATCTCTGATCATGAGCAAATGATGTATTGTGAAAATGACAGATTATCAATCTTTCTCCCCTCTCTTCTAATTTTAACATTTTAATTCATCCATCAATTTATATACACCTTAGTTTTGTGTCTTCACACATTAGTCTATGTCATTTGCTTTCTGTTCCAAACAGTTAAGGCACCATTTCAAATTTTTTCCATATTCTCAAATATCTTTGATTTTTACAGTTGTGGGGGACTGTTGGGGTTACTTTTTTGTTTGGGTTGTGGATTTTATTTTTTTTTTTGCTATCCATACTGAATTACCTGTGAATAGGCAGTAAGAGGTACCAAGAGAGAGCAGATGAGTAAGACCAGAAATTTTTAGATTTCTGAAGAACATACCTTAGGAATCTGAAGTTGGAATTACGAGCAACAAAACCACAGTTGCTTCTGCTGGCATTTCTTTTTGAAGATGGGAAAAGTTTGTTCCTAGAAATTCATGCCACTAATAATAACTGATTTCTTTTAATTAGATTTATTCTGGAGAACATAGTCAAAATGAGTTGTTAGGTTGTTCTGTATTATTTTTTCTTCTGTAAAATCCTTTTTTTTTTCATTCTGATACACAGAAAGTTTGGCACATGTTATAAAAACACTGCTAAATATTTTGAAATAAGACTAGTATTCATTTGGTTATATTTACATCTTGGAAAAAAACCCAGCATTATAACAGCATTCATAACTAGTCTACTTGTAAGAAAGTTAAGTCCTGGATTATATTTGGAAATCAAGTATTTGTTTTTTCTAAGTTTAGCAAGAGCACGCAGGAATGTCTTACTAGGAGCTGAGAAAGAAATAAAATGAGAAGTAACACTGAGATAAGCATATTCCTGTAGTTTTAATACAGAATAATTTTATAATATGTTTTATTTCAAAAGATATTTGTTTTTTACTCATGGCAAATTCTTTTTCTTACAGCAAATATTATGCCAATGTTAGCCTACAAACTTATTTTAAAATAATAACATCTTTTTTAGTTATAATTCTATTAATTTAATACACTTTTAGTGGACAGCATTGGGTTGTTTAAAGGCAACATTTTAAGCTGTTGCTACTTCTCTCATAGTTTATTAAAAGCCAACATTGTTATTGCTATTTGTCACGGTTTAACACCAGCCAGCGACTAAGAACCACGCAGTCACTTGCTCATTCTCCCCTTGTGGGATGGGGGAGAGAATTGGAAGGATGAAAGTGAAAAATCTTGTAGGTTGAGATAAAGACAGTTTAACAGGTAAAGCAAAAGTGGTGCATGCAAGCAAAGCAAAACAACTAATTAATTCACCACTTCCCATAGGCAGGCAGGTGTTCAGCTATCTCCAGGAAAGCAGGGCTCCATCACACACAGTGGTTACTTGGAAAGACAAAAACCATTACCTCCAAACATCCTCCCCTTCCTCCCTCTTCACCAAGCTTTTTATTGCTGAGCATATGGTATAGAATATCACAGAATATTTTGAATTGGAAGGGACCTTAAAGATCGTTTAGTTCCAGCCCCCAGCCATGGGCAGGGACACCTCCCACTAGACCAGGTTGCTGAATGCCCCATCCAACCTGGTCTTGAACACATTCTGTGATGGAGCATCCATAGCTTCCCTGGGAAACAGGTTCCAGTGTCTTACCACCCTTAGAGTGAAGAACTTCTTCCTAATATCTAATCTAAATCTACCTTTTTCCAGTTTGAACCCATTACCCCTCATTCTGTCACTACAAGCCCTTGTAAAAAGTCCCTCCCCACCTTTCTTGTAGG
Organism: Eurystomus gularis; assembly: GCA_013400335.1. Lineage (NCBI taxonomy): Eukaryota > Metazoa > Chordata > Aves > Coraciiformes > Coraciidae > Eurystomus > Eurystomus gularis. Next base: position 26,070 of record VZZY01015595.1, read on the forward strand.
CCCCCTTCAGGTATATATTCCTTGGGTCAGATGGGGTCAGCTGTCCAAGCTGTGTCTCTTCCCACCTTCTTGTGCATCCCCAGTCTACTCCCTGATGGGGTGGAATGAAAAGCAGAAAATGCCTTGACTGTGTAAGTACTGCTCAGCAATAATGAAAACGTTCCTATATTATCGGTATGTTTTTCAGCACAAATCCAAAACATAGCCCATACTACCTACTATGAAGAAAACTGACTCTATCCCAGCCCAAACCAACACAGTGAATGATGGATAGGTTCCTCCTATAGGTACCTCAGTGCAAACTGACATTTTGCTGTTATAAGATCAGGTCTCCTTCCAGGAAGAACACAAAGATAAAAGAAATACAGTCTGGCAGTGAAACTGCATGGTTATATAAAGATATTCCATAAAGCTGTGAAGAAAACTTGTCATGTACTTGGCTAGTCTAATGGCACAGCTATTAGAAAATAACTAGTCTAAATCATGTACATTGGCCAGTTATCCTATCTAGAGGCATCCTTATATACAAAGCCGTTCCAGATGATTCTAGATGAACATAGCTAAGATCTCTGCTGAAAACAAAATCCTTGAACCCGTGCTCTTGTTCAGCTGGAGAGGAATTTGTAATTTGCCCACATAAGTAAGCACACATGTTGATTTTGGAAATCTGCCTCTAATTAGCAGGTGTTTAATATTCCAAATGTATTTGTTCAGGTATCCACAAGCAAGCAAGCTTCCACTGCTACTCTGTATGCAAGGAAATTCTCATCCATAGGTTACTAATGGAAAGTGAATTGAATTTGAAACAGATGCTGAAAGAGCAGCTAATGTCCTGAAAAGAAAGTCTTGCAGCTATTTCACAGTCTTACTAATATATATTAAAAAAAAAAGTAGTAACAAAATAAAAATGCAGAAAAAATTGGGCCTTCTTCTAGGACAGAAAAAAACAGCGAATTGCAGAGCCAGTCCCTCATGACATAACCTGAGAGCTACTCTTATTTGGGCAGACTGATAGAGAAGCAAATGGAGAACAGTGAAACTTTGGACTGGTATTACATAGGCTGAGCTTTTATTACCATTCCTCTTCCCATGGTGGTGTAGTATGTCATATCAAAGGCATTCTAAATTTAAGGTACTAGATAACCTGCCAGCAGTGTGGATAGGCACGCGTGCTCTTCATCCATATCCTGTCAGAGGGTTAATGCACAGTGTTTTAAAGAATATAAATTATGCTTTATGAACCACACTTCACTAGCTAAAAGCCAGGTTATACAGTTGCCAAAAAAAAAAAAAAAAAAAAGGAAAAGAATGAAAATAAAAAAAAAAACCACACCAAATCATCAGATGTATCATTATATGCAGTGGCAAAGCATATTGCTTCACCATTTCATCGTAATTCTCCAGGTTAGAGGGATCACCACATCACTGTGCAAAACACTTCTGAAAAGAAGGAAGGGGGAGAACACAACCTTAAAGTAACAATACTTCGAGCACCAAATCAATGATTGCTAATCGTTGTATTTGTATTAATACTTTGGTGAAAGAGTTACAATCTATCCTTCACATACACAAGTTATTTTAAATAACTACTTCTGAGAAAAATCTCAAGCTTTTCAAATAAATTACCTACAGGTAAGATCTCCTAGTTTCGATGACTTATTTGATGGTGTCTTGAGTCTTCAGTGGCTTATAGAATTGCTTTTTTTCTAGGCTTTTAACTGGCATTACAGGTCAAAATGGTTTATCAGACATGCTTAACATCTATTTTCAAAACCCACACTGAGCTTGGTTCTAATATGAGTGTTCCGTACTATTTCATATAATTACCAGGCGTAAGTTGTTATGGACTTAAATTAGTGAACAGAGAAGAGGACATTATTGAAACAGATGAAAAGTCAGCAGTAAGGTTGACAAACTAGGGAAAATATGTATTTGCTCTTATTTCTATGTTACAAAGACATGTCTTCTGCACCCGCCTTTGATCCTGTGTACTTTTGCTGAGATAAGAGCCTCCACATCACATCTGAAATAACTGAAATTCAGTCCATGTTAATCGTGTTAGTTGAGATTCGTTAAAAGTTTGAGTTTTATGAAAAGTGGGCAAACTATCACTGCCAAGCAGAGGTTTCAACAGAAAAAGCTCTATTTGTCTAGTGCCATTCCCAGATCTCCTCAAGTAACTCTGTTTGTAATCTTTTCTTTAAACAAAAGTCAACTGTGTGTAAAATCCTCCATAATATTGACACGTGTGACTTACAACTAAAGAAGTAAATGTATTATTGCACATTTTCTCCATGTTGTTAACATACCAGAGATCTTCTGAAACATACAGAGGTTATTATCATGCAAACAATCTTCTGCTTGTCTTGAAGCAGATGGATTCTGTCTTATTAGAATTGCCACACTTTCTGCAAACGACAGAGCCCTCATGTTTCCACATGTTGGATTGCTCCCGAAGGAGGGAGGCAAACAGATTCTGTTGCTGATGATGCTGGCACTGTTTCTATTCTCTCTTGTATGGAACATAACAGCAGGTATGTTGTACTCAGAAGTAACATGACCCTTCTACATACTTCCCTTTAAAAATGATGTGTTATTTAGAGGATACTAACAGTTTTCAAATAATAACAATTAATGCAGATTTAGAAAGCTGAAAGTGATGGGTTTGCTTTATTATTGATATGAGAAACTGTTAATAGGGAAACAATATTTTCTAGCACATCAAATTTGTTATCAGGAATTTGTGTCATTTCTACATATGGGATAAAACACAACAATCTCAATCTGTAGACAGAGGATCTATGTAAGGAGGTAAGCCAGGAGTTTTTAAGAACAGGTCACGCAAACATCTGCCTGGGGTGTCCTAGGTATGCACTTCATCTTGCCCCAAAGGAGGAAGATGAACTAGGTAATCCCTGGATAATGCCTTGTAATCCAGCACATCTTTGATTTTCACATCCATAGGTACTTAGCCAGAAAGACTTTGCCAAGAAAGTTAGTACAATGAAACACAAAGGAAGGTGCTACTATCTAAATAATAGATATGTTTGAAGGACAGCCTGATACACTGGAAAAGATTTTATAACACCACCACTTCTGTACTTTCGCCCATCACTGTACTGCTCTTCTAATTTGGACAAGTCATTTTGAATGTTAATTTTTTCTGAGTGCCACATAAGCAGAAACTCAGCTATGATCTCAGTCAGATGTGTGATTGCTACCTCAAAAAGAAAAGTCTGTCTCTCTGCATTAGGTGACTGTTCACTACCAAAATGTCTTTTGGGATGGTCATGTCGATAATTTTATTTTTTAAAAATCAGTGACTGTCTTCTTTAGTAGACAAGTATTCTGGCTTGCTTAGGAAACCTGGGTTTCCATAAAAGTCTGTGGGAAATTGCCCTTTAATTTTAATACTGTTGGGCAACTTTTTTCAGTTTGTTTTCAATCTTCTGAAGTGAACTGGGCCTTAACTTGGAAGAGTTTTCTTGCCGTGATGTTGTAGGTTTATGACTTGTGTAAGTTTGAAGCAGAAAAGTAGCTTTAACTCTGATACTATTTTTTTAAGTAAGGACAAAAATAAGTCTCTAGTTTATGAATCTTTAGGACAGTATCTTTTTTTTCAATTAAAATATTTTCCAATGACTCTATAGATGTGACAATATTCAGAAGCTCTGATATTTATTTCATTATATCGTAACAAAGTCAGAATTTTCACATAGTTAGATCCAGCCTTTGTTTCAGGAGAGAAGTTTAACTGTGCTGGGGAATCATAGAATCATTTAGGTTGGAAAAGAGCTCTAGGATCATCTAGTCCAACCTTCATTGAATCTCTCCCTAACCCCTAGACCATGTTCTGGAGTGCCACATTACCCATTTTTTTAACACCTCCAGGGATGGTGCCTCCACCACTTCCCTGGGCAGCCTGTTCCAATGCCTAACCACTCTTTCAGTAGAGAACTTCTTCCTAATATCCAATCTAAACCTCCCCTGGCGCAGCTTGAGGCCATTACCTCTCGTCCTATTGTTAATTACCTGGGAGAAGAGGCCAGCACCAGCCTCACTACACCCTCCTTTTAGGTAGTTGTAGAGAGCAATGAGGCCTCCTCTTCTCCAAGCTAAACAATCCCAGTCCCCTCAGGTGGTCTCCATATGACATATTTTCCAGAACCTCACTAGCTTTGTTGCTCTTCTCTGCACCCGCTCCAGCACCTCAATGTCCTTCTTACACTGTGGTGCCCAAAACTGGACACAGTACTCAAGGTACGGTCTCACGAATGCCAAGCACAGGGGCACAATCATCTCCCTACTCCTGCTGGTCACACCATTTCTGATACAGACCAGGATGCTGTTGGCCTCCTGGGCACACTGCTGGCTCATGTTCAGCTGGCTGTCCACCAGTGTCCCCAGGTCCTTTTCTACTAGGCAGCTTTCCAGCCATACTTCTCCAAGCCTGTAGCATTGCCGGGGGTTGTTGTGACCAAAGTGCAGGACCAAGCACTTGGCTTTGTAAAATCTCATACAATTAGCCTCAGGCCATCAATCCAGCCTGTCCAGATCCCTTTGCAGAGCCTTCCTACCCTCAAGCAGACTGATACTCCCCCTTTATTTCGTGTTATCTGCAAATTTACTGAGGGAGCACTCAATGCCCTCATCCAGGTCATCAATAAAGATATTAAACAAGTCCGGCCCCACAACAGAGCCCTGGGAGACCCCA
>VZZY01015599.1:0-20847 GCA_013400335.1 Eurystomus gularis
TAATCTATAATAAAATATTTTTATTCCAAAAGCAGAAATTTGTTTTAAAACAATTAGATTAATGCATAGAACAAGGGTTCACCTGGGGCTGTTAAACCTGAAGGGCCTGGTGTTCAACTGTCAGTTCAGAATATCCCTAAATCACTGGCTGTAGCAGGACTTTATCCAGGTGAGCAGCACTGTACTCTTTATCTTCTTTCACATTTTTCGTCAATATTGTCTCTGATACATACCTGTATTTGCTTCTTACTAAGACTGGTAGCACATATGGCCCAACATCAAGGTCCACCCAAAATGGAATAGAAACTGTAACCTTAACTTTGTATGGCGTTGCTACTGAAACCATAATATTTTTGCCAATATTCATTTCTTCCACCAGCCATACTCCTCTATACTACTTCCCATCAGTACTTTTATCCATACAGGTCTCATTTGGTTGAACTTGATGATCTTAAATGCCTCTTTCAGACGAAATGATTCTATCATGATTAAAGGATACTTATTCTACAGATCCTCAGATCATTCTCTGAGATTGGTGATTTACTTGCAGTCTACTGCAAAGCTGTATTACCTAATTCATTTTGTTGTGTTTCCCTAATCTTGTTGCATAAAGGAAAATTACAGCTCAGCTTCAGATGTTTTCTTTTATGTACTTTTCACATTTCCTCACCAAACTCGAGCTCAAATAAGCACAATGAGTATCAGTGGAATAAAACCCATTTTGTCATGCTCTATTACCTACTTCACTGCCAAACTGCCGGATTTTCCACATGCTTTATTGCAATAGTTGAGATCAGCAGAAGCATATGAGCTACACAAGTAGCAGGTACAAGACATTTTTCTAAAGCAATCTCATTCTCACTCTCCTCCAAAATAGCACTAGTTGACCGACCTTCAGAGCACACTGCAAGGCCTAGTTGATTTCCCTTGCTGAGAGAGTATGGAGGGATTCTAGTGGGAAATCAAAGATATTAACTATATCTCCAGCTGCCAAATGATGATTACAGGTTCATTATGAAGTGAGGTTAGTCACTGGGGTAACCTACTTTTAAAATATGTCAAGGAGCAGCTATAGCCAAGGCTAGGTACTGAAAATATATATGAATGTAAACAGAATAATTACTTTGTACATTAATCTTCCTACCATTTACAAATCCTGACAGTTATTTTTTCATTCCTTCCTTTCACATAACCCACAGAGAGTTGCAAATACTGTTTCAATCACATCAGCAGCCTACATCTACAAAGCAACTGGTGGGATACATCTCAAAAGGAGGACATTCCAGCATTACAATGGAAGCAATAATCAGAAAGAAAGAACCAAGACCAATATTATAGCCTCTGTTAATCTTTTGCTACTGCATGGTGGAAGCAGCAGCCACCTTGAGTGAGAAATAAGGAACCACCAATTAGTGACAGGAGATGAAAGACAGCAGCAGAGATCTCTGCATGGAGATGAAGGAAGGAACTGGCTGAGTGGTGGAGACTGGGAAAGAGAAAAAAAAAACAAAAACAGAAGGAGAGAGACCACTGCAATTAAATACTGAAAGAAGGCTCTGTAACCTTTCTTCTTGACAGATAACAGTTGAGACACAAAATTTTGCAGTCAGTATTATTTAATGTCTAGGTTGTGGTTACACAGTGATAAGATCAGCACCCTATTTAACTGGCAGTAAAATTAATATAAATAACCACAGTCCCAGCACACAATGCAAAGTGTTAACTTAAAAAATCATTACATTTTTTTAATAGTATTTTTTAAATACTTCCAAGATAGAAGACAAACTTTGGTTTACCAACTCTGGGATTTCTTTGTGTCTTATTAAAGCATTAGAACTGAGAAAATGTTTTCCTCTTTCAAAGAAAACTCTGTTAAGACCTGAATATTCCTCTTCTCTCTTCTAAACAGACCAATATTTGGCACTGTGTATTTCCTTCAATCTTCTCAAAATATCCCTACACTCTTCAAAGACACAAATAAAACAGCCTGCCTAAATATGTCTAACTTTTCAAGCCAATCTTCCTAGTCTACGGAGTACTTTGAAATGTTCGTGCAGTCAAGCAGAGCTGTTTGCCACTGAATTTGTACTAAAAAGACAAAAGAGAATATGTCAATTTCAGACGTCCTAAGAAGTGTCAGTGGAAAAAGAGAGACTTGTCTGCTGCAGCACAGAGCTATGCTAGGCTGCGGGAACACAGTGGGGAGAAAAAACTGGGACAAAACAAAACAAAATGTTGCAGCACAGAAGAGCTTCCAGCTGTGCACCACAGGGAATAACTTAATGCACTCTATCCACAATGTAGATGAAGAGTTTTATACAACTAGAAAATAAGCCCAATTTGAAGAAATAGCTGTCCAGACACAACAGAGCTTGCAGACTGAAAAAAAATTGACACTAAGCCCATTTGTCTGGAAGAAAACAAAACTGGAAAACAAATGGTTCAGTCCTATCACTGTGCATTACAATACTGTTCAGAAGTCATCCTCCCTCCCTTCCAAAGGAAGTGGAAATGTAGTTTTCAATGTTCTGTGGTAGAGGTGGCTTGCTTTTACTTTCAGGTAATTTTCTCTCCTCGTACTGAGTAACATTACATACATCCTCCTGCATATTTAACTTCAACACAAGAGACATAGTATAAAACCCTAACCTGAAGAAGCTTGATAGCAAAGCTAACTATAACCCTTACAAACAGATGCATCTGAAAAAGGCTATATTGATTACCTAGCAATACTACCTTGCCTCTCCACAGCTTACAACACTCAAAATCTGTAGAGACTTTGTTGATTTTAACAGCAAAATACAATCACTTTTACAGATTCAGAGACTGAGTGAAAAGATTGCTATTGGCTTACCCTATTATTATATTACATAAAATATATATAAGCATTCTCCTAGCTTTGTAGTGAATTTCCTTTTTGCCTAGAGCTGACACAGATGGTGGTTTTGCAAAGTCATGTCTGACTAATCTGATAGCCTTCTACAATGGAATGACTGGATGGATAGATGAGGGGAGGGCAGTGGATGTTGTCTACCTTGACTTCAGCAGGGCGTCTGATACCGTAGGCAAGCTTAGGAAGTGTGGGTTAGATGAATGGACAGTGAGGTGGATTGAAAATTGGCTGAAAGATAGAACTCCGAGGGTTGTGATTAATGGCACAGGGTCTGGTTGGAGATCGGTGACAAGTGGGGTTCCCCAGGGGTCAGTACTGGGTCCAGTCCTGTTCAATATATTCATCAATGACCTGGATGAAGGGATAGAGTGCATCCTCAGCAAGTTTGCTGATGATACAAAACTGGGAGGGGTGGCTGACACACCAGAAGGCTGTGCTGCCATTCAGGGTGACCCAGACAGGCTGGAGAGTTGGGTGGAGAGAAATATGATTAAATTCAACAAGGGCAAGTGAAGGGTGCTGCACCTGGGAAGGAATAACCCCATGTACTAGTACAGGTGAGGGACTGACCTGCTGGAAAACAGCTCTGTGGAAAAAGACCTGGGAGTCCTGGTGTACAACAAGATGACCATGAGCCAGCAATGCACCCTTGTGGCCAAGAAGGCCAGTGACATCCTGGGGTGCATCAAGAAGGGTGTGGCCAGCAGGTCGAGGGAGGTTCTCCTTCCCCTCTACTCTGCCCTGGTGCAGCTGCATCTGGAGTACTGTGTCCAGTTCTGGGCTCCCTAGTTCAAGAGAGACAGGGAGCTGCTGGAAAGGGTGCAGAGAAGGGCTACTAAGATGATTAGGGGACTGGAACATCTCCCTTATGAGGAAAGGCTGAGGGGCTTGGGTCTATTTAGTCTGGAGAACAGAAGACTGAGGGGGATCTCATCCGCACTTAAAAATACTTAAAGGGTGGATGTCAGGAAGATGGGGCCAGTCTTTTTTCTGTGGTGCCCAGCGACAGGACAAGAGGCAATGGAAATAAACTTGAGCTCAGGAAGTTCCAGCTAAACATGAGGAGGAACTTCTTTACTTTGAGGGTGGCAGAACACTGGAACAGGCTGCCCAAGGATGTGGTGGAATCTCTGTCTCTGGAGACATTCAAAACCCACCTGGATACCATCCTGTGCAACCTGCTCTAGGTGGCCCTGCTCTGGCAGAGGGGTTGGACTAGATGATCTCCAGAGATCCCTTCCAACCCTACTATTCTGTGATTGTGTGACTCTGTGAAAGCAGAATAGGAAAAATATAGGTAAAGATGAAATCCGGTCTCTTTGTCATCAATCGCAGAACTCCAACTGAATAAAAAATCCAAAGCACGAAGATTTAATGGACAACTCATTTTCAAAGGTATTTACATGCCTAGTCTGACTCAGGCACCCACTGATTTTCAAATATATGTCTGCATTCTGGCACAAATTTTAAAGTGCAAAATCCTAGTTGTACAAATACCTTGTTTGTAGAAAGAGTGAGCTATGCATGAAGAAGCAAGCATCACCCTTTACAGTTATTTCCTTGTATTATTAGCCACATGACCTTCATTAAAACTTTTGCAATGCAGTAGCATGTTCCTGGTCAGCCAAGCAGGCCTAACAAGTAAAAGGACCTCCAAGAGACAACACAGATCTTCTGCAAACAGGAATTCTCTCAAATCATGTATCTTCTGGTTTTAGATAGCACACATCAATTTACAACTTTCCCTAACTGTATGATATAGCTAAAAACATCCATTTTTGTTCAGTTACCATGTTTGAATACCACTATCTCTGTACTCAGAAGACACTGTAGATTTGGTTTATCCCACTAATGCACTTGCCTCAGCCGCGAATGGAGGGCAAGATAGTTACCTGTATGATTTGCCTGTCCCAGTTCTATACCACTGAAAGAGGAAAAAAAAAAGTCTTAGAGTGAATAAAAATGAAAAAAAAAAAGAAAAAGAAAAAAGAATTTCTTGAACATAGAATAGAGCCTAGGAAAAAACTGTAGTCTTCAGATACAGTTTACCATGGACTTTGGTCTTGACAAAGCTATTGTTTTATGCAAAAAACCCTGTCATACATCATCTAGGATACTAAAGAATATGAAGCATATTACTATTTTTGCAATAACTTCAAAATGAATGTCCACTGAAATCACACTGCAGAGTCAGAATTAGTTACTGTGCCCTTGAGTCTCCAACACTGTCAACTTAAACACAAAGACTGAGATGTTTGCTGTGTTCTTTTATAAGAGGCAGCAAAAGACATGCTATGGAGGCTAATAAAAGTCATCCATCTATTCATCATCACCTACACTGACAAAAAAAATCCAAACTGAGTTTGACATTATGAAACCAAAGAGCAAATGGAAAAACTGATTTTAGCATATATAAGAGATTCCGTGCACTTACTTTTACCCTGAGGATTCAGATGAAAATAGTTTAAAGTATGTTTCTCTCAAATGATGAGCTTGAATAAACATTAACTTCAATTGTCATTCACCGAATTGTTTTATTTCTTGCTATTCTGCTGTGATGCTTTACAAACAAATATTGATAAGGATTCTAAAAGTTTTAACATATTCTGCTAAAATGTGAGACCACTGATTAGCAATTTCTATGCAGAGTTCTTAACATTGTCTTCAGAGAACTGAAGAATTACTGACGCTGGAAGGGACCTGTTATCTAGCCTAAACCCCTGCTTAAGTAGGATCACTAGAGCAGGAATTTTCAGCATCTCTAAGGATGCAGACTCCACAGCCTCTCTGGGCAACATATTCCATTGTTTGACCACCCTGATAGTAAAAAAAGTGTTTTCTTATGTTTAAATCGAATTTCCTGTCTAGCGATTTGTGCCCATTACCTCTTTTCCTGTCACTGGATACCACTGAGAAGAGTTTGGCTGTATCTTCTGTATCACGCACTGACATACACGTATTTATACACATTGATAAAATCTCCCTCAGACTTCTTTTCTCTGGGCTAAGCAATCCCAGCCCTCTCAGCTTCTACTTGTAGGACAGATGCTCAAAGTCCTTAATCATCTTCCCACTAATTTTCTGGACTTGCTCCAACACATCCATGTCTCTCTTGTACTAAGGAGCACAGAACTGGACACAGATCTCCATGCGTGCTCTCCTCAGTGCTGTAGCAGACAGATATCATCTCCCGAAACCTGCTGGTGACACTAACAAGTGCAGCCCATTTTCTTTTTTGCCCCGTTGCTGGCTCACGGTCAACTTGCTGACCACCAGGACAAACAGGTCCTCTCTGCAAAGCTGCTTTCCAGCCCTTTGGCCTCAGTCTGCACTGGTGCCTGGGGCTGTTTCTTCCCAGGTGAGGGACTTTGCACTTCTCTTTGTTCAAGTTAATGAGGTTCTTGTTAGTCCACTTCTCCAGCTTGCCAAGGTCCCTCTAGATGGCAGCACGGCCCCCTGGCATATCAGCCACTCTGTCTAATTTTGTATTGCCTGCAAACCTGCTGAGGATGCACTCTGTCTCATCATCCAGGTCATTAAGGAAGAGATTATACAGTATTGGCCCCAGTACTGACCCCTGGGGTACATGATTAGTGAACTGCCTCTCAGACTAGTGACTGTCTGGGCGTATCCATTCAGTTTCCAATTTACCTTGCTGTCCACTTACCTAACCCATAGTTCATCAGCTTTTCTATGAGGATGTTATGGAGACAGCATCAAAAACCTTAACAAAGCTAAGATAAATAGCATTCACTCTTCTCCCCTCATCCACCAAGCCAGCCACCTCATTGTAGGAGGCTATCAAGTTGGCTAAGCACAATTCCCTCTCCCTAAATCCATGCTGGTCTTAAAATCAACATTTTAGTTAGAGGTACCATTTACATTTACCATTTTACGTGTATGTCTTCAATAAACCCAAGCTACAGAAGTTCCTATTAAAATGAGAAATAAGCCACTCTCCTCGGATAATACTGTAAGGCCTTACACCTTTGATCTGTTTAATTTCAATGCATGTAAAGCACAATTAGCAAGATGAAGGCCTTTGTTGATTACAGCATTGGAGGCAGAATGCAAAACATTTTTCACAGCTCACCCAGATTCCAAACTTTCCACAGATTGATGTTTCCTATGCACTGAGTCAAGGAACTCTTCAGTTACATATAAGATCATGAAAGAATATTTTTAACATCCTGTGTATATTTTACTGTATCCTTTTGTTCTGGTACATGGAAATAATTGTACGTTACATACATCTGTTTACCACAGACTTTTCTACAAAATAGCTACTAAATACATCTAAATGCATCTGTATCTGTAGTCACAGTAGCATGTCTCAAATTCTTCCTATTTCATGAAGAGAACAGAATATGTGCATGATTTCTGTATCTTTTTAATACGTATCATGTGAGAAAGAGTATTTAAACACTACTTAATAATATTTATTTTCTCCATGGGAAAAACAGCCCAATAATTTCCCTCTCTTACATTTATTTTGTCCCCTAACTTGAACTGTGACTGAACAGGAAGATCAAATGAGGTCTGAGCAGATGGCTGTCAGCAAACCAGTGACAATGTACGATGGTTTAGAATTAGAGACAAAATGTGCAACCTGGTATACAGTTCCTGCTTGTAACTGCCAAAGGCATCTGGCTTAGAATATAAGACAGCTTGAACATCCCTACACATATTTACTTTATCATTCATTAAAATGAAATTGTATCAGTATTTCTTGGTAAAGCTGTGCCTATCTGTATTAGTGGAAACCCTACTTTTTTTCTTTATAAAAAGTGGACTCGGAGCTGTCACACGTCACATCTTTACATTCCATTAAAATCAATCAGAACTGCATACAGATGAATCGCTGCATGTTGAATTAAAAATGCATGGGATGATGCATCAAGGAATGGAATCCTTCAGGTCTTCCAATAGGATTTTAACAAGCTTCAGTGGTACTACTGCCACTAGTATGACTAGTATGACAAGTATAGGGAACAGTGCTACACTTGACTACCCATTCCACGGAATCTAGTTACTGAGAACCATAGAATTGAAGAGAATGATTTCTTGATCAGTGAAAAATTGGAAGAAGGGAGGAATATAGAATAGGTACTGAGACCTAAAATAGGCAGGAAATGTAATTTTCCAAATAGACAACAATGATACGCAGCACTCATTTTATGCAGAATTGGGGGAATTTTGATTCATGAGATGGGGAGGTAGTGGGGCAGGAGGACCCCCTTTTAAGGATAAAGAGAACAAGGGAACAGACAAAGCTTTTGTCAGGAGAGAAAGGGCAAAAACAAGAAGTTCCTGCAAGGAAGAAAAGAGAGGGAGATCCTTTTATAAGGGAAAAGGATAAAAGAACACTCAGCACACTATCATTTTTAGAGGTCTGACAAACCCTAAATGCTGAGAAAAAGAGTGATGAGGAGAACACCAGTTTTGGTGGCGCTTCTGCTTTTAAAACCCACAACAGCTGATGCAAGGTGGCAGGAAGGTGACTAGAGCACAAGACAATCCTAGTGTGTGTGGGGTGACACTTGGAGATGCACTGTATCGCTTGCATCAGGGCACGGGGTAAGAAAGGCAACAGGCAAAGTGGTAGCAGGAGAGCACAGAGGGATCTCAGGGACTGAAAACAGAATAGCAATGAGCACATTTAGCAATAAGAGACAAAAAGTTGGGTAATGAAGAAACAAGTCAAAGACTATTCACAAAGTTAAGAAAACTGAGGGGAAAGTTTTACACAATAAACTTGGGTGGGAACACATAATAAGCTCTGCTTACTAAGAACACAAAGACTGTCATCTTCCCCTCACAATCAGAAAAAATAATAAACCAGCCTACTTCTACGAAGGATTACAGAAGCCATCACTCCAATATCAAGAATCTAAATTGCAAGATAGACCTAGTAAAATTTCTACAGGGACAGTGAGATATACTGAGAATTTTCTTCAGGGTAATTTTCTGGGAAAAGGCTTCCAACTGTGCAATGGCCACTGTAGAATCAGCAATGAACAAAAAGACTGAAGTCACATCTCTCCACTTGAAAGTTTTAATGTTAAAATATTGTTTGTGTATTCTACTAGGGAACGAAACATCCATCCTTATCTAGTTCTTTTTCTAACTAGTTTTCTCAAAACTATAATTTTGCAAGTAAGGTGCAGAGTTGTATCTACAAACACATCTCAGCTTTTGTTATGCATAAATCCAGTGTATCTTCTCCTTAAATGTCCATGCCTGAGTCTAAAAGAACTTATTTGACATTGCTATCAGACCAAGACTTGCAATCAGTGCCAAGTCTCTTCCTTCTTCTAGGATAATCTAGTAACACAAACACTGTCTTTGAGCCTTCATATAATCTAACACTAAATGTAAGGTGGGGGGTTGGACTTGATGATCTCCATAGGTCCCTTCCAACCCCTAACATTCTATGATTCTATTAATTAGTCTTTGCTTTCTTTGAGTTGTTACACAAAGGAGTTCAAGGAAGATTCTGCAAGAGAATATACAACTTAATTCCCTCTGAAAGATTCATGTTTGAAAATCTGTTCAATACGGGACCTTTTTCAAAATGATATGACTATTAGAAGGTGTTCTTAAAGGAGAGCATTAATACAAACATGGGGAACCCTTATTTAAGTGTAGATTGAAATAAACAGAGAATCTGTTAAGAACTGGTATAATTTTAATGTTATGTCTGTCTTAACTTTGTTTGCAAACTTCAAATATTGATCCTTACATTTGCCTAGTGTTTTCTTCATATAACTATGGTTACTTTAGGGCTGCAGACAATTCTACCCAGCATTAACTAGCATAGAATATAACTGGTTTTCTACTTCATATACATCAGCAGTTACTTTAGCACCTTCGCAGTGCATTCAGCTATTCCTAGACTAGGACTAAGGCAAAGCCACTTGAAATTCACTACAGTTCTCAGGCAGCTTTCAGCACACCAGCAGGAAGCACAGGGACTTTGTATCACGGTAGGGAGCAGCACTGTATTTTCTACACTAAAAATCTTACAGCCCTGCCTAAAAGTGCCCTTATTTATGAGTTTTTATCCATTTGTTGAAGAAAATTAAAGCTCATATGTCAGGCAATTATTAAATTCATAAGATAGTGGAGATCAGTTTAATATCCTGTAACAGAATTTTTTTTTTTCATTAGAAACAGAGAAGCTATACAGTTATTGGAAAGATAACAGAAATACACATTTCAATTAATTCTTCATATTATAAAAGAACCCCTTGGGTCATCTTCAGCCAACCACTCAAATCAAATAAGAACTGCTCACAAATATACCTCACAGATTTCTGCTCACCAGCATGCTCACCTGTCATATACTCAATATTTGAGTGACATAGTGCACCTAGGTTGGTAGACAGGTAGTGTGGTAGTAGTTTCTCTCTGTAAAATGATATTGCTAGGCTTTATCCTTTCTTAAATAACGGTTCAATTGTACGTCAATGCAGCTGAGATCAAAGAAAAGTATCCCTGCTGTCATGTTGAAGAATTTTGTTTTCTGTTGATTTTTGGGAGGGTGCTCATATTGATCCATCTTGCTCCAAGGCTCGACTAAAACATGTAATATATTAATATTTCATCATCTTAGAGTTTTCTACTTTCTGTTCTTTTAGTCTGTTTTAACCCTTCTTCCCTGTTCTAATTGGATCTACTGACAATTTTTATCATACAGTTGATCTCAAGCAAGCAGGAGAGAGAGAGAAAGCAAGCAATCTCTTACTGTGCCACATGGGATTATAATCTCTTCATACAGACTAGACTTGAATTCTTATGCTCTCATCTGAAAGAGACCTAACTGAGCAACCTGCAGGATAAACAGTATAGCTCTCACAGAGTGACAAAACTCCCAAGACAGTCCCACAAGAACCTGAACCTCTCATTTCATGGAGACTTGGTATTAAAAAGCCAATGCTAAAAGCACAGCTCCATCTCCTCAGGCATCCCTATGAGCTTTTATTTAGAACAGTTAAATGTTTAGCATTAATCTTGTTCTCAT
This sequence comes from Eurystomus gularis, assembly GCA_013400335.1. Taxonomy (NCBI): domain Eukaryota; kingdom Metazoa; phylum Chordata; class Aves; order Coraciiformes; family Coraciidae; genus Eurystomus; species Eurystomus gularis. The sequence continues at coordinate 10,917 of VZZY01015599.1, forward strand.
TCCTCTCTGGTTTCCCCTAGCTGATTTTGCATTCAAGCATCAAAGTCAATCACTTCCTGTGATGTCATACAAATAGAAGTTCACTTATCCAAGCACAAGGTGATTACATGCCATTATGCCAGTATACTGATTCTGCTTTCTAAAGGGTGGAGGAAGTGCTAAATATTCATTAAAGTATTTGCTTTTAATTGCAAGAGATTTAGGTTGTAATTACTCCATAAAACATTGTATGTCCTCATTTGCAAAACTTTGTAGCTTACATGCTGCTCTGCATCATATACTCTGTACTCGTTAACCTGCTCAGCTGGTGGTTTTCTGAATGCTTTCATCTTTGTATGGCAAGGAAGGACTGAGGAGACAAGTGCTCCTGCTGAATGTACTCCCTCCTGAATGGAGGCAGATTATTTTGTCACTGGCATTATCGACTTTAGTGAGAGATCTGAATACAGCAGGCAGCAAGCGGGCATGTTCAAGACGGACTAGTTCATGCAAAAACTGCTGTCATGGAAGTTAGAGGTTGATGTCGTTCATGTCTCTAAATTGGATATTTCCCAATCTCCTTAGCTCACTACGCATGAGTCAAACCTGTAGTAGCTCCCAGGTGACAAAATCTCCAATCAAAGACAACTCATAAGCACATCTTTAAAATCAAAACCAAACCAAAACAACTGCAAAAACCTGAAGAGCTGTTGTCTTTTTAGGGCAATTATTCTCAGATAAGATTCCTTACTCATAAGACAAAGGCACAGCAAGTTTGCTCATATTACTTCTATCTACATTCTCCTTGCAGAAGACAAGAAGAACATTGACGTTTGCAAGTTATACACACACATTCATGATGTTGACTGTGTACACTACACAACCTCACGTTCTGATTTTAGCTGATTGTTAAACTGATGAGACTAGGGACAAAGTAACATTTAAAACAGCGTTACTGAAGAAGCTGGCAACCCTACGACATCTTTCTAGCAGCATGTTTTGAAAATCTTAACACAAGGAATACAATCTGTCCCCAACTGTACCTACATCCTATTCTGTGCGCATGAGTCTCAGGTACTAGCCACAGAAGCTCTCCTCCCCATCCTCACAGTAGCCATTCCTACTGGGGTTCCCGTAGCCAAGGACAGCTTTGTGACAGAACCACACTGCAATAGAATGGCAAGTAAAACTCTTAACAGTGTTTTAAGAACAATTTCTTCTGCCGTCTAGGTCTCAAAAAACACTTATCTAAGCTTTTGTTCAGTTCTTACCAGACTATATACAAATATGGGAATTCTTGTCAACGCTGCAATTTCACTCTCCCTTTTCTTTTTTTAATACTACAAACTACTATGCTCCCAGTCTTCTTGGTTTTAAAACTGACCCATCAAAAATGACCAGAAGGCCTTCCCATGAAGAAGACATCGAAATAACACAGGCATGAAAGCATAAAATAAACTATTTACCAAACAATCTACAAATAATTTACAAAATAATCTATTTACCAAAGCTCTTACATATAGGAAGATAACGGAAATTTTTATGAGTGGGACAATTTATGAAAATGGGAATATGCAATTATGAATATGTATAAAGTATATATATGGACCAAAATCTGTATGATAAAACTTCGAATTGCCAATACCTAGAGAAAGAGGCTTTGAGGGTAGGGAATCTGATGGGTGTTCATGCAAGTTAAAAGGATCCATTGGTTTTAACTGGAGGAACTCACATCTATGTTATGTAGATAGCACAAGGTGCTGGCAACATAATTGCAAAAAAATTTATATACAGTTTTCTAACATGATTTCCATGTTACCATTTTTTTCATTTCCATTTTTACTATAAGCCTGCTTTTAAGAGAGTAACATTTTTTTCCATTAGAATGTCATACTTGTAAACAAAAGTAAAACAAACCCCATAACTTTATTTCATGTGGCAATCCATAAAAAATGGGAATTGCTTCCCTCAGTTTCTGTCTCTTTTGTGGGGTTTAACTTAAAAGAAATGGAAATAGCTTTTATAAATTCCTCTGCTGTGAATTATACACATATGTATCAATCACATTAATGTCTAGAAGACAATATCAAAGTTCTGCTTCTAATCACTAGTTTATTGCAGGACCTACATAAACCTCTTTTTCCACAGGAGATAATACCTGGCCTGCTTTGTAAAAAAATATGGAAACTATGTCAGAAGAAAAAGTCTAGAGATAAAAAACCAAATTAAATATATTTACATATGTACTTTTTCCTGATGTGGCAATATCTAAAGGTATCTGTTAGTACTTTCTAATACATAGAGCAAAAATATACCTTTCATTATTTGACAGAGAAGATATGGGGGGGGTCAAAGGGCACCTTTTATTCTGGAAACGCACTACATATCTGGTTAGGAAAGAGCAAGCACACATATACATACACACATAAGCAAATGAAGGCAGACCACCTCAAGGCACTTCTTATGAAGTATTATTTTAAACTTAACAATTGAAATCTGAGAAGGTCCTTCATTTGCTTTTTAAGCATGGGAAATCCTCTCTCTGTGTGTCTGCAGCATTATCACTGGAAGAAGTTCTGGTTCCAGTTCCTTTTGTAAAAGAACTTTGAGATCTACAGATTGATATAATAGGTATTTTACAATTCCCCTGAATTCCCTTTCTGGGAAAATTCCCACATTCAGCAGTTAATGTTTAATAGACACTTAGATATCATGGTGCTGAGTGCAGAAAGAATGGCTAGAAAATTTCAATGAAAATTGAGCTAAATTAAAACAGCAAGAAAACCAGTAGGAGGCTCATGCATAGTTCTGCAATCTTTCACACCTCCTTTCTGTTAAGTACCAGGGACATAATGTCTGTTTTCACCACCCAGCACAGAATTAAGTTAAACCTACATACATAGTTCCACAACATATTTTGATATAATGTATGTCTGTGTGTGCTGGGCAAAGCATCAGCTACTTAGAACAGTCAGTCGAATAAACTTAGTAACTCCAAGAATCAGATACAGAAGTCACGTACTGATAGAACAACAGAACACAATGCTGATTCCAAGTTTACTTACCACATTTAAGTAGCGATACTGTGTATCAGGTTTTTATTTTATTCTACATTCTAATCTAAATCCATTACTAATGTGCAGGTGCTGGTGTTCATTCCTAAACATCTCTTACATTAGGGTCTAGAGAACAAGTCTTAAGAGGAGCGGCTGAGAGACCTGGGGCTGTTTAGCTTGGAGAAAAGGAGGCTGAGGGGAGATCTTACTGCTCTCTACAACTATCTGAAAGGAGGTTGTAGAGAGGTAGAGTCAGTCTCTTCTCCCAAGTAACAAGCAATAGGACAAGAGGAAACAGCCTCAAGTTGTGCCAGGGGAGATTTAGGTTGGATATTAGGAAAAATTTCTTCACAGGAAGGGTTGTAAAGCACTGGAACAGGCGGCCCAGGCAAATGGTTGAGTCACCATCCCTAGAGGAATTTAAAAGACTTGTAGGTGTGGTGCTTAGTTACATGGTTTATTGGTGACCTGCTAGTGCTGAGTTAATGGTTGGATTTCATTATCTTAAAAGTCTTTTCCAGAAGTTGGACAAAGTCAGACACATGTATTTGTTTCCTCATTTGATCAGAACTGCCCAGTGTAACTACCATCCTCATTCTTGCTACAGTCTACATCTGCAATACACACACTAAAGGCATAATTAGTCAACCTTCTCATAACGGCCTTGGCTAAAGTCATCACTGCTCTGATGACTTTGCAGCCTTTATTTATACTCTTATTATATGGCTCTGTATATTTCTCTGACATAAACATTTGCGCAGCTGAGGTAAAAAAATCCTGGGCTATTATGTGACTAAAGAAGTAATTTTTTCCTCCCGATATTTTTTCTTCAAAGTGGTAAATCCCACCACCTTCTACTTAAAGACATCCTCTGATGCTGCTTTATTTCATATATAGGGACATGTAAAGAATGGAAATAAAGTCCAAAACAACAGCAAAGCATGGATGATATATTAGAGTAATAATAGATGAGTTATAGAGAGGTGCTGAAAAACAACAGTGATGTAAATGGTTTCAAAACCTACAGAGAAGCCCCTCAAAATGAGCTTCAAACAAGCTAAGTGAGAATTTCAAAAGCTTTGTCAACACATAATTAGAATACTATGTTGTGTCCATTTATGGAAAACAACAAAGTATTTGTATTATAAATTTCTTATATAGAAAATATAGCTAATAGTTAATATAGTTAGTTATATAGACAGTAGCTAAAATAGACATAGCTATATCAAAATATATTATAAACTATAGTACTAATTTGAAAACAGGGTTGTTAGTACAGACCCACATATGTGATCCACTCCAGATTCAAACTCAGCCTAAGATGACTGTTTAACAGCATCTGTGGTATTTATTTGAATCGAATGTGAACTCCTCACAAATTGAATGATATGAAAGAGATATATTTGCATTAAAGCTGGAAGATTTGGATCCTCCCTTGAAAAAGAAAGAAGTAAACAGGGAGTTGTGAATACACTAAGTCACAAGAACACAGAAAGGGGCAATTGGCCACATATTTCAACTTGAGATGTTCAAAATGAACAGCAAGAAAAAAAACTGCTCTGGATGAGTAGTATAGCACTGGAACAGGTTTCTAGAGAGGATGTGAAAACTCTGTCCTAGGCTGTTTTTAGACTTCATTAGAAAAAATCACAGCTAAAACTGTAAAACTCTAATAATCCTCTATTCTAATAAAGTAATTAGGTGCAGGTCATATGGCTTTGAATCTCAGGTTAGATTCCAGTGGAATCTTCCCACCAATATTTCTGTGATTAACAACTTGGAGAGAAAATAGAAAATTAAAGAATACAAAGAGGAAGTATTCCAAAAGGCTTAGATTAAAAACACAAACAAACAACAAAAAACCCTACAACCCACTAAAAAAAAAAAAACCAAACCAAAAAAACAAAACCCTTCCAGGTTTACCTATAATTTTTTTTGCTTATGGCATATTTTTAATAGCATCTTTTTAATAAATACAACATAATGTTTTATTGCATAAGGAACCTTCATTCATACCTCTTTTCCCCAGATCACACATTTAGAATTACAGTCCTCCTCCTCTGACTTACTGTCTGAAGTTGAAGTGATTTTTCAAAGTATCTTGTTTCAAATAATGTATTTCCTTGCTTGGCAAGAGCTTATTTTAGGATTACTGTTTTATTCCATGGTCTCCAATATTGTCCCTCATTTTGCAGCTATATCCATCATGAACAAAATGTTCGGCTTTATGTCAAGATAAGTTATGTTTTACCTAACTGAGGAAAAGCAAAGTGGCAGCCTTCTTTCTTAGTGATCTTTTCTTTTGCATGCTTCATGTTTCTACTGAAGTTAGCACATAGTTTCCCAGCTGCCTTAAATCAATCTTGAGCATGTCCTGCCACTGAAAACACCAGATTCCCCTTCTGCCTGAATCCACACAGTTTTACCATATTTTTGTCAACTGTGGAAATTATTTGGCTGCACAGTAAATTGGAATTACACATGCATCTGAGGAAAAATCTAGTATCTGATAAGGACAGTGACCTAATTCACAACACAATCACATAATCTGTAACAACCATGCAAGAGAAACTCCTGTGGGAAGACCAGGGGAAGGGGTAGGTTCTCCCCTTTTTGTAGCTGTATACTGTTACAGGTCAAGTCAAGCCAACAGTGGAGCCACACGTGTTTTCACCGTCTATTTACTTATATGGTTGTGAATACATATCATCACAGACATATATTGACTATATGTCAACAGTGAGTTGGTCCCTCACGAAATTTCTGTCCAAAAATGCAACCACAAGATCTCTGCATAGTTTAAAATTAGTTGAAAGAAACCTTGAAATACTACTGATTTCAAGTTGGCTATCCTCAGGCACAGTTCTACCAGGACAACAGTTCAACTTCCTGTCCACACAGTCAGCACTGACACACTCTCATCTATGCTTAAGCACCCTCTTTTCAGCAAGTCATCCATGCCAGAAGCCTTATGGTTTGCAGATGAACACTTCTGGCAGCAGGGATGGCATGTCATTTACCTCAGGTGGGTGGCTGACACTACCACCTCAGTAGTGTAGGCCTGCACTCTTCTCTCTTCCTTGCTATGACTATAGCCCTCAAAATTTAATCCACGAAGGATTTTTTAAAAACATTGATAAAGAAAAGATCAGCCCTAAAATTTAGATGCTATTTCAGTTTGACACAGAGTTGCTGGTTCCAAACAGAGTGAGCATACTCTCTACAGGCTGTGACCCCTCTAAGCGAATACCTCCACCTCCATCTTCCCCAGTTCTCTGGTAATCTTGATAATACCCAACCACATAAACAGGACTTCCATTAAAACTGGAGCACTGAAAGGTGAAGAACATTATTTTCATTCCTAGTGAGACTTTCTGCTTGCTCAAAGGCAGTAACGCAAAATGCTTTAAGAGACTGAATGGTGAACTGGACATAGCGCAAAAGTACTTTTGCTCATTTACATATAGAATAGCTAGCAGATAAAGACTAATCGTATAAAAGCTGGTTAAGTCATGGGATTAAAAACATGAAGTTGCTTTGGAGACACACAAAAGAGGCATGGGAATGGCAGGCAACTGAAATAAAAATAAATTCAAGTATTTTCCACATCTGAAGTCTTTTCAAATATTCCCGCAGGCAAGTGGCAAGGGTGAAGACCTTTAAACAAGCAACAGAAATTTAGTGAGTAGCTTGTCATCAAAATGATGAATGTAGTTAAAGTTATTCTTAAGGAAGAGACATTTTATGCCTTAGGATTTGTAGACTTGGCTAATAAGAGAACAATTAAGTGCCAAGACAATAGCTATTCAAGAAGGATGTAAAATGTGCAAGAACAGATGTGGTCTCACAGAAAACGAAATAGGCACTTTTGAACCTACACTACTACAAAACATAGCATCCTAACTAAACAAAGTTAATAAAAAAGAAAATCTGGTAACATTTTAACTTGAGTTATGAGATGTGGGGTTTCTTCTACACTTAATGAACATATGACTATTAGCTTCTCCAAAAAGCACAGTATGAGATTGCTCTTTGGAGATTTCCTCCAGCCAAAGGCATTTAGTTTTGTTTCTTTAAACAAAGTATCATAACAACCTCTTACTCAACAACATTTTTTTCTCAATTCCTGCAAACATACAAAGACTTCAACAGAACCATGAAAGCTTTGACTGAGTTTGTGACCTTCTAGCAATAGCACTTATATTAAAGACAGAAAAGATAGATATGGTCCTTAGTTACTCTCCAAACTTCTGAAAAATCTCTGAAATTTCATCACAAAGAGAAACTGATACTGAAATTATTTGATTAAATAAAATCCTTACATATTTGAGGTATACATATGGTAGGGAATTACACAAAGCAATACTTTTTCGCTTCATCTGGGCTGAGAACTTAAAGGTCAAAAAACTTTTTTCTGTCTAGAAGACAATTTTACAGATTTTGGTATACATATGAAGACTGCATGAATTTACCTAGATAGCTCATTCTATGGGTGTATGCGGTTTCTAATTTAACATCAAAAATTATCCAGCTATAAAAAGACTTATGTCTTTTAGACAAAATTCCTCAGCAGCTAGTTTAAAACTTATTTACTGTTGTTGCTATCCTGTTCATGACTAATAAACCTGTAACAACCCTGAACAGCTGTCAGCCAACAGGTGCTGCTGAATAACATTGAAACAGTGCCATAAACTGGAATCAATTTTGTCTCCTTCACTGTTACAATCAGGCAAGCAGAACAACTGCAGCATTTTTAATATTACTTTCAACATGCTGCAGAAACTTAGGTGGGAGACAAAACCTTACTGTATAATCAAGAAAGTACATCCTACCATAATTACAGTTGCTACAGCTACACATTTTATGAAATTTGTATGGAAGATAGAGCAAAGTTCTACCTCTGAAGGCTGAGTATGACTGATAGGCAGTGAGATGAACATGGAACATACAAAACATTCTTGAAAATGATGTCTTGAGTTTAATTAAGCTCTAGAGCATGTTCACTTGCAATCTGAAGCCAGCTACAAACAAGTTTTAACATCAAAATTATTTTTTCCTAAGTTAACTCTTTGTGCTTCAAGGCTTTCCTTGAACTGCATTTAAGGCCTTTAAACTAGATATGAAGGGAGAAGGGGAGATAATTGGGCCCGTTAAGAATAAGGCCAAGGGAAGCACACCAGGGCTTGAAGGATGGTGGACCAGGGAGGACTCTCACTCTGCCATTTCATTTGAAAGAAAGGATAGATGTTTAGAAATCATGGAAGCACCTGAGAAGGGTCTGATAGGAAACGGGGCCCACACTCATAAAAAGGTGTTGGAATCATTAGCTCATCTGAAGTGCATCTATACCAATGCACACAGTACGAGCAACAAATGGGGACCCTGAAGCCATGATGCACCAGGAAAACTATGACATAGTGGCTATCACAGAAATGTGGTGGGATGCCTCACATGACTGGAGTGCCACAATTGATAGCTACAAGCTCTTCAGGAGGGATAGACAGGGAAGGAGAGGCAGTGGAGTGGCCCTGTATGTTAGAGAATGCTATGAGAGCTCAGAAATCAAGTATAGTGATGACAGGGTTGAGAGTGTTTGGATTAGGTTAAGGGTCAATAAAGCTGATATCACTGTGGGAGTCTGCTATAGACCTCCCAACCAAAGCAGTGAGCTGAATGAAGCTTTCTATAAGCAGCTGGGAGAAATCTCACAGTCACTTGCCGCTGTTCTTGTGGGGGACTTTAACCTCCCAGATATCTGCTGGGAATACAACACAGCACAGAAGGAACAATCCAAGAGGTTCCCGGAATTTGTGGAGGATAACTTCCTCAACACAGCTGGTAAGTGAGCCAACCAGGGAAGGTGCCCTCCTGGACCTGCTTCTTGTGAACAGGGAAGAACCTGTAGGGGAAGTAAAGGTTGGAGGCCGTCTAGGGCACAGGGATGATGAGATGAATGAGTTTTTGATCCTTGGAGAAACAAGGAGAAGGGTTAGTAAAACTGCCACCTTAGACTTCTGGAGGGCAAACTTAGACCTGTTCAGACGACTGATTGACAAAGTCCCTTGGGAGGCTGGCCTGAAGGATATAGGAGTCCAGGAAGGCTGGACATACTTCAAGAGAGAAGTCTTAAAGGCACGGGAGCAGGCTGTCCCCATGTGCAAAAAAAAAGACCAGCCTGGTTAAATATGGACCTTGGGCTGGACCTCAAGAACAAAAGGAGAGTCTATGACCTTTGGAAGAGGGGGCAAGTATCTCATTAAGACTATAAAGATGTAGTGAAGCTATGCAGGGAGAAAATTAGGAGAACCAAAGCACAGCTAGAGCTCAACCTCACTACAGCTGTTAAGGATAATAAAAAATGTTTCTATAAATTCATTAACAACAAAAGGAGGATTAGGGAAAATCTCCCTCCTTTATTGGATGCAGAAAAAAAAATAGTAACAAAGAACGCGGAAGAGGCTGAGGTGCTCAATGCCTACTTTGCCTCAGTCTTTAGCAGTAGAACCAGCTGTTTTCTGCACAGCCAGCCTCGTGAGCTAGGAGACAGGGAGGGGAAGCAGAATGAGGTCATCACAATTAAAGAGGAAGTGGTCAGTGACCTGCTACACCACTTGGCTGCACACAAGTCTATGGGACTGGATGGGCTATGCCCAAGAGTGCTGAAAGAGTTGGCAGATGTGCTCGCCAAGCCACTTTCCATTCTTTACCAGAAGACATGACTAACTGGGGAGGTCCCAATGGACTGGAGAGTAGCAAATGTAACACCCATCTACAAGAAAGGCAGAAAGGAGAGTCCGGGAAACTATAGACCTGTCAGTCTGACCTCAGTACCAGGGAAGGTCATGGTGCAAATCATCTTGAGTGCCATTAGAGGCCATATAAAGGACAACCAGGGG
>VZZY01015606.1:0-20109 GCA_013400335.1 Eurystomus gularis
ATCCATTTTTTCTTAGAAACTGCTGCTACTGCCATTTCTGGTACTTTTCCTCAATTATCTTCACCACACACATCCATTCCTGTCTGGGGAACAATAACAACCAAACAGCCAAAGCACTACTATCACCTTCAGTGCTTCCCCTTATCTGCAAACAAAAGCACATCCTGCCTTCCCACTTCTTCCAGACAAAGCACACTGAGAAAGCTGGGTGGAAATCTCAGCCTTAGATACAACTGCACAATTTAGCTTATACCATCTGACTCCAAAGACTAGTGTAATCTAATATATGCATCTCCTTCACATGGCTATGCCTACTTCAGCATAGCTACACAGAGACTTTCAGTTCAAAGGCACTTAAGAACAGTAAACATGTCAGAGGTATTGGAAAGACGTAATACTTCAATAACACACCTAGAATTAAGCAAAAACTATGTTGAAAGAATACTGCTGTTAATAAAAAAATACCATGCCGCAGAGATACATTGGTTTTAGCTCCAGCTAACTGCCCATGTCCTGCGGCGCTGGAATTCTGAAAACTTTTACATGTCATACCAGCCACAGCAACTGCAGGTGTCTTTTCTACAGCTTATTTGGATAAGTAAGATTTACAAGCTACATCAGCATTAACACCTCATAAGGGTACTCATATTATGGGATAAAAATATAGTGAAGTTTAAGCCTCTTCCAAGACAACTTGTGCTAAATCCACAAAGGTATTCAGACAAGAGAAATGATCAAGGTGGTTTCTTCTAACATCAAAATGCTCCTCTGCAAACAAACACTGTCATTTAAGTATTCTGAAAAAAGAAACAGCATTCTTTTCTAAAATATATTTGCAGGAAATACTAACAGTTCCCTTCTTACTGAATGGAAAAGATTTGGCTTAAAACATCTGACAGTTTTTTTCCTTTCCCTAGCTCATACCTACTTAACAGTTACCTAATTAACAGTGGCAGCTACATCTGACAGACACAGTCGGTAAAAAAAATGAGTAAAAAAATTCAGCTTGCCACCAGTTACAAAGAAGAATACTGTATTTATTGCTTGATCACCCCACAGATCTCATGCAACTCTCAAACTGTTACTCACAAATAATTTAAAGATATCTAGAAAGAACAATTTTGCAGTTGTCTCCTCCTTTTGTCCTTTATGAGGGTTTTTTCCTCAACATGAGTGTCATCCTGTGGTAAGAAATAGGTCTGTAACAAAAGGAATAGGATGCAGAACCATTTGAATAACTTCTTTTATTCATATATATATATGTATATGCACACCCTGCAAGTAAATACCTACCCCATAAATCATCTACTGAGCATAGCCACAAAAGGGGTTTCTACACACATTTTGCATTTTTGCAGACAGCTATGTCTAACAAATGTGTGATACTTCAATGTCTAACAAATGAGCGATACTTCACTCAGAGCTATGATGGCACACCTAAAACTGGTACAGCTATACCAGCAAAAACTGAGCTTTACAAGTATTGCCTATTTCACACAGAAAACTGGCTTGCTATCTAAGGACAAAAAAAAGCTTCAGGGGTATTGGTGGATTAGTGTTACTTCTCTTGTAACACGACATTCTTATTTCAATGAGGTGTTCCTACTGTAGACCTGGCTAAGCATATGCTTTAATAGTCCACCAGAAATCTTATTGAATGGTTGCCATTTCATACTAAAAGAAATTTTAATCATCTTGTTTAAAGCTACAATTATGCTTAACATACATACTGTTCTTGTGAAAAAGCAAAAATTAAATATGACTTTTTTCTAATTCTAGTATATATGAAAAACAAATACGAACCAACTATTTCCTATCCTTCGAAATACTGTTGGCTCAGTTTACAAAAGAAGACAGAAGGTAAAAGCCATCCTACTGAAAAGCAACGATACCACAGACAATAGCAGAGAATTGTGGACTGTGAAATAGCTACTAGAACTGCAATGAGTTCAGTACAGCTCTGATACAAACACGCCTTAGCAAGTGCCTGTAAATCATCCACAGTAGACACCAAATTTTTGAAAGCAGACTGCAAGTTGTTTCATGCAATTTTGTTGGTTCAGGCTCCAGTTTTTATTAAACCATGGCTGCTGTACTTCTAACTAAAGTGCATGTGATAGTGTCATTGTTCTTTTAATAAAAAAATCTCAGCAAGGGTTATTCACCAACTTATACTCATTCCAATGTGTCCTTCACACCTTTGATTTGATTATTTATTTAGATGCTCAAATATGCTCTAAATCTATTCACAAAAAATTAAGATTTATCCATCCAGAACAGGAGAAACAACCAGTCTCATTCATTTCACCCTTGCCTCGTACATACAGGGAAACACACAGAAATGTAATGGTTCTTTTTTGCCTAAGTGAGCACTTCACCCAAATGCCTCTAGGCCAAATTAAGCTAACAAGCACAAAACTGAAGTAGTTTCCAGTCCCACAGTCAGGTGTACTGTGAGGCTGGGTTTACTGATACCCATTAGAGAGATGGAGACAAGATAACAAAACCAGGCCAAAGGCAGCTCTGTAGTTACCTGAATTCCATATTTATTACTTGTGTGATTTAAAACTCTCTTATAAGAAGTTTCAGTATTTGCATGAGGAAGCTTGTCGTATATTCATGTTTCCTTACTTTGTGTCTATTGATACTAGTAATTTGCCTCCTATCCTGCAGGTAGGATCCAAGTGTCTTTTTGGACACTGACTTCCTGTGCCAGGGTGACAGCAGATGGTGGGGTGCTGTGGCATTTAGATCAAGCAGAGCCAATCACTCTGCTCCATCGCCTGGTGCTCGTTTTGCCAGCTGTGGATGTCTGCATACCTGGATGAGGTTTGGCAGGTTCAGACCAGGCCACACTGGGGAGGCGTTGGCTGAGTGCTGGTAAGGACAAGTGACACACCCACACCTGACAGAGAACACTCCTTGCTGTCCCACAACAACATGAACAGGTTCCTTTGGGTTTAGCAACCCCATTTAACCTCATGCTGGAGCAGAGCAGGTGAGTGCTCAGACTGTCACAGACGAGTCTCAGGTAGGCAGCAACAAAGAGCTGAGAGGCAACTGAAGGAAGCAACAGTTAGCATCCTTCATCTCTAGGTATTAGAGTTCCCATGTACCTCATCACTTTTAAGTTAGATATGAAGGAACACAGAAAGGATCAGACTTCCTTGGGAGCGCACACTCTTTGGAAACTGAAAGCATCAGAAACAGTAACTGAGGGTCAGAAGATGGAACTGGATACCTGGTTCTTTCGTAAACATAGACCTGCAGTATCTCTCTATCCTGTGTGCATTTTGTCCTGCTCACCCTACATCATGGACCATTGCAAGATGGGGGCATTAACCCAGAACCACTCTCGTGCTTTGTGGCTCATATATCCTCCAGGCTGGAGCTGGTTCTCATCTTGCCAGCTCAGAGACCAGGGGCTACAGCCAGGAGCCCTGCCAAACATGGTCAAGTTTGCACTCATTTATTTAAGGTACCTACAGAGAGCTGCAGAAGCAGGACTCCTACAGTCCTGTATTAGTCTCCAACACAGTGTCATCACACCAACTGAAAGGATTTTGTAGGAGCCCTCTCACCTGGGTGAATTTCATTTCTTGTTACAAAATGAAAGTGATACCAAAGAAAGCACCAAGATATCTCAAGTCACACAATATATAGGGGTATAAATGGATGCATTTCTCATTAACATTGTGTAGAGAGAGCAAAGTTAATCACAAAAGTCCAAGTCACATACACCCTGTAGCTGTATGCCTGGAAGCATGAAACTCAGCAGTGGACGAGGTGGCAAGCACTGGGCAAGGTGGCAACCATCACTAGATCCATATCTGGTGTTATCTGGATGCCTGGCAGAGTGTGAGATGAAGTGGAGACCCTGTGGTCCCAGTCCCCCATTTTTCTGCCTAAAACAAAGGAGCCATTACCTCCACCATGCAGGTGTGAATTAACGGACTTTGTGACATTAACATAGGCGATAAGATTGTCTACAGTCATAACCACCCACAGTATACCCTGGTGATGCAATGTGGAAATTTGAGTATAAATATCACCCCAATCACGGCCCAAAAATCGGGACAAGGACTCGGAACCATACCGATGACTAGACGGATTGACGAATTCACCCTCTCCATCCCCCCCACTCGGGACACCTTGTGGGTAAGATTATTTACCTCAGCTCACGCTGAGTGATATACTTTTCCTCCCTGGCTGTATTTCACGTTTGTCCTCAAGTGCATTTCTGTGCTTCCCTGAGTGTATTCTTGGTTTTGGTTTCCCTTTTCTTTTTGTCGCGACTGTACTGTCTTGTGCTCCACTGTATTTCTGTTCAGCGGGCTTGTCTATCAGCCAGGCGGCCGGGCTTACGGCGGGCAAGGTGTTGTTGTTAGTGTGTGTGTGTCGCTTTTTGTGTGTTGTTGTTATAATATTAGGTATACAACGCTCAGTGTACCTGTAGCTCTTAATTTATCACCGGCAATCCAAAAGAACCTGCAAATGTTGCTGTAAATAAATGGTTATTATTTGCTTCACGATTTGCATCTGTTGTATATTCAGTGCCAGCCTCACAAGACCGGACTTATTCCCCTGTTTTCGCAACACTTTGTACAACTAGATTTCAGGTGAGCGGCAACTTTTCAATAATCTCCACTTTTCTTACAACTTCTTCTATTATTCACAACTGAATGTTCAAAAGTAGAAAACATTTTTATGCTGCCTTTTCTAGAAGAATAAGTAGTATGGAATATACCAATACCAAGATTTGCTTGCCACATCAATGTACTCACCTCTCAATAATGTTACTGTGGGTTGCTCCTGAGCAATCCCAGTTTTACAGAGCACCAATAAATTTATATTTACAAGGAAACAATTTTATTGCTAAGTCAATATATACTTTGAAGATGCTCAAATATGGCTTGTTTTGCCATTTCCAGTATGTACTGTAACACCATACAGTACTCACCTTTTATAAACACTGCTTTTATTCATGGTTTATAACCAGTGAATATTTTATATTTAACAATGGTTAAATGCACATTAGTAACAGATTAATCTATATGCCTTAGCTTGATAATTTAGGGCACTTATGAAGTTATATAGCATAACAAAGCATTAAAGATAATTTCATTTTAAATGTAAGACCTGTTTCATCAGTGATAACCTACCATCACTTATTTTCTTTTCTGAATACTAAATGGTAACAAATACTGCCATTCATGCAAAATTTGAAACTAAAGGTAGACTAAAAAAATCCTTAAAATAACATCACATTCTAGAAACTGACTAGGAAATAAAGTACATTATTAAATTGGTGTATATTCTCTGATGAACTTGCTATATGGATACAAAATACACAGATGTTATTCAACTAAAAGATTATCTATTAACCTTCCACTATTACTAGGTGTTTTATCAAGGAACAAGGCATTTTTCTTATTCCAGTCCTCTTAAATAGATACCTTTTAAGCCTCTATGAAAATCATCCCTAGTTTCAAAACATCTTAAAATCAAACAGAACTAGTAAGCTCTAAACAGATACAGCATTATCTTCATCTTTGGCTTGCAATTCTACTAGTAAAAAAAAAATATATATTGAAAAAGTGCTGAGAAAATCTGGCTGCTTTTTGTCCACTTACACATTTATATACGATGCTTGGAGCAGCTGGAAAAGCTCTGAATAGCTCATGAAACACTGGAGAGACCTTGGCAGATGCAGAAAGACATCAGTCTATCCAGTTACAGAGAGGTTCTCACACACACAAGCCTGTTTTTGCTATGAGGACAGAAATGTTAACAAAGCTCACAATCTGCAAGAAATTAAACTCCCTCCAGTCCTCCAAAGCCCCTGCTTAACAGCTGATTCTACCAACTTTTTATCAAAGAGATAATTATGCTAAATAAAACCAGCTATGAGCTCCATCGACAGCCTGATGAAGTAAATTTAAAGACTCCCATAAGCTCCAGCAGGGAGCTATATCAAGTTCTAGCTAAAACCAAATAAATAGTTCAAATGCCCCAGGCAATTGGGAGTGTTGCTCCAGCACCACTTTCCAGGACCTCCAACGCCATACTCTTCCTCAGTCTCCAAACCAGAGAACAAAACTGGAAGGGTGTAAACAAGTGTAGTCCATCTTGGTAGGACAACACAGTTACCTAGAGGATTATGTGCCTTTTCTAAGGCAAATTCCATTGAAAATTAGATAGGATGTAACATTTGGTAACTTCAGTGAAAAAGTTCATTTTCATGCTCACTTCATGCCTATTAATTAACCCTTAATTTAATGCTATATGTGTAAAAAAAAGCATATCCCTAGCTTTTAAAAGCCATGCTGCTGCTTTTAGACTTTCTCAACACACATTAGGTGACACAAATTCCCAATAATGTGCACTGTAAGCACAACACATACTTTTGCTGACTAGAACAAACATTTGCCTTGTCTATTGTTCAGTGTATTGTTGTATTAATCACCTGGTATTAAAATAACAGCATAAACACATAGAGTCCCAGGTCTTGATTAGAAAATCTTCCAAGAGCAAAAGGGCTATGAAGCAAAGCTGTGCTATTCATCTGAGTCTGAAAATAGGCTCCTTGAAGTCCCGTGGTAGTCAAAAGGTACAAGTCAAAGCTGATCTTATCAGTTCCAAGGTAGCCACCCACGAGCCCTTGACCAAGCCACCCAGCAGATGCAGCATCACTCAGTGTGGCTCTCGCTGTTCAGCAAAGCTACATGCACCAGCAAAGGCAGGAGACCGTTGTCAGGCAGGACTTAAGGTGAAAAGACAGACTGTGAAACAGATAAATTTGTGTAGAGCATGCTATTTCACAACACCCAAGACACTGTAGAAGGAATGAAAAAAAAAGAAAACATAAACAAACCCCAGATGACTTTTCCCTCATGAGCAATTAAGGCACAAACTTAGGCACACTACTCAAATGATGGGGTGTAACAAGATGTAAGACCAACACCTGCCCTCTCATCCTCCACTTCAGTAACCCAGGCAGCTTTAGTTTTCTACAACCAGGACATTTTTCATGCTCTGATAATAACTGCAATAACAAACTTAAAACCTCTACGTACATCAGCATGCCTTTATTTATACCACATCTATATAAATCTAAGACACATGAGCACACAAATAGTATCTACCTGAAAAGATAAAAAATTCCCCAACAGCAGAGTTTTATTTTGTATTGTTATATCCTTCTCATAGCCAATCTTTTTCCACACCTCTGTGAAACAAAGATCTGATTACAGATGTATGATCCTGAAGACCAAAGGAAAATAATTACTTAGTAATATTTTAGTTTTAGCCTCCTAATGCCAAGGTTTGTTTCTGCAGAAGTTTTGCAGGGCACTTCATCTTCTATTTAAGATCTAGTCATTCCGTTTCAAAAATCAAGTTCTGTAAGCTGGGATGTACTGAAAGCTGTGCTAGAAATGCCAAGCCCTGATTATGTATCAACCAACTGCATCGTCTTCACAGTGATGAGCTCTAAGAGCTTGTATAATAAAGACTCTCAGTCCTTTTCAGCAACAACAAAAAAGAGCTGCAGAAAATCCCTCCCAACTAGAAAATGTACATATTTGGTTTTACTGATGCTAATAGAAGAGGAAAAAGCTACTAATTACCAAATTATGAAATGTAATCTTACCTGGGTCCAGTATTCAGACATAGAAAACTTTGGCCATGCTTCACAGTACAAGAAGAACACATTCATTTTACTGAGAAATCTGAGCTCTGGGCTTTAAAGTTTATGCATCCAAAGAGACATTCTGTGATTTGTCAAGTAATGCATCACATAAGTATTTCTCAGGAGTAAATGTGCTTTTAAAATTTTCCAGCTAAAGTTTCCACTGCAAGTGAAAAATAATTTCATGTAAAGATACCCTTATATACCTAATTTCAGATTCTGGGTTTTTTTGTAAGTTGTCTTCTTGCAAGTAGTGTGTTTCAGAAAATCTCTGATGTGCACATACAGAAGAGCTTTGTAAATCCGGTAAAGACACTTTCTGGCTTCTTGTTGAGCCACGCTAGACTGCATTTACTACAAAATGGCACCTTCATCTCTGCTTGTTGCTATGGCCACACTATACGTCAGGCTTGCACTTTTTTTCCAGACCTGTTTGTTTATGACAGGCCTAGGTGCTTCCTATTATGGTGCCTGCATCAGCACAGCGTGCACTCACAGCAGCAGCGGGAGCCAGCAGCCGCCACTGAGGTGATCAGCATGCTGCAGAGGACAGAGATGCTGAGGAATCCGAGCATGCTCCCTGCAACACTGCGTGCTGCTTCAAGACAAGTTACATGGCATGCAAATAATTCATCCAGATTTGGCTGAATAAGTCCTTTTAACTCTAGTTTTCTGTGGCAGCAAAAGTTGAACATGGGTGAGCTAAGAGGGGACAATCCCAGGGAACCACATCTTTAGAAACCAAAATAAATACTGTATTTTGCAAGGTTACAGGTACTGTCTGTCCCCCTGGCTCCGAGATGCTGCTATTGAACACGAAAAAGGCGAGACATTTTCATTCACGTAACAGGAGGACAGTAAAAAACATCTTTACAAATCTGCTTATCATTAACTTTCAAATATAATTCTAGTATTTTACAGCTTGTTTCATTCATCTCAGGTACTAAACTGAAAACATTTTGCTTCATGTGTACTTGTAGGGGAGGTCTGTCTGTGCATGAGGTACATGCATGGTTAAAAATGCTTGGTTAAAACCAAGGTATGGTAACTCTCACACTACCCACGCATCACTTCTAATGCGTCTGGGCTTACCCACCATACAGTAGAAAACGAAGTCACTAACGCCACATTTCTGGCAATAAAAGCTTACCAATAATAGCCAAAGATTCATAATACTGCTGGCATACTCAAGAACACCAACCACCTGCAAACCCAGCAGTAGCAAAGCTTAGAGCACAGTCATTATACTTCAAAATTATTTGCAGAAGTATACAGCAAAACAAAACTTTATTCTCAAGAAGTTATCAATTTTTTTAAAAAGTGAAAATGCAAATGTTCCTTATATTTATTACTTATCACAGTGCAAATAAAGCCTGGCAGATTTCAAGCACAGAAAATACTTCTCAACTGCTCAAAAGATTGCATGCATAAAAAGTCTGTTTTCTAGTCTGTCTTGCCCATTTTTCATTAAAATATGCTCAAAGATGCTCAAGTCCACAGCATCTACTCAGCAGCCTACTTTTCAGTTGTTTCTGCTCTTCAAGCTCTTTCTTGCTCTATAAATGAAATAGTACTACCCTGCTATTTCTTTTGGTCTTACACTAACTGCCATTGTGCCTTCTGCTTACCAGCCTTTTCTGCTGGAGTTGCACTATTTTTCTGGTGTTCTAGATGAAGTTTGTAGAAACAGTGCTAAAGAGCACGGCCAAAATGTCACCTTGGGTGCTTATCCTTTCTTTGTACAGATTAGCTCTAAAAACTAGTAACTGCTTCCTTGTGTCAGCAAGTGTATACGAATCATATCCTCATTTTGCAAAAAATTACACTTCATGTAAACCACCCTTCGAAGCTTCAATGGGTGGCTGATGCATTATGAAAATAATTGTTTCTACACATAAGAAAGCTTCAGAGTGAGGTACCTTTCAGTTCACATTTTACAGTGGGTAATATACAACAACACCTTGAGAAAGAGTAGGAAAAAATATCTAACACCTTCATTTCTACTCCCTGCAGCTAAAATAACTTTTTCAGTACCAACCAATGTAGTGTTGCCTTCCTGAATCTATTGACTGGTATCAGTATACAAGAGAAGGGCATTTCACAATAAAAATCTAGCTATCCACTTGGTGTCCTCCTCTTAAAATTGGATTCATGGTAATTAAAATATCAGCATTGTTAGTTACTTTGCTCTTGGCCATTAGAAAAGACGTCTCTATTGCAACTGTTCACTCTGAATCACAAAAATCAAGTTTATTAAAATGTTAGTATCTCAGCTGGTAGTTAAGAGGTTGTCTGTAATTCTGGGTAAAATTATTGCATCAAGGCTGTACAGTCAGCCTTGGCCACAAGAAGATCAGATAGGCTGGTTTAAATACATTAACACTTGCTTGAACCAGTCCTTTCAATCATGTAAACTAATTCAATTAGAAACCACACATCATTACATCAAACAATACTCCTGGCCTTACATATCTGGGGAATATTGCCTATGTAGTGGAATGGTTACGAGGTTACAGTTAACCATACACATTTCCTGTAAGGTCCAGCTGTTTATTCCAGAACAAAGTTAACACTGTTTCAATTGCTTTTTATGACTTTAAAAAACTTGCCTGTAGATTTCTTTAAAAAGACAAACTTCAGGCAAAATGACAGTGCTGCTGGTTAGTATGTGCTGCTTATGAACACCGGCAAGCAAATCTGCCATTAACACATGTTAAATTAATGCGGGAGAATAATTGAGGAACTTGTATACCAGCCTAGACTAGTGCACATTAAAGTAATTGCTGCCTCATTAACATTTTGCCACTGCCTGGTGTTGATGAGAGTGGATTGCATTCTGATGTTCAGGAAACATGCTAATGATCTTTCTAGCTGAAAACCTAGCTTACACAGGAATGTATGCAGTGGGGAGAAGGGAGTCCTGCCACTGAGCTGTGCCACGCAGACATCAACTGGGCAGCACGGCTAAAGACGTAAAAGCAGCAGCAAGAAGTTCTAAAGTACGCTTCCAGACTTGGACCACCACAAATGCATCTTAACTGCTCCTCCTGAGCTCCCCAGGCTGCAAAACAGAAATACTTCTGATCTGTAAATTGAGTGCTGTGAATGTCATGGTGTATCACTGCAGCATAGTGAAGGCAATTTTTAAAAACTGTAACTTACGGTACACATGGATGAAGGAAGGACCGTAAGGATCTATGCTGTTTCACGGGTGAAAAGCTATCTCACATATTGATGGTTATGGGTTTTATATTCTGAGCTGTTTTAAGTACATCCATAAGCTACTTTCATACTTATGTACAAATTAGACACTATCCTTGACCAGGAAAGGTGAACTATTACAATGCAAACTTACGTATGTATATTAATTGCAAAACTGGCATTTCTTATCTACAATAAAAGATCAAAATAAAATTAAACTGGAAGGTCTTCTTCCAGTTGACCTTCTCCTTTGTCCTCTTGCTTTCCCTCCCCAAATAAAACCAACAAAAATGCATGTAGCTATTAAGAGCAGAAGGTTTAGTCAAACATTGTATTGCTGAGGCACCCTCTGGAAGTATTCAGTCAGCTCAATTTCATTAGCTGATCATATATCTCTGGGTTACAACTTAATGAATAGAAGTAGCAAGCTGTTTAAATTTTATTTGTAGATCATTTCATAAACAAGCCCTGCACATCAGCTTGATTCAGTGTTTTTCGGCTGCTTGTGATTTGTGGTCTGTGCAGCTCTGTTTCAGCATTCGGAGCAGGCAAGCAGAGCCAAGACAGGCAGAACTTGCCCTAGCACAGCAGTGTGTCCCTTGGCTGCAGATGCAGGTGAAGCAGCAGTCCCCTTCACAACATGGCTCTGCCACTAAGGCACCTAAGAGGGCAGCCACAGGGAAGCTGCAGCTGAACTGCTCAGAGGTGAACCTCCGCTCAACAGGTAAGTGCTGGCCACCACCCTGTTCACACAGTTCCAAGGCAGGATGAGTAGCATTACCTTCTCTTATGGCTTAGCTTGTCTACATTCAGCTTTGCAGCTCCATGGGGGAGCTAGCTACAAGTTAACTAGAACTGGGAACAATTTCTATTAAGACACCCTCTAACTACAGAAAAAAAAAAAAAAAAATCAGAACAGGCCATATTCATCCATAACATGCTTAAATCTATGGTAAGTCTTCTAAACGTGTAGTTTTGGCAGATACCAAAAATGCTAACGTAACTGGGACAAGAGAAGTTTCTTAACGCAGTTTCTATATGAAGCAGAGGCTGACAGGAAACACCACATTCATTGTACAAGAACTTCATATAATAGCAGAGGCTGACTCTTACTGGAAAAATAAAGTTTACTGAAAAGAAAAAAAAAAAAAGAAGGAAAAGAGAAGAATGGCCACTGCGCTCTGAAATGTTTCATATCTTACAGTCTAACCATTATTACAGCAGCAAGCTACTATAAATACAATGGAGGAGTTCTTGGCTCTATATACCATCATAAGGAGCCACAAGTATTCAGATACTTACCATGCCTTTCAGTAGCCATGAAATCCACCTTTATCATTAAGCAAGAGGTTATGAAGTACTAATGTCCAAGAAGCCTTTTCCAAGTAAAATATTTGGGGGAAAAAAAAACAAACTAAAAATCAGTATTTTTTGTAAATGCCGTGTAAAGGCACATCAATGTTTGCATTTTAACTAAATCAACTGCTGGGAAAACTTCAAATCTTCTATTATGGTGGTTGAACATAAAGTTATTTTCACCACATCAGGTCCCAGTTATTTACTCTGTAACATTTTGTCTATATTACTCTGTGCCATTACACTAAAAGGAAAGAATCTTTCCTACTGTGGCATTTCCTATAGTTAAAGAGGCTACAAAAAGGGCTGTCTGTGTGCTGGTACAGACCATTTGCTTAAATACATGGGAAAAATCAAGTTATTAGTGACTAGAAAGCTATGCAATCCTAGAAGCAGCTAAAAAGCTGAGAAGCGTTAAAACACAACAACCCCCTGAGAGGCATCATCCCTCTTACGCAGCTGTAACATCCAGGGCTTTTCAAGCAGCAGTGAATGACAGATGCAGAAATCAATTAGTTTTTTCTAAAATCTAAGTATATACCAAACCTGTGAGATTAATGGTTCCTAACCTGTTTTAGAGCCTTGAAATGCCAGTGTTCTTTGTATCAGCCGCAATGGGTCAACTCTAGGCTCCTTTCTGCTGGTGCAGAACAGGACAGCCTGTGTGGTGTACTTCTGTTTGAGAAGAATCCCGACAAACAACAGAAGGGGCTCAACCCCACCCCCCAGTTAAGATGTTTCAAAGCACAAACGCCTACTCGTCATGGCCCAGGGAGGTGAACATTTGCCATCATGTACCCACACAAGGATAAAGGTCTGCTCACAACTCAGACACCTTGAGCCTCACCCACCACATTTGCTTCTTTCTCAGCAACAGACCTACAGCTCTATCATACCACCAAAGCCTCCACTTGCTATCCTCGCAGAAGAACAGGGCATTTCATGATTTTTCTCATTTGGCAGCAACCCAACAGCCCCTGTGGAAGTAGCACACATTTGCATAGAAGAGATTCAGCCACTGACAAAACGGCATCACTGCTCCATCCACTTGTTTCTAAGAAAACGGAAGTGTTCATAAATGATAAGGTGGGGGCTGGTGCAAGCCATCTGCATGACAGTAAGTTTCACCCATTATCTTACTGCAGCACATCCTTGCACAACACAGACAGCAAAGTGCTATCTTCTTGTTTTATATATTTACACACACCTCACTCATCGCTGTGGTTACCTGAGGGCAAGTCTGCTGTCCTCCAGAAGCATGAGTAGTCTGAGATGGGAGCAAGTAAGGTTGTGCACAGGGAAATACACTGCAGCCCAGAAGTCTTAAAATTCTTTTGGGCTGGCTTCAGCACATGGAAAGGGAGAAGCGTGCCTGGGGAGACAGTCCTTCCTTACCTCTACAATCCTCTTTTCCTTTTCCTTTGTAATGCAGTACAACAAAATTGGGGAACCCACACAAATACACATTATCTCAAATTCAGGCCCACCACTTTATCAGTATCCCTTTACTCCTTTACTGTACAAACTGAAACGCTTAATGAATAAAAAATTTCCTCATGCTGCACTTTTTCCACCTTTTCCTTGTTAACAGCTGTGCCTTCCTCAGAAGCAGCACTCTGAAGAGCTAACCAAATCCTCAGATTTTCCTAGAAAGATCTAGGAACATAAGAACCAATTAAACTATCATGTCAGCCAGCCAAGTCTGACGGCATTGCCAGACATTATATAAGAGGACTGTCACACAACAAACCCCATCAAGTTTTTCATCTGGATATCTGAGCTCTTTAAACATGAGAAGCAAAACAGAGATGTTGCCTGCTCTGCAAAAATTTAGTCACAACAACGACAAATTTATTTTCTGCTGCTAAGTTTCCAGCACATATTTTTCATGTGCAATAGCTGACACTCAAGAGATAGAGTGATGTTTAAACCCTCTTAAATGGATATGACAACATTATCCTGTCCCTTAATTGGAAACAGGTCACTCTAATCGGTAACTATGACAGAAGAGGATATAATTTTACTCTGTCTGGGCTTCCACATTTAGAAAAAGTATTGCAGAAAAATTATGCTCTTACATATGAAATGCAATTTCTGAATACAAGCTCCTAACAGTGTGATGAACCTGTCCCCAACACTAGCAGCAAGAATTCAAAAAAGACAACATCAAAGACTAGTCTGTTAATAAAAAACTGAGCCTATTAGTTCTAGACTCAGCCTATCTAGGCTCCTACAAAATTACTGACCACCAAAGCGCTTCAGCTTTTCCAGAGAATAAGACAAAGACTAAACAGATGAACCGACTAGATCAGGAGACGGAGCCTGTCGTCAGCTCTGTATATTCTGGGCATGAGGAAACCCAGAGAACTGCTGTCAGTCTATGGGAACAAGATGCTGCTCCTCCATCCAGTGGCTGGTGACTGTGAAGAGCTGCCAAGAGGCTGGAAGCACCTCCTGGCCCTGCTCCTCTCACCCTAGCAAGGGCCACAAAGGAACAAAGGCAGTGGGGTTCTCCCCTGCCCCCGGGAAAGCCCAGCAGAGCAACAGAACTCTTCTGTTTGAAGCATGTTAGGAAATTTATATGTGGTCCAGTATTTAAACTAAGTAATTAGTTTATCCTCACTCTTTCCCTGGATATTAAGTTAGTCAGCTCCACACTGCCCCTGTGAGCCTTTTAATGCTGTTAAGGAGGAAAGGAAAAATACTTTACAGGAGCAAGAAAATGTGATCATAGAACAGCTCAAATTGGCAGTAGACTTCAGAAGGGAATGTAAAAAAGAGAAAAAAAGCAACCAAACAGATTTCAAATTGTCCTTATTTCCTTCAAGTACAATTTTAGTTTACATTAAATGCTTAGAGGTGGGTCATTCTTTCAAATACTGTATAATGAAGATTATTTTTGAGTGTACGTAATTGGTGACAAATACAGGACCACAAACAAACCAAAATCCCACTGACATTGGTGCTGGCTGTTATATCAGCATAGTCTTTGGAAGTTAGTTGGTTGGTAACACCCATGCTTTGGGCATATTCAATACACTCACAAATCTCAGACAGGTTTTTTTAATAGTAACTAGCACTAGTAACTGTCTGTAAATAGACTTCTGCTTTAATCTGCGAGCATTTGCAGATTATACAAATTGGACAACTATAGCACAGTTTACACTTAAAAAATAGTTTCCTACGTAAAATGGTCAAACTAAATGAAATCTCAATCTTCTTAACTTTGATACCTAAAAAAGTTTCCAGGAGAAAAGGCATTCATCTAAGTTTGTAGTGGGAAAGAAATACCTTACAAATGACCTCTTCCAAACTCTTCTCCATTACCAGTTATCAACAAATCCTACAAAAATGCTGTATCTGCAGTAGACTTAAAACTGAAACAAAAGCAATATGAATTGAAACTTTTCCCCTGTCTAAAGTCAGATACACAAACACAAAAACAACAGACTTGATATGTTTGCAAAATCATGAATACAGAAGTGAAAATACACTTTTGCATTTCAGTTTCATTATAAGTATTCCTCTGTGTTTGACTAATCTACAAATAATGCTGTCTAGCAGAAAGTGGTTGCTACATCTTTATTACCAACATTCTTCATACTGTCCATCGTAGATTAACTCTCAGGACCAGAATCAGGGATTTAAGCTAGGTACTGCCAAACTGCATACTGGAAGACGATAGTTCTTCTCCTAAGGAACTTAAAGTATATTAATCTTTGCTTTCATCTTGTTTGGCAGAAAAAGAAGAGAGGGATATCCATTAAAGAAAGAGCAAATATTAAAATAAATAAATAAATAAATAAATAAATAAATAAATCACTCTGAACCTGGAGATTTTTAAAAGACCATTTGTTTGTACAAGTGTATCAAGCATACCTGTGTCTAAAGTTAGAACTCACAATCAGCAAGCAAGTACCCACCTGAAAAAATATGTTTTTCAACAGATAATACTCACAATTCAGTTTAGCAGAAACTACTATGGGCTAACTTTTCTGGAAATCAGAACAGTTAAGTAGAGGCATCTAATTATGCCTTGGAATCCTACCTTTAGTGACGTGAATTGGTAAACTATTTCCTAAAATAATTTTATCTCTGTTCAAGTAAGCATCACACAGAAAAATGCAGCAATAGGGCCACAGTCCACTGACGTGGCCCAATATTAACAGTACATGGTATAGAAAATCAGAAATAGGGCTTCAAAAATGAAAGACATTTCAGCTGACTTTCCAAATCTAAGGTGCTTCTTATTTATTCTCTAGTTTCAGAGCCTTTTTCTAGACTTCTCCGGGTTTCTAGAGCTGTTTGAGGACAACAAGCTACCTGTGCTTTTAAAAAGAAATTGGGATTCTCTTGTTAGTACCCAATTCCAGAGGCTGGTAATTTGAAAAAACACCAAGTACTAAAAGATTCATAACAGCATAATGACAATCAACAATACTTTGAAATAGTATGTCCCTTCAAAATCAGATTTATTTACCAACTACACCTATGGGTTCATCACAGTTCCATCCATTAGTTACTTCGTGTGCACTGCCTTCAGGCACTTGAAAATCTGCTTATCACAAAGATGGCTTGGAAATGGGACATCATCTGGATATTACAGTCATCTTGATGTAACTTCAGGAGTCAAGCATTGTGGCTGGATTCCTACAGAGCTGACCTAAAGCATGTTTTCAAAGTTTTTGGGGTTACACTTACTGCCACAACATGCCAGGGCTCATCCAGAGATTGTGAAGAGCACCCTGTGCCTACTGCTTGAAGCAATTTTAAGCAGGGAGAAGGATCTTTTCATATAGCTGCATCATCCCACCTTCAGTCATCCAAACCTGTGAGCTGGTACGTCACAGATTACTGCTGGTAAAGCACAAGGGGCATAATAAACAACATAAGTACCCTTGGATTGGGATATGCTAACGCAAGTCCTACGCAGGCATTACCAACAGTAAGGGGATTCCACACAGACGTAATCAACATTCAGACTGCCCACTCACTGCACAGAGATAAGACTTACTCCCCAGCCTACTTCAGGCATTCAGGACACAGAATACTGTTTCCTCCCTGGATTTTTTTCATCTAAAATGGCAGCCTTTGCATGATGGGCAAAATCTCTTACCTGGCACAGATCTCTATTCTTACACCGCTTCTTATGTCCTGCACATGTCCACATAAATAAGGAAAACTAATGCTGACAAAAATGCTGTTAATATATAAAAAAATAAGGGGGGTGGGAGAATTAATGGGAAGTAGCTGAGAGTGTGGGAAAATAAAAAAACAAACAAAAAAGATTCAATCTTCTGGGCTAGTTCACAAGAGAAACGAAAAGAGATAAACGTGGTGAGAAACCAACAATGCAGTTCCGTACCAATAACTCTCCTTCTGGTTTTACAGGGATTTTACACTTGGGATAGAGAAGTGAGTATTCTTAAATATTCATTGCTGTACTGAACCCTGTGTCCTCAGCCTTGAGCAAAGTTTATCTACTTGAGTTTCTCTATAAACTCAAATCATATAATTTACCTACATGCTTCACCGAGATGTCACAGTTTGCAGTTATGTTATAATAGGAGCCACTGTATAAATGCCAATCCATTTTAATATTCAGAAATAAAACGACTCTTTAGCACAACCTGTTACACATCTAAAATTAAAATACTCCTCTTTTCTCATATTCAAGATTGGTCACATTATGTTTAATGGCCCCGATTTACTTTCTTTTTTAAATTTTGAAACAAAAACACCACTGTAAGATATCACGGGGGGTAGACTTCCCAAAAAATGGGGAAAGAAGTTTACCTTAAGAACTGAGCATTACCTGCAAAACCAAACTGCAGCTATTCCTTCCCAAGATAATAAAACCAGGCTCTTCCCAAATACTGCAACATGAAACAGTGAGTAGCAATGAAGTGCCTTAGACATGAACATCAAGCAGACGAAGGCAATATATTACTGCAGTGTAAAAATTCCAATGTTGATGTAAACCTGGGCATCATTCTTACTGACCTTCAGATTAACTATGACAACTAGGCTTACGGTGTACCCCGCACAGATCTCTTATCTGCATGACTGTATGTTGCAAACAAGATGAAAAACTTAATCAGATTTTCCTTTTCATTTGAATGAACACACGTGAAGAATGTTTAACCTGTAATCCATGGCAAACAATTCTTTAACTCATTCAAAAAAATAGTGACATAACATAGTACCAGATGTAGTACTTTTGTGTTTACTTAAAGATGCAAAGAAGTTACAACGTCTTATTTTAAAAACAGGTCCTCTTTAGCTAAAAATCTGAATAAACCTGGCAATATGTAAGGTGCATTGATCTGCAATTCTAAAAACAGTTTGCCCTCATTGTTCATAAAATCCACTGCATACACTATCTGTTGTGAGGAGGTAATAAATACCTAAAGAAAGTCCAGGATCTTTTGAAACAGTGGCTATACAGACAACACAAGTNCTATACAGACAACACAAGTCAGAGAACAGACAGGTGTTCAAACTTGTTAGCAAGGTAAGATCAGGCCCAATGTGTCAGTCTGATCTTACTCCCTTTGAAAACAATGTTATTAGATTCAAATAGTGCTAAAACACATTCCAAAACCCTTGACTTTGTAACTTGCCAGTACATAATACAATATACCCTGAATAATGAGCTCTTTCAACTGACAATAAAAACTAAAACCACAGTTCTGAGGATAGGGCAATGCCAGGCATATAACTCTCAGAACAGAGATTTAATTGCTGCAAAGTCGCTAAAGACAAGGAAAGCACAAGGCCTATTATGGGACTAAATCCCAAAAGAGTGAGAACACCTCACATCTTAAGACAGACAGAGTTGGAAACAGTCAGTAAAAAACAGGTACCTAGTACAGACAGTCAAACCAAGACACCAGAACATTAAGAAGACATTAACGTGAGTCAAAAACACTTAGGATTTTCTGACTTTAAAAAAAAAATCCTAATTGCAACTAAAATCGTTAAAAGGTGCTAAAAGACAGATTACCAACTGCTTTCACAGACATGAGAGGCAAGCCTATTTAATTAAAACTTTCTTCTTATCTCGATGCACATGTAGCTCAGTTGATGACAAATATAAAAATAAATTCTGAAGGAAGACGGCAGGCTTATTAATTCAGCTTTAAAAATTAACTCCAGAAACGTAGCTACACACGATCTGCAAACCAAAATCAGGAAAGAAAGCATGCTTATGAATGGAGCATGTGGAAACTCTGTTTCGAAGTGCTCAAGACGCACAGATCACAGCAGACAGCGGCCCGCAGTCCCGGGCCAACAGGCACCCTCAGCTCTCAGGAACGGATGGACGGGCTCACCCTGCCCCGGAAACGCGACTCTGGATCTAGGTGTCTATCGGGACGGCACCTCGGTTCTGAGCGTGTGCTTTCGTAACGAATCGTGTTACGAGAGCTGTCAGGATTGCTATTTACAAATAAATCAGACCTGCAGCTCCCCCAGGGTCAAGAACTACCTTTATCTTCGTTCCGTGTTACTTTCTACACCATTTTCTGGGAAAGACCCCTCGTTCAGACTGGGGTGCCGTGGAAGAAAGAGCAACTGAAGGGATTATCGCCACCAGCCAAACCCAATGTCTTTTTGTTCTTACACTGAGACACACAGGGAAGCAGCGTGGCTTTCCGAGACCTGCCTCACTTCCTCAGCTCGTCCTGAAATGCACGAAAACTCTGCAGAAACCACACCAGAAGCCTCCCCTGCACCCAGGCGCGCACAGAAGCAGACTGTTGCTTCCCGCGGCACGTTCCTCGCAGCCCGGGGCCATCCACCCTCCGCCGACCCGCGCTGCGCGGCCGGGGCAGCCCAGGCGTGCGGCGGGGCTGCCGCTC
>VZZY01015615.1:0-14209 GCA_013400335.1 Eurystomus gularis
GATATAAATCTCCATTCACTACAGTCTATCATCAGTACAGGCTGCTATTGAACATATGTTTTGTTTACAGAACTGCTTGCTCTTTGTCCTGTAGCTTCTCTAAACATTGTTTCTCAATATTATTTCACTTCAGAAATAAACATTTACTTGATGTGCACACCACTCTCATGTGTTATGAAGAGGGCTTCTTCTACAACAGATCATTTACTCAGTGCTTCACTTTGCCTGTTTCTGTTGCATTTTCCTCTTGTTAAGATTCTGGAATCACCCTGATATTGCTTAAACATGATTTTCTATTATTGGTAATTGATGCTTGAAGTGCCATGCTGGTGTATAGTCCTGTAACATTTGGCTCTGGCTTCTTAGAACTGACATAAAGTATAAAAGAATTAATATATATGATAAAAAAAAAAAATCTGAACAGTGGATTCAGAAATTTAATTTGCCCCAGTATGTGTACCAGGGAATGCCCTGAGGCTAAAGACTTATGAACCAAAAAATTAATTCTGAGACATTACTAAGGGTACATATAATCTCTGTGTAACTGCAAAGCATTCTCACATAAAAATTGCTTTGATTTTATTAGGCATATAATGACAATAGCTGAGATGAATAGAGGTAGCAACTGAATGTCTACGCAAGAGAGTGTGATCTAATTCCTTCCCAAGGAACAGTGGAAATACAGTCTGGAGGCCAATCAACTTGACTGGTGCAGGCATTCTTTCAAGCACAAGAGGAATTTTGAAATACTAGGTGCTAAAGGCAAGGAGGCAGATGATTAGAAGATAAATGGTCTTTGCATGAGGTCAGGGAATTTTTCTATGGGGGCTTTGTGATCAAATGTTCCTCTGGACATGCTGAATTAATTTCATCCTGAAATAGTACTGAACTCAGGTAAGTAGATTCAATGGGTTATGCAAACTCTTCCTTTTACTTTGCCCCTATTCTCTCTTTTTAAAGCATTTTGTCTATGAATGAAATAGTATAACACATATGCAGTAGGCCCTGCAAGTGCAGAGTTCTCTCCCATACATAGAAGTCAACTTAAGGCAAAAACTCTGTCCACAGAGTATCAAAAAAGGGCTACCCAATGCAAAACTCTTGCAGACAGATAGCTTAGGAAGGATGTACTCAAAGGAGAAGTATGAGCCAAGGAGCTGTAGGTAATAAAGTTACTATCTAAAAGCTGAACACCGCTGCATCTTGAAAGGACTGCTCATTTCTTTAAAAGGTCTCCGTCTTTTGGAGAAGTGTGTAGACAGAAGATCTGAAATGGGTGAGGGCATCCAAGCTCCTGAGGGATATGGAAGGCCAGGCTGATACCAGTGAGTGAGCACTCTCCATTGCTTATCTGTAGGACACTCCTAGCATATGGTCTTTTCACCTTTCCATAGCACTACATGTTCCAGCAAGCTGTATGGAGAACTGATTTTGGGTGCTGGACTCCACTCAGGAGAGGCCTTTTGAGCTGTGTTAGAGGTGCAGAGCAGCACTTGCCCTGTAGTATATCAGTGAGGACAAGGCACAGCTGGTCTCCACTCACTCTTAGTTGGACACAGACTTGGGCAAATGGTGGAGGCTTGGCCACTCTGGACATGGAAGTAATGAGAAGAGCTGACAACTGTCCAGGGTTGAACTTAGGCGTATAGCAGAGGAGCAGCCCATGGGCAGGTGTGACTGGAGATTTTAACTGCTGCCAGCCCAATGCTGGATGGACATGCCTAGCCTGGTTTGGAAGCTGGGAAGCTCAGCTGGCTTGCTGAGGGTCAGAGTGTGTGTTAAGCTCACAGTATGTTAGCATAGATTTGGTCATTAATGTAACTACACAGCATCTATGTAAGAGTTGGCCTCAACCAAGCCAACCTGAGTGTAGCTGGAACAGAAGTTTCTCTGCCCACACTTGGCCGTTACTCGACATATTCATAAACAGCTACATATAACAAATGGAAGACAAAGGAGTCTGAAAGCAGAGCAGGAAAACAATGAAAATAACAGTAAATATAAACAGCTTGTAAAACAGGAGAAGCAATCATAGCTCTCCAGTTCTGTAGTTTGCATTGTCTTTTGTGTAGATTACTTTTAACACTTTTCTAAACGGATTTTGATGCAAACTCTAAATGGCTGGGCTATTCCATGAGAAATACAGCTTGGTTCATTATGAAGTTACTTGGTGAAAATGTTTTTTCTTGGATATCAACTATTTCCCTTCAGAACCTAGAAGAGTCTTTGACAATGGCAATATAATCCTTACTAATAATTCTTACACAATGGCAATATGATCCTTAATAATGATCCTAACACCTTTTGAGGAAAGAGAGAGAAGGAGA
The DNA here is from genome assembly GCA_013400335.1 of Eurystomus gularis. Lineage (NCBI taxonomy): Eukaryota > Metazoa > Chordata > Aves > Coraciiformes > Coraciidae > Eurystomus > Eurystomus gularis. The sequence continues at coordinate 2,328 of VZZY01015615.1, forward strand.
AATATATCTTGGGCCTTGGACAGGCATGTGGTCCTCGGGGTCTAACCTACAATTTAAAGTGCTATCAGACTCAGAATCAGTACTACTGGTAAAAAGTTCTGTATAACTAAATTTTTGCTATCACAAAGCAGTTGGAAAGCAACAGGTTTGATCATTGATTATTTGGTAAAAGTTCTTCTATTATTAATTTTCTTTCCACTGCACATCTGTAGCTGAATGTGATGCCATACAATCAGCAGATCTTCACTGTCTTACTACATCACTTCTCAGTCTTAGACTTGATTTGCATATGTCGCAGCACAATCCAGCAATTACTCATTGTTATTTATGTTCAGATCTTGCATTACTTGCTAACAACCACATGCTGAAAATAAATATACCTCTGAGTACAGTTTGGATGATGTTGTTAACAACAACCCACATTTTCATTCGAAAGTTCAAGAATCTGGGGATTTCAGATGTAATTTTCTTGATTTCCTAGCTTCTTTACAACAGTCTTTTTTTTTCCTATCCTCAGACCTACATCTCTGTCATCAGGCCCTCCTCTTTAAATTCTTAAAAATTATACAGCTACAGAGACCACTAGAGTAGATCTCCTTGTTTAAAGCTGAGTGGATACCTTCCAAAGGGGTTTGATGCTTCTACCATAGACACAGATGTCTTTAGTGCATGAGTGGGATTTTCGAAGCAGCAGTAGCAGCTTCTGTTAAATACTACTCTCTGCTTACAATGTAATGGCAAAAGAGACCATATGCTCCCAAAACCAGTAGATTTGTCCTCACATGTTTCTCCTTTGGTGCCAACTATCACTTCTCTCTGTTTTGTGTCTTGCCAGCAGACAGAAAATCCCTGCACAGACAGTGGAAGCTCTTTCTGAAGTTTTTCCTCCTTCCTGTACCTCTGGCTGAGAGGAGGTGTTGCAGTCAGGTAGCCTCTCTACTCACCAGCTACTGTGGAACAGGAAATAACTGTATGGACATTCATATGATAGGTGGAGAAGATTTCTGAAAGAGTAGATTAGCGTATGAGTACCAAGTAATCTTATTATTTTGTTTTACAAGGAATGTTGTTACTGCTTCTGTCTCATTTCTATCTTGAGGTTGTCTGCACAGAAAGCCTTTACAATAAGTATTTCAGATTATAAGGCTACACATACAAATCAGTGACTTGATAGCTATCATTGCTATAAATACTTTTTGGCTGTCACACAAAGCTAAACGTGATAGGCCAAGGGACTGCTGAATGCTTGCTGTACAGTGTATTGCAGTAGAAGACTTAGAGCTTCAGTTTTGAAGAAGACATTTATTTTCTGTGTTGAGGTTGTAGTAGTTAAAAGTAACGGTGATTCAGAACAGTTATTTTAGCTTCCTGGGTTCATTAGAGCTTTTTAGGATTGGTGTTGCAAAGAAAGCTGTTTTTCCAGTGTTTCTCTACAAATTGCCTGTCTTTACTTCAAGGTGCTTTACTCAATTTCAGATGTCTGCTTTCCATTTAATGTTATGAACAGGTTAAAACAGTCATGGCTGCCCTGGGAAGTTATTGTTTCACCATCCATGAAGGTACTTAAAAGATGTGCAGATGTGGTGCCTAGGGGCATGGTTTAGTGTTGGGCTTTGCAGTGTTAGGTTTGCAGTCAGACTCAATGACATTAAGGGTCTTTTCCAACCGAAATGATTGCATGATACTATGTTTTTATTTGTCTATCACCATTTTCTTTGTAAATTTGGCAGCCTGTATCACTAAGGCTAACCTGAAAAACCTGAGTATATATGTGTCTTCTTTTCTTTATAATCAATTACAAAGCTTTGTTTCCTGCCTTCTGGGTAAACTGTCAAGTTAAGAACTGCTGTTGTTTACTTGTGTTGCTAAGGGAGTAATTGCAAGCACTAAAAATCCAACAGCCATGTCACTGGCATCTGAAACTGTTACTGTTTGTTAACTCAACCATGCAACTAGGTTTTGTTGAAGTTTTTTTAAAGATAGAGGTCTGTGACATCCACTGGAAAGCAATGAGAAAACTGATTCAACATGGGACTTGAACATCTCTTTGACAGTGAGAATTCTGTAATTCCACTGACTGCAATGAAAATGGTCATGTGTTTAAAGTTTAATACCTTTTAACTGCTTCTCTAGGTGGGACACATTTCAAACTGATGAGATTCAAATAGATCAACATACCAATAGCTCTAGACATCCTTATAATTAGACCTACTGAAACGAAAGACTGAAGTCCACAGTTACCTAGGCTACTTAATTGTCCAGACTGTGTTTCTGGTGTTCTTTCCTTCAATGCAATAAACTCCATATTCTACTTAGCATAGGACTTGCCCAGATTTCTCATTACATCTTTATAGAGTTTTTGCTTTGTTATATCCACTTTCTGATTTTCCAAAGTTCAGTTGCTGCCTTTTTGTCTTTCTATAACATGCTTCAAGGAATTTAATTAACTTATTTAAATGTGCTTGTAATCTAGACAGAGAAAGGTCTCCTCATTGTTGCAAAAACTAAGTAATCAATTAGACTTTACCCTCCAAGTTGTCAGGCTGTTGCAGGGCATCCTACATCTGCAGAAACCAGCAGCTTTCACAGGGACTTCAGTCAGAATAATTCATGCATGCCATATGCTACCTTTGCTCAGAAGTGCAATTTTTTGCCACTTCCTGCCCCCCTCACTCCCCCCTAACCCCCAAGATCCCAGGATGTCTGAAGGCATCCCTACCTGTGTGACATTTAAAGAGGAAAAAACAGAAGAACTATGATGTGTGACTGATTAGTGGAAGATTGTAACATTTGAAATATGTATGTGCTTATTCCAGGTGTGTGATTGTTACGTACACTTCTGGAGCTGAATAAAATTATCAGTTGAATAAAATTTTCAGTTTTCTTTATTTTTTAATTTAGAAAGTTATTCAGACTATAAGCACATAGTTATAAAACAGCACTGCAACGACCACTGTAAAAACATTACTTACGAATATTTACTAATTTTTTTGCAACTAAATAAATTATTGTTTAGTTGACGACCATTGCTTTTTACAGCAACTCTTTTAATTTGCATGCAGTGACCATAGATTTGTCTCATAGAAGTCTAGCTCTAGTTATAGAAATGTGCTGTCCTCCTCATCTACCTACATAATTTATTTCCTGCCATTTACTTCCTCTGGAGCATGTTGGGGCTCACTAGAAACTGGAGAAATGAGCTCCAGAAACATCCTTTTCCTTTCACTCTCATGATTTACTTAGTGTCTAGTTTCCTCTCACCTGCCGGTGTTTTGGCACAAAACCTTGCTCATCAGAGGCCTCTGTGAAATTATAGTGGTATGAGATATGTGCAAGTGGAGACATATGCTGAGACTTCACTGCTCATATGGCTCAGTCTAAGAAATGGTCCATCTGTCTGTGCCCACCCCATCTCTAAAATCTGAGATCTTGATAGGTGCTGTCTTCTGCTTGGTGGTGTGCTGTCTTCTGCTCAGAAGGCTGGAAATGTACAAGCCTGATGAGATTTGGTAACTACTACAGCCAATAAGATCTGGTGTCAGCCCTGATCATAAAATGTCATTATTGGTGTCAGGTTCGTAAATGTTTTAAGTACTTTCAATATATTAACCTGAAACTTTCCCAGCTTTTTTTCTTAAGCTTTCCTCACTGAAAAGGGTATCAAAAGGGTAAATCATCTAGAGAGGGAAAGAAAGGAAATTTGTTTTTTCTTAGTGCAAATAGAAGGTTGCAATTATGTGCAATTATGAAAATTAAGCTGTACATCGCATGTGTAAAAGTAATGAATTAAGGGATGTATGTTGCCATACGAAGGAAAATCTGAAAGAACCAATTAGCTGACAAGCTGCTTTTCCACAAAGAGTGTCTGATACACATTTTCCTCTTTTCTTCTTTTCTCTCACATCACCTTGGCATAGGGTGTGTTTTCTGAGGGAAGCATGTATAATGGATAATTTTATTTTGCGTTAAATAATGACTTTAAAGTAATTTGCACACTGTAAAGCTGATTAACATATTTAAAAAACAAAACAAACCAAACCACACTGGCCAACAGAGGTTAATCATGAAAAAGCAATACAAACTATACTTTGGAAATTAAGAAAACATCTCCATCAGGAAATTGGTCAGCCAGAGTCTGAAATGGAAGGAAAAAATTAAACATCAAGAGGGTTCCAAAATTCAGGTGCTTTTTGATGTTACATAAAACCTCTCCCACAAACTCACAGCAAGCAAAGTATCTTAGTTTCTGCCAGTCTCACCTCTTTATTTTCTCCTTGCTTGCAAGACATCTATTCATACTCAGTGTAATAACCCCACTGAATCTGTGGATCATACTTGCTAAAAGTTTTGTAGCTTGAAGCCACCATCAGCTGAAGGGCAATGTATAACAATCTAGGATCGCATTAGGGAGTAAAATTTCTTTGTGTGTAACTGGTAGAGGTTACGATTGGGGCCTGGCTTCTTTTATTTAGAGCAGCATACATCCTCTAGACAGATTCCGGAACATGTTAATCATTATTTCTGGCAAATGGTTTTCAGCTAATTTAAGCAATGTTAGAAATTAGTATTTTCCCAACAGCCCTCTTTGAATTCACTGCTTGTTTACGAAAAAAGGAAAGATGATGGTTTTACAAAACCATCTATGAAATCAAATGTTTGTTTCCAGAAATTGTTTGGTTGCCTTAGACACTCTGTATTTGCACTCCCAAGAAAGAGACAGGTTCACTTATATCCGGGCCTCATCACCCATGAAATACAGGCCTACGCACAAAATAATCACTGTAGTCCTTGCTAGGTCATCAGTATGACTTTCTTCTAAATAAAATCCTCTGTCTTTTGTGCCTTCCTGAAAAAAAATGGTGAGAAACTTCCCTCTGTATGGTCCTGAGCTTTGAAATATCCTACTCAGAATGGGAGATGAGTTATTAATGGGAGTTTCTTTCACAATCTGAAGTGAGGACTTAGGGATGAGGAAGCTGTTTATCCTACAGTTCTAATTTAGTGTTAATAATGGTGCACAAACAAGACTGAAACATTATCAAAATCAGTAGAGCTAGCCTTACAAGAAACTGAAAATGTCGCTGTTCAAGCATACTTTATTTGAAAAGCTCCTGGTAAATATCCAAGCGTGGCATTAATAGGGGATCTTCTTCAGGTCCTTAGGTGAGAGATCTGGTTGTTTTCAGTTGAGAGGTACAGCCAAAGAGGCACAAATAAAGTACATTTTTTTTATAGTTTTTTCTAGTTTGGGCACCTGCAGGATCTGTGAAATGCTTATGCTTTCTCTTTTCTCCATTTTTACTTCAGCTTCCTGTTGGTCAAAGTGTGACTAAAAAAAGAACATTTTTCTTTTTAGTTCTTCTGCCACAGACTTCTGCCAGAGGTAATCCCGATGCCCTTGCTAATCTTTGTAAAATGTCTGGCCTATTGAGACACTGCAGCAACAGCAGTTTTGCTGGACACAACTCATGTCAAATCTTTTAAATCCAAAACATTTTTGTGACAGTGACCACTGGTGAGTAAGAACTCCTTGTGATAAAGTTCTATTTCCAATGATAGTGAAAAAAAGGTGCACAAGTTATGGATGTAATCTCAGAAGGCTCAGAAAATTTATTTTGATCCCATAATTGATAAGAAAGAAAAGACTGAAAAGATCCTTCATGGAAAAATGTCCAGAGAATTATGTGGTTACTATGCCTAAATCCATAATGCAATCTTAGTTTTGGTTTGTGGTTTTTTTCTGCACTATCATTATTTTGCAGGGTTGTCTCATAAGTGAAATAACCTTCATTTTTGAATCTTAGCACTAGTCACCATCTTTTATGGGAAGATCCTAATGAATTACAAATAAGGAAGACCTATTTTACTTGGAAAGGAGTCTATAAATGTTCATTTATAGTTCATATTCCATATTAAAATTAAACAAAGACTGGTTTCTAGGGCAAAGAAATGGAAAAAGAAATTGTAGAAAGTGGTAAAAATATTCAAGGTACCTATAGGAATTTAAAACATAAAGTAGACCAAGACCTTACCTCACATTTTTTGTCTGAAAGAGAAAGAAAAAAATCCCAAACTATTCTAAGGTATTTTATATGTCATATAGAGAACAGAAGATACATAATGTCAAATCCTTTTCTCCTTGTAAACACCTTTAAAAAATTATGTACTTCATTTTATATTGATCATAAACGTTCCTGCAAACCTAGAAACAAGACATGTATCTTTTCATTTTAATATGTGAACAGGTTTTGTTTCCATTTGAGGAAAGTCAGCACAGAACAATTATCTGGTTTCCATGACAGAGAACATATTCTTTATTCTTCAGCAGCTTGACTCTGAGCCTAAATCCTCTCTGTATAAAGAAATAGATGCAGAGTTGCTTTTGGTTAGACAACTATTTCAATAGCAGTACAAAATGCCTCCAATTTAAGAAGCCAAAGTGAAGATGTGATTTCTGAATTAGACTTTAAAAAAGACACTACAGGAGTTACACTATAGTCACAAATGGAGGTAGTAAATGTTTAATTAGGGAAAAGCCTTGTTCTGTTCTCTGCCTTGTATTAAATGACCTTACACTAACAAGGGTACTGAAATAATTCTGAATAAATAATAAACACTAATAAAGAAAATTTTTCTAAAGTGTAAGAAAGATATTAGCAGATTGATTTTTTTTTTCTTTTATATAGTACTTCCATTACCTTGCAAAATCAGCATCCAGGATGTGCAAGCTGGGGCAAATTGATAGTGCCCAGAAAGCCACTGAAATTGATCCCCTGCAAAGCTGGAAATAGTACATAGGCATCCCCAGAAAACACCCTCATGACTAAGCAGCTCTATTTTGTGACTGAATGGGTAGATGCAGGGAGACCAGTGGATGTAATCTACCTTGACCTTAGCAAGGCGTTTGACACAGTTTCCCATAATATCTTCATGAGCAAGCTCAGAAAGTGTCAAGTAGAAGAACAGTGAGATGGATTAAGAACTGGCTACATGATACAGCCCAAAGAGTGAAAGAGTGGTGATCAATGGTGCCAAGTCCAGCTGGACACCTGTAACTAGTGGAGTCCCCCAAGGATCAGTGCTGGGTCCAGTCCTGTTAAACACCTTCATCAACAACCTCGATGAAGGGACACAGTGTCTTCTCAGCAAGTTTGCTGATGATATGAACCTGGGAGGTTTGGCTGATATACCTGAAGGCTGTGCAGCCATTCAGCAGGATTTGGACAGACTGGAGAGCTGGGCAAAGAGGAACCTNTTATCCATGGGACAGCAATGTGCCCTTGTGGCCAAGAAAGCCAGTGGTATCCTGGGGTGCATTAAGAAGAGTGTGTCCAGCAGATCAATGGAGGTCCTCCTCCCCCTCTACTCTGCCCTAGTGAGACCTTACCTGGAGTACTGCATTCAGTTCTGGGCTCCCCAGTCCAAGACAGACAGAGACCTACTTGAGAAAGTCCACCGGAGAGCTACGAGGATGATTAAGGGACTAGAACACCTGTCTTATGAGGAAAGGTTGAGAGACCTAGGGCTTTTTAGTCTGGAGAAGAGAAGACTGAGAGGGGACCTAATTAATGTGTATAAATATATGAGGTCTAGGTGTCATGAAGAAAGGGGCAACCTCTTTTCACTTGTGCCCTGCGATAGGACAAGAGGCAATGGATACAAGCTAGAGCACAAGAAGTTCCACCTCAACACGAGGAGGAACTTCTTTACTGTGAGGGTTACAGAGCACTGGAACGGGCTCCCCAGGGAGGTTGTGGAGTCTCCTTCTCTGGAGACTTTGAAGACCTGCCTGGATGCGTTTCTGTGTAAGCTGCCCTAGATTCTATGATCCTGCTTGGCAGGGGGTTTGGACTTGATGATCTCCAGAGGTCCCTTCCAACCCCTAACATTCTATGATTCTATGATTGATTCTATGATTCTATGGTTCTATTTTCCTGATCAGCTATTAGTTAAATAGAACATTATCTAGTATATCATCCTCCCTTTGATATTTTATTGACAATCAAATAAAATATGTAGAAGTAATGTAAACCGATGATTGTATTATGGTGGTTCACAAATGTGAGATCCAACCCGAAACTTTCACTGGGAGTTATGGGTACAATCAAGATTGCTACCAAGTTATTTTACCGGTTGAAGCCTTAGGTGAACAGTTGCAAATCTTGTAGAAGCTGAAAGGAAACAGCAAGCATTTCACAACACAGAGTAGCCTTTCTCACAGGACATGAGGCTGGGCTATCTCTCAATGACATCTGTATGAATAGATCTAGCCTGCACTAAAGCTTAACAATTATGACATAAATATTGCTGTTCTTTTTTCTACCTGTTTTTCAGATAATTTCCAAGCTGCAAAATCTGACCAATGCTTTCAATCAAAAAGTATGATAAAATCTTGCTAAACAATCCCTTATAAACAGCTGAGCCAAAGTCTGGCATGTAGAGATTATTAATATTTAGGTTGTTAAATGCATGATTTTCAGTTTAAGCTCATTTCTATTTTTAATGCAATCTGATGTCTTCATGCTCATTGTAGTTCCTCTTTGTGTATAATAAATATTACATCTGCTAATGCTAATAAATATTGCATTCAGTTACAACAATAAATGCATCTTAGTGGGCTAATTTGCAATTTGCTCTCTATTGGGTTATTTCCAAATTGATGATTCTTATTAATGTTAATGAAATTGCTAGATGGCATCCAGTGTCAATGGAGGCCTTGACAAAAATGACAGCCTGTAGTCATGTATCTCTTCATCATATAAATGTGTAGTTAAATTTAAAAATGCAGCTTGAAGAGCTAGCTAAATTAATTATGGCAGCCGCAAAATTGAAAAGTTTTATGAGCCTCTTGGTTTCTTTGCTACACAGTCATCAAACAAAACTGACCTTTGTTGTTTTTCTGTGTTTGTCATGGTTTTGCTTAATAAATGGTATAAAATTAATCCGCCTGTAGTTGCTGAAGACAAATTTTAGCAATTGTGAAATTCACAAAATAGTCTTCCGTATAGAGGTAATGCATAACAAGTATACATGTAGGCATTAAGGGATGAATTTTCTTAGAGAATTATATTTAAGCTACTTGAAAAGGTCCAATATTTTTTTCCCTGTACATCATTATGGTTTGTTTGGGTTTTTTTTTAAATTTGTCAGACTTCTGTCATTCAAATCTGGCACATAATCTCCATAGTTGTCACGACAGAACTGCACTCAGACCCGCAGAAGCTGTGAAGTGTGCAAGGCAGGTGTTCCTATGGGTCTAAACATCTTTTAATCATTATTTGCTTTCATATCTCCATCTGTAATTTACAGAAGTACTAACCCTTCACAGCCAGGTCTGGGAATAGCAGTTCCTTACTTTTGTCTGAATTTTCAGATGCTTTCACATGTACAAAAAGAAGAGTTTAAAAAGATACCTTCACCTATTGTATGAAATACATAGGGAAATCTCTGAAGACTCATGGCAAAGATAATATATATAATACTAGTGACTTAATAGTCATATTACTATTTTTTCATCAATAAACAAGGACAGTCTTTAATTTTGAAATACTTTTAAAAGACATTTATCATGTGAGGTTTATAAACAAACAGAAGTACCTGCTGAAAGGTTTTAACCTGAGAATCCTTGTTCTCTTTCATCTTACTTCCCTGAGAACTGTTATCTGACAGACCCAAGAAACAATCATGCCCTGGCATTTGAGTATAGCCTCAGAGCTTCAAGCTACGCATCTGAAATCCTTAGCTTTCTTTAAGCAACTTTTTAGTTGTATGACATCACTACACACAGTTTAGTGCCTCTTCTTCTATATGTCATCCTTTAATTGTAGAATTAGTTTTATTTTATTTAAGCCTTTCTAATTTCACTACAATGTTTACATCTTTCTTTTGGAGAGAGTCCACAGAAGCCATGTAATCAGTCTGCATGTAATAGTAGGGCTTTGAATTTACTGGCTAATTCACACTGCCTATTTTTGCTGATGAATTGAAATATATTGTAACAAAAAAAAAAAAGGAGACACCTCCCACTAGGTTATGTGTTATTTAGTTTTGAAGTTCTACCATTTTCCTTGTGAGTATTTTCTACGCACAAGATAATGCATTGTTATGAGCTATCCCTTGTATGTCTCATACTCTTTTCCCCACTTCAGCTGCGCTAATGCCTCGTAATTACTTTCTTCTATATGGTTCTAATTTCATGTTCATTTTCACAGCCTATGCAATTCTCAGGCATGTAGAATGAGTGACTTTGTCTATCAGGATAGTAAAAAAAATATTTATATTTTGAATTATTTGAGGCAGAGATTCTCTTTGTATCTGTGGTTTACAGCAGCAAGTATGGTGGGATCTAGTTCACAGCTGAGCTCCTATATTATGCAGCAGTACAAACTAAAATTACTTACTAAAAATAGCAGTGGGGTAAGAACAACTTTTAAAGCGGATAGTTGTGTTACATAAGACAGGAATTTTCCACCAAAATGTTTTTTACATTTCTCTGAGGAAGTTTGATCCTAGTGAGGTGTACTCAACCTGTGGTATGGATAGCAGGATTATAGCTGAGGTTTTGTATGTCTTAATGTTATTATTCTAAGTGTTTGGTTGCAGTTTGATAGCTGAGGAAAAAAATGGGCATGGAGAATTACCAAAGTTCTAACCTCTTAGTTACAAATCCTTGAGAATTTTATTTTAAACCAAACCTCTTACCCAGTTCTTTGATAATGCCTATAATTTACTCATAAATATAAATTCACTATTTTCATGTTCTGTCTCTATAAAACTGTAATAGTTGTAGTCTATGTGTCCTAGATATGACCTGCTTGAATACTTCTGTACTGTTACAGTTAATAGTTACGCTTTGACTCAGCAGAGACTCAATGGAGTGATTCCTTTGAAGTAATAATGAACACACATATTAAGCACGTTTAGTGTGCTATTCTTGATGACAATTATATATGTCCCTGTGCTAGAAGCTTAACCTGTCAAATGATTCACTCATGAAGTACCTTGAAGTCTTTCTCTTTTTGGAATAATTACAGCAAAAACAGAGCAAAATGTCCTGCAGACACACTGGCTGTCTAATAGAAGCCATTTAGTAACATCATCAAGGACAGTATTGCACAGTCCGCAGTCTGTTTCTCACTTCTTTTTCAAAGACAATGCTACATGCTCACACTGCAATGTGTCACCAGCAAGGCAGCAGAAGAGTGGAGCACCATACCTCTCTGCTACCCGTTATGACTTGGCAGAATATAAGCATACATTAAAGCAATTCCTTTCATCAAGTGCATAGCTAAGGTGAAATTATATTTTTGAATAATATAAAAAGAAGTATTTGAAAGCAAAGTCTTTGTGAATATTTGGCTCATCCTTTATTTCTTCTCCCCTCGCAATGATAAATGAAGGATGGTAGTACTTTTTCTGCATTAAGTATTTTTTAATGTTCAGCTGCTTTTTAAAGAAAGCTTTTATTATGAAGATAGCACTTCTGGACAATCATTCATATTCTTTAGAATAGAATTTAAGTTCATGACTATCATCTGCAATATTGCTTTTTAAATTTGCTGAACATGCATTAATATGATTAATTGCCAGACCTTTTTTTTTTAATTATAATGAATTGGTTAAAAGTGCTCCAAAAGTTATTTTAGAAATTAATTCTGAGTACAAAATGTGCAGTTTGCTTTCATTTTCTGCATGTATGGTACAATCTTGGAATTTAGTTGCAGTATGAGGAAGCAGACTAGGAGGTTCCTAGAGTGTGTGGAAGATAACTTCCTGACACAGCTAGTGAGAGAGACAACTGAGGAAGGCTCTCTACTAGACCTGTTGTTCATGAACAGAGAAGTATTTGTGGCTGATGTGAAGGCTGGAGGCCATCTTGGGCA